>LR990062.1:15060738-15502372 GCA_905147135.1 Blastobasis lacticolella | reverse complement strand
AACCTAACCTAACCTAACCTAACCTAACCTAACCTAACCTAACCTAACCTAACCTAACCTAACCTAACCTAACCTAACCTAACCTAACCTAACCTAACCTAACCTAACCTAACCTAACCTAACCTAACCTAACCTAACCTAACCTAACCTAACCTAACCTAACCTAACCTAACCTAACCTAACCTAACCTAACCTAACCTAACCTAACCTAACCTAACCTAACCTAACCTAACCTAACCTAACCTAACCTAACCTAACCTAACCTAACCTAACCTAACCTAACCTAACCTAACCTAACCTAACCTAACCTAACCTAACCTAACCTAACCTAACCTAACCTAACCTAACCTAACCTAACCTAACCTAACCTAACCTAACCTAACCTAACCTAACCTAACCTAACCTAACCTAACCTAACCTAACCTAACCTAACCTAACCTAACCTAACCTAACCTAACCTAACCTAACCTAACCTAACCTAACCTAACCTAACCTAACCTAACCTAACCTAACCTAACCTAACCTAACCTAACCTAACCTAACCTAACCTAACCTAACCTAACCTAACCTAACCTAACCTAACCTAACCTAACCTAACCTAACCTAACCTAACCTAACCTAACCTAACCTAACCTAACCTAACCTAACCTAACCTAACCTAACCTAACCTAACCTAACCTAACCTAACCTAACCTAACCTAACCTAACCTAACCTAACCTAACCTAACCTAACCTAACCTAACCTAACCTAACCTAACCTAACCTAACCTAACCTAACCTAACCTAACCTAACCTAACCTAACCTAACCTAACCTAACCTAACCTAACCTAACCTAACCTAACCTAACCTAACCTAACCTAACCTAACCTAACCTAACCTAACCTAACCTAACCTAACCTAACCTAACCTAACCTAACCTAACCTAACCTAACCTAACCTAACCTAACCTAACCTAACCTAACCTAACCTAACCTAACCTAACCTAACCTAACCTAACCTAACCTAACCTAACCTAACCTAACCTAACCTAACCTAACCTAACCTAACCTAACCTAACCTAACCTAACCTAACCTAACCTAACCTAACCTAACCTAACCTAACCTAACCTAACCTAACCTAACCTAACCTAACCTAACCTAACCTAACCTAACCTAACCTAACCTAACCTAACCTAACCTAACCTAACCTAACCTAACCTAACCTAACCTAACCTAACCTAACCTAACCTAACCTAACCTAACCTAACCTAACCTAACCTAACCTAACCTAACCTAACCTAACCTAACCTAACCTAACCTAACCTAACCTAACCTAACCTAACCTAACCTAACCTAACCTAACCTAACCTAACCTAACCTAACCTAACCTAACCTAACCTAACCTAACCTAACCTAACCTAACCTAACCTAACCTAACCTAACCTAACCTAACCTAACCTAACCTAACCTAACCTAACCTAACCTAACCTAACCTAACCTAACCTAACCTAACCTAACCTAACCTAACCTAACCTAACCTAACCTAACCTAACCTAACCTAACCTAACCTAACCTAACCTAACCTAACCTAACCTAACCTAACCTAACCTAACCTAACCTAACCTAACCTAACCTAACCTAACCTAACCTAACCTAACCTAACCTAACCTAACCTAACCTAACCTAACCTAACCTAACCTAACCTAACCTAACCTAACCTAACCTAACCTAACCTAACCTAACCTAACCTAACCTAACCTAACCTAACCTAACCTAACCTAACCTAACCTAACCTAACCTAACCTAACCTAACCTAACCTAACCTAACCTAACCTAACCTAACCTAACCTAACCTAACCTAACCTAACCTAACCTAACCTAACCTAACCTAACCTAACCTAACCTAACCTAACCTAACCTAACCTAACCTAACCTAACCTAACCTAACCTAACCTAACCTAACCTAACCTAACCTAACCTAACCTAACCTAACCTAACCTAACCTAACCTAACCTAACCTAACCTAACCTAACCTAACCTAACCTAACCTAACCTAACCTAACCTAACCTAACCTAACCTAACCTAACCTAACCTAACCTAACCTAACCTAACCTAACCTAACCTAACCTAACCTAACCTAACCTAACCTAACCTAACCTAACCTAACCTAACCTAACCTAACCTAACCTAACCTAACCTAACCTAACCTAACCTAACCTAACCTAACCTAACCTAACCTAACCTAACCTAACCTAACCTAACCTAACCTAACCTAACCTAACCTAACCTAACCTAACCTAACCTAACCTAACCTAACCTAACCTAACCTAACCTAACCTAACCTAACCTAACCTAACCTAACCTAACCTAACCTAACCTAACCTAACCTAACCTAACCTAACCTAACCTAACCTAACCTAACCTAACCTAACCTAACCTAACCTAACCTAACCTAACCTAACCTAACCTAACCTAACCTAACCTAACCTAACCTAACCTAACCTAACCTAACCTAACCTAACCTAACCTAACCTAACCTAACCTAACCTAACCTAACCTAACCTAACCTAACCTAACCTAACCTAACCTAACCTAACCTAACCTAACCTAACCTAACCTAACCTAACCTAACCTAACCTAACCTAACCTAACCTAACCTAACCTAACCTAACCTAACCTAACCTAACCTAACCTAACCTAACCTAACCTAACCTAACCTAACCTAACCTAACCTAACCTAACCTAACCTAACCTAACCTAACCTAACCTAACCTAACCTAACCTAACCTAACCTAACCTAACCTAACCTAACCTAACCTAACCTAACCTAACCTAACCTAACCTAACCTAACCTAACCTAACCTAACCTAACCTAACCTAACCTAACCTAACCTAACCTAACCTAACCTAACCTAACCTAACCTAACCTAACCTAACCTAACCTAACCTAACCTAACCTAACCTAACCTAACCTAACCTAACCTAACCTAACCTAACCTAACCTAACCTAACCTAACCTAACCTAACCTAACCTAACCTAACCTAACCTAACCTAACCTAACCTAACCTAACCTAACCTAACCTAACCTAACCTAACCTAACCTAACCTAACCTAACCTAACCTAACCTAACCTAACCTAACCTAACCTAACCTAACCTAACCTAACCTAACCTAACCTAACCTAACCTAACCTAACCTAACCTAACCTAACCTAACCTAACCTAACCTAACCTAACCTAACCTAACCTAACCTAACCTAACCTAACCTAACCTAACCTAACCTAACCTAACCTAACCTAACCTAACCTAACCTAACCTAACCTAACCTAACCTAACCTAACCTAACCTAACCTAACCTAACCTAACCTAACCTAACCTAACCTAACCTAACCTAACCTAACCTAACCTAACCTAACCTAACCTAACCTAACCTAACCTAACCTAACCTAACCTAACCTAACCTAACCTAACCTAACCTAACCTAACCTAACCTAACCTAACCTAACCTAACCTAACCTAACCTAACCTAACCTAACCTAACCTAACCTAACCTAACCTAACCTAACCTAACCTAACCTAACCTAACCTAACCTAACCTAACCTAACCTAACCTAACCTAACCTAACCTAACCTAACCTAACCTAACCTAACCTAACCTAACCTAACCTAACCTAACCTAACCTAACCTAACCTAACCTAACCTAACCTAACCTAACCTAACCTAACCTAACCTAACCTAACCTAACCTAACCTAACCTAACCTAACCTAACCTAACCTAACCTAACCTAACCTAACCTAACCTAACCTAACCTAACCTAACCTAACCTAACCTAACCTAACCTAACCTAACCTAACCTAACCTAACCTAACCTAACCTAACCTAACCTAACCTAACCTAACCTAACCTAACCTAACCTAACCTAACCTAACCTAACCTAACCTAACCTAACCTAACCTAACCTAACCTAACCTAACCTAACCTAACCTAACCTAACCTAACCTAACCTAACCTAACCTAACCTAACCTAACCTAACCTAACCTAACCTAACCTAACCTAACCTAACCTAACCTAACCTAACCTAACCTAACCTAACCTAACCTAACCTAACCTAACCTAACCTAACCTAACCTAACCTAACCTAACCTAACCTAACCTAACCTAACCTAACCTAACCTAACCTAACCTAACCTAACCTAACCTAACCTAACCTAACCTAACCTAACCTAACCTAACCTAACCTAACCTAACCTAACCTAACCTAACCTAACCTAACCTAACCTAACCTAACCTAACCTAACCTAACCTAACCTAACCTAACCTAACCTAACCTAACCTAACCTAACCTAACCTAACCTAACCTAACCTAACCTAACCTAACCTAACCTAACCTAACCTAACCTAACCTAACCTAACCTAACCTAACCTAACCTAACCTAACCTAACCTAACCTAACCTAACCTAACCTAACCTAACCTAACCTAACCTAACCTAACCTAACCTAACCTAACCTAACCTAACCTAACCTAACCTAACCTAACCTAACCTAACCTAACCTAACCTAACCTAACCTAACCTAACCTAACCTAACCTAACCTAACCTAACCTAACCTAACCTAACCTAACCTAACCTAACCTAACCTAACCTAACCTAACCTAACCTAACCTAACCTAACCTAACCTAACCTAACCTAACCTAACCTAACCTAACCTAACCTAACCTAACCTAACCTAACCTAACCTAACCTAACCTAACCTAACCTAACCTAACCTAACCTAACCTAACCTAACCTAACCTAACCTAACCTAACCTAACCTAACCTAACCTAACCTAACCTAACCTAACCTAACCTAACCTAACCTAACCTAACCTAACCTAACCTAACCTAACCTAACCTAACCTAACCTAACCTAACCTAACCTAACCTAACCTAACCTAACCTAACCTAACCTAACCTAACCTAACCTAACCTAACCTAACCTAACCTAACCTAACCTAACCTAACCTAACCTAACCTAACCTAACCTAACCTAACCTAACCTAACCTAACCTAACCTAACCTAACCTAACCTAACCTAACCTAACCTAACCTAACCTAACCTAACCTAACCTAACCTAACCTAACCTAACCTAACCTAACCTAACCTAACCTAACCTAACCTAACCTAACCTAACCTAACCTAACCTAACCTAACCTAACCTAACCTAACCTAACCTAACCTAACCTAACCTAACCTAACCTAACCTAACCTAACCTAACCTAACCTAACCTAACCTAACCTAACCTAACCTAACCTAACCTAACCTAACCTAACCTAACCTAACCTAACCTAACCTAACCTAACCTAACCTAACCTAACCTAACCTAACCTAACCTAACCTAACCTAACCTAACCTAACCTAACCTAACCTAACCTAACCTAACCTAACCTAACCTAACCTAACCTAACCTAACCTAACCTAACCTAACCTAACCTAACCTAACCTAACCTAACCTAACCTAACCTAACCTAACCTAACCTAACCTAACCTAACCTAACCTAACCTAACCTAACCTAACCTAACCTAACCTAACCTAACCTAACCTAACCTAACCTAACCTAACCTAACCTAACCTAACCTAACCTAACCTAACCTAACCTAACCTAACCTAACCTAACCTAACCTAACCTAACCTAACCTAACCTAACCTAACCTAACCTAACCTAACCTAACCTAACCTACCTAACCTAACCTAACCTAACCTAACCTAACCTAACCTAACCTAACCTAACCTAACCTAACCTAACCTAACCTAACCTAACCTAACCTAACCTAACCTAACCTAACCTAACCTAACCTAACCTAACCTAACCTAACCTAACCTAACCTAACCTAACCTAACCTAACCTAACCTAACCTAACCTAACCTAACCTAACCTAACCTAACCTAACCTAACCTAACCTAACCTAACCTAACCTAACCTAACCTAACCTAACCTAACCTAACCTAACCTAACCTAACCTAACCTAACCTAACCTAACCTAACCTAACCTAACCTAACCTAACCTAACCTAACCTAACCTAACCTAACCTAACCTAACCTAACCTAACCTAACCTAACCTAACCTAACCTAACCTAACCTAACCTAACCTAACCTAACCTAACCTAACCTAACCTAACCTAACCTAACCTAACCTAACCTAACCTAACCTAACCTAACCTAACCTAACCTAACCTAACCTAACCTAACCTAACCTAACCTAACCTAACCTAACCTAACCTAACCTAACCTAACCTAACCTAACCTAACCTAACCTAACCTAACCTAACCTAACCTAACCTAACCTAACCTAACCTAACCTAACCTAACCTAACCTAACCTAACCTAACCTAACCTAACCTAACCTAACCTAACCTAACCTAACCTAACCTAACCTAACCTAACCTAACCTAACCTAACCTAACCTAACCTAACCTAACCTAACCTAACCTAACCTAACCTAACCTAACCTAACCTAACCTAACCTAACCTAACCTAACCTAACCTAACCTAACCTAACCTAACCTAACCTAACCTAACCTAACCTAACCTAACCTAACCTAACCTAACCTAACCTAACCTAACCTAACCTAACCTAACCTAACCTAACCTAACCTAACCTAACCTAACCTAACCTAACCTAACCTAACCTAACCTAACCTAACCTAACCTAACCTAACCTAACCTAACCTAACCTAACCTAACCTAACCTAACCTAACCTAACCTAACCTAACCTAACCTAACCTAACCTAACCTAACCTAACCTAACCTAACCTAACCTAACCTAACCTAACCTAACCTAACCTAACCTAACCTAACCTAACCTAACCTAACCTAACCTAACCTAACCTAACCTAACCTAACCTAACCTAACCTAACCTAACCTAACCTAACCTAACCTAACCTAACCTAACCTAACCTAACCTAACCTAACCTAACCTAACCTAACCTAACCTAACCTAACCTAACCTAACCTAACCTAACCTAACCTAACCTAACCTAACCTAACCTAACCTAACCTAACCTAACCTAACCTAACCTAACCTAACCTAACCTAACCTAACCTAACCTAACCTAACCTAACCTAACCTAACCTAACCTAACCTAACCTAACCTAACCTAACCTAACCTAACCTAACCTAACCTAACCTAACCTAACCTAACCTAACCTAACCTAACCTAACCTAACCTAACCTAACCTAACCTAACCTAACCTAACCTAACCTAACCTAACCTAACCTAACCTAACCTAACCTAACCTAACCTAACCTAACCTAACCTAACCTAACCTAACCTAACCTAACCTAACCTAACCTAACCTAACCTAACCTAACCTAACCTAACCTAACCTAACCTAACCTAACCTAACCTAACCTAACCTAACCTAACCTAACCTAACCTAACCTAACCTAACCTAACCTAACCTAACCTAACCTAACCTAACCTAACCTAACCTAACCTAACCTAACCTAACCTAACCTAACCTAACCTAACCTAACCTAACCTAACCTAACCTAACCTAACCTAACCTAACCTAACCTAACCTAACCTAACCTAACCTAACCTAACCTAACCTAACCTAACCTAACCTAACCTAACCTAACCTAACCTAACCTAACCTAACCTAACCTAACCTAACCTAACCTAACCTAACCTAACCTAACCTAACCTAACCTAACCTAACCTAACCTAACCTAACCTAACCTAACCTAACCTAACCTAACCTAACCTAACCTAACCTAACCTAACCTAACCTAACCTAACCTAACCTAACCTAACCTAACCTAACCTAACCTAACCTAACCTAACCTAACCTAACCTAACCTAACCTAACCTAACCTAACCTAACCTAACCTAACCTAACCTAACCTAACCTAACCTAACCTAACCTAACCTAACCTAACCTAACCTAACCTAACCTAACCTAACCTAACCTAACCTAACCTAACCTAACCTAACCTAACCTAACCTAACCTAACCTAACCTAACCTAACCTAACCTAACCTAACCTAACCTAACCTAACCTAACCTAACCTAACCTAACCTAACCTAACCTAACCTAACCTAACCTAACCTAACCTAACCTAACCTAACCTAACCTAACCTAACCTAACCTAACCTAACCTAACCTAACCTAACCTAACCTAACCTAACCTAACCTAACCTAACCTAACCTAACCTAACCTAACCTAACCTAACCTAACCTAACCTAACCTAACCTAACCTAACCTAACCTAACCTAACCTAACCTAACCTAACCTAACCTAACCTAACCTAACCTAACCTAACCTAACCTAACCTAACCTAACCTAACCTAACCTAACCTAACCTAACCTAACCTAACCTAACCTAACCTAACCTAACCTAACCTAACCTAACCTAACCTAACCTAACCTAACCTAACCTAACCTAACCTAACCTAACCTAACCTAACCTAACCTAACCTAACCTAACCTAACCTAACCTAACCTAACCTAACCTAACCTAACCTAACCTAACCTAACCTAACCTAACCTAACCTAACCTAACCTAACCTAACCTAACCTAACCTAACCTAACCTAACCTAACCTAACCTAACCTAACCTAACCTAACCTAACCTAACCTAACCTAACCTAACCTAACCTAACCTAACCTAACCTAACCTAACCTAACCTAACCTAACCTAACCTAACCTAACCTAACCTAACCTAACCTAACCTAACCTAACCTAACCTAACCTAACCTAACCTAACCTAACCTAACCTAACCTAACCTAACCTAACCTAACCTAACCTAACCTAACCTAACCTAACCTAACCTAACCTAACCTAACCTAACCTAACCTAACCTAACCTAACCTAACCTAACCTAACCTAACCTAACCTAACCTAACCTAACCTAACCTAACCTAACCTAACCTAACCTAACCTAACCTAACCTAACCTAACCTAACCTAACCTAACCTAACCTAACCTAACCTAACCTAACCTAACCTAACCTAACCTAACCTAACCTAACCTAACCTAACCTAACCTAACCTAACCTAACCTAACCTAACCTAACCTAACCTAACCTAACCTAACCTAACCTAACCTAACCTAACCTAACCTAACCTAACCTAACCTAACCTAACCTAACCTAACCTAACCTAACCTAACCTAACCTAACCTAACCTAACCTAACCTAACCTAACCTAACCTAACCTAACCTAACCTAACCTAACCTAACCTAACCTAACCTAACCTAACCTAACCTAACCTAACCTAACCTAACCTAACCTAACCTAACCTAACCTAACCTAACCTAACCTAACCTAACCTAACCTAACCTAACCTAACCTAACCTAACCTAACCTAACCTAACCTAACCTAACCTAACCTAACCTAACCTAACCTAACCTAACCTAACCTAACCTAACCTAACCTAACCTAACCTAACCTAACCTAACCTAACCTAACCTAACCTAACCTAACCTAACCTAACCTAACCTAACCTAACCTAACCTAACCTAACCTAACCTAACCTAACCTAACCTAACCTAACCTAACCTAACCTAACCTAACCTAACCTAACCTAACCTAACCTAACCTAACCTAACCTAACCTAACCTAACCTAACCTAACCTAACCTAACCTAACCTAACCTAACCTAACCTAACCTAACCTAACCTAACCTAACCTAACCTAACCTAACCTAACCTAACCTAACCTAACCTAACCTAACCTAACCTAACCTAACCTAACCTAACCTAACCTAACCTAACCTAACCTAACCTAACCTAACCTAACCTAACCTAACCTAACCTAACCTAACCTAACCTAACCTAACCTAACCTAACCTAACCTAACCTAACCTAACCTAACCTAACCTAACCTAACCTAACCTAACCTAACCTAACCTAACCTAACCTAACCTAACCTAACCTAACCTAACCTAACCTAACCTAACCTAACCTAACCTAACCTAACCTAACCTAACCTAACCTAACCTAACCTAACCTAACCTAACCTAACCTAACCTAACCTAACCTAACCTAACCTAACCTAACCTAACCTAACCTAACCTAACCTAACCTAACCTAACCTAACCTAACCTAACCTAACCTAACCTAACCTAACCTAACCTAACCTAACCTAACCTAACCTAACCTAACCTAACCTAACCTAACCTAACCTAACCTAACCTAACCTAACCTAACCTAACCTAACCTAACCTAACCTAACCTAACCTAACCTAACCTAACCTAACCTAACCTAACCAGTAGCGTCCCGCCCCGCGCCGCGAACGCAGCAAAAATAAGCCGCTCCGCGCTCGAAAAATATAAGTGGTGGTATTTTCGTTCCCGATTTTAAAGTGAAAGTGATCTCTCGACGCAGGAAATTTTTCTCAACACGTTGGTGTGAATCCCGAGAAAATCGGTTTAGTTTTGACGAAAATAGGACAAAAACAGTGAAAACTTTTGAGGTTAAAAAACGTGCTCAGTGTGTTTTGTGAAACGCTGCGAAAACTAAATCGGTAACACGCAATTTTTTTGTTACCAAGTGAAAGGCATCATAGCCCCCTAGTGCTGTGCCAAATCCCGGATTTTTCCCGTGTCCCGTTCCCGAGAAAACAGGAATTGTCTTCAGACCACCAGAAACGCAGTTCCCCCCCTTGCAAGTTGGGGGTGTACCAGGTACGGGAATAGCTTCCAGACATCGAGAGGAGTCGCCTGACACCTCTGGATCCTGGATCGGACTACAAACAAATTACCTCTGTCAATTATTAGATTTCAAGTAGACGGCGAAAAGTTTAGACCTAAATATCTAGCCTTGATTCAGTGGTGACCTATATTTATTATTGGCACATAAATCTCTAAAATTCACCGAGAACGCAACAAAAGAAGACTCGTCGAATTGTGAACAGTGGTTGGCGAGATACAGGCTCCCGAAGGAATAGTCGATTTTCTAGCCCCCCTTATAAGGGTTGCCACCCCTACGCCAAGTGCACCATAAAACGTCTAACAACATCCCAGACCATATTAAAAGGGTGCAGGAATTTATTAATCACTCCCTGGAGGGGGCTGGTCTATTTGCAGTTTTTAGTCGGGACCCCCCATATTTCGATTGAAAAATATTAAATTATCCGTTAAAAATATAGGTAGAAAAACTTCATCACCGTATAACACAATCATTTAATTAATCTAAGCAGTTTTTCTACAAGCAATAGTGTTATAAATAAAAATATTAAAAATCACAGACTGAGACGTGGGAATTTGCCGGCATTACCAACTAAGATTGTCAACCCCATATCTCCTAAAGGGGTGGAGATATCGAAAAAATAACAAAATTTTCGTTCAGGTTGCCTGAACAAATCTTTAGGGTGATACATAAACTGACCACCCCAAAAACCACCCCCCACGAAATTATTTGAAAAAAAATTTCCAAAAATCCTGGAATTCCCGATTTTTCGGGACACAGCAAATGGACTGACAGTAAGTTGGACCAGCCTTGACAGGGAAAAAACTGTTTGGCACTCCTAACATCGTCGGAAGTACCAAAACAAGCCTTACGAAGCTGTCAAAAAGCTACCCCTGGACATTGCGGCGCACAGGAAACCACCCCGGTGAAGCTACCCCCTAGTTATAAGTTTTAGAAATAACATAAAGTCTCTGGCTATAGCACACTCCATTCATAATAATTCTATGAAATAGCGTTCTCGAGATACAACCAGCACAGTAATTACAGAGAAAATCCCATAGCAGAAAAACATAAGATTGTCTAGATAAGTAAATTTGGAAAAAAGAAACATAAATATCTCGAAAACGGTAAGTCGTCGTGAGCGTAGCCGCCGCTACGTCCGTAGCTTTTCGTCTACGTGCGTAGCTAAGTGCTACGTCATATACCCCCCCGGCCCCGCAACCCCCTCCCCTCCCCCCTCCCCCCTAGCGTCCCCACGAAACACCCCCCCTCCCAACCCTCCCACCTACTTCACCCCCGCGAGCTGTATCTCAGGAACGGGAACAGCTACAGACCTGTGCGTGGTGTCCCTAGAATCGGGAGAAGCTACCTAATATTTTGTCCCCAACGGATTTCAAAATCTCATCCCCCTTCATCCCCAAAACCTAAAAAACTTTTTTACTCTCAAAACGTCGCGTCGTACGCCCCCTCTTGCCTGTCCCCCTCATAATTCCCTCGAAATCTCTCCCCTCCCCCTCCCCCCCTTCACACCTGACTCACCCCCGCGAGCTGTATCTCGGAAACGGGAGCACTTGTAGACCTGTGCGGGGTATAGTTGGAATCGCGAGATAAAGCGCAATCATTAAGCCCATACAGTCCCCGATTTCAATTACCCTTTAAATTGCTATACCTGAAAAGCCAGAGAACAAATTAGTACTTTGCACTTGATGATTTGTCTGGTTTCGACAGTTAAAACTGATTGTTTTATATACATATAGAATTAAATAGATTAAAACCACATTATTTTATAACATTACAGTTGTACACTATTGTGTTAACTGATTAGCATTAAGACATTGACTAGCTTCTAAGGAACCTACATTAAACTGAACCCGTTTTGACTGCCATCGTGACAATGTATGCCACACCGCCACAGAGGAATAGAACATCCGGCGCCGGCGCCGCAAATGTTAAGCCACCTTCCTATGACCCAGTACTCCTATGTAGTGGAGTATTACGAGACCTGAAAAAGTACCTGGATATGTCAGGGAATCTAAAGGGTTCAATCAAAGAGGGAGTAATTAAGTGCGCAGATCGTATTTTTGAGCAATTATCTCTTCTTCATTCAAAGAATCTCGAGCTCGAGAAAAAACTAGCCGAACAATTAGCTGAACATAGAGAAGCTATGCATGAGAACCTAACCAAGGATCTCACAAATAAGCTGAAAGAAATAAAGGACTCCATAGGCAATATTTACACAAATCAGGGACAGATGTACGACAATATGGTGATCCACAACCAGGAACAATCTGAAAAAATGGGAATAGTGCTGACAAAATTGGATGGTGTCAAAACAACACAGGATGTGGAATTTGAGCGTACTAAAACCATGTTCAAAGAGGTGGAGGAGACAATCGCCGAGAGTATTACCAAAGGGGTGCGCTCATACGCCGATGTACTGGCGGGCAAATCGTTGTCCGCGAGTACATCGGCGCGAGTGCCACCACCGTGCCACTCGGTGATTGTCGCATCCACAAAAGAAGACTGCACTAGTGAAGATGTAATTAAGGAAATACGTGAGACAGTGTGTGCAAAAGAACACAATATCCATATTGACAATATCAGAAAGGCGCGAAACCAAAAAGTTGTCTTGAGTTGTAATTCTGAGGACGAGATTGGAAAACTAATCGAACACCTAAAACACTCTGACACTCTGCGGGCACATAAAGCACCAAATAAAGACCCACTAATTATTATAAAAGATGTACTCATACAAAATACAGATGATGACATAATCGGGGCCATCAGACAGCAGAACGGCGGGCTACTGCAAAGTGTGGCGGAGGAGGAGTTTCGAGTCGCTGTGAAGTATAAACGTCGTGCACGAAATCCCCTGGAAAACCATGTGGTGCTCCAGGTATCACCAAAAATACACGCGTGTCTGACGGCGGCTGGAGCGGTATACATCGATCTCCAAAAGAGAGCGGTGCGCGACCAGTCGCCGCTGATACAGTGTACAAAGTGTTTGGGTTTCGGGCACGGCAAAAAGTACTGCACGCAAACGACGAGCCTCTGTAGCCATTGCGCAGGCGCTCATATGCGCTCTGATTGCCCCGCTTATGCCATCGGAGACAAACCAACCTGCAAAAATTGCACTATAGCCAAAATGGACAAAACTGATCACAACGCATTTGACATGGTGTGTCCAGTCAAAACGCGCTGGGACGCCATAGCCAGATCATCAGTGGCATACTGCCTACATTCACGCGGTGCGGCAGTCAAGAACTTCAGAAAAGACACAAATGTAAACCCTACAAACAAAAGACATATCAGTAGCAGTAGTTTATTCTCTCCAGTCAAAAATAATGTAAATAGCATAAGTAAGCCAGCCAGTACCTGCAGTTCGACAACAGAACTTAGCAAAACTCAATCTGGAGAGGACTACCTGTTTATGATTAAACAGGAGTTTGCAGTAAAACAGCACTCTGCTGTCGAACTGCAGACAACAAAAAAACCTAAACAAATACAAAGTAAATATAAGATATGTATGATGTATATTTTGTACAATATATAACAGGACATATAAAAATAGTATAGAAATTAAGTATAATAAGAAGTGCAAAAGCTGGATAGATGTAAGAAACAGTTAAGTATACAATAGCATCTACTATGGTATATTAAAATATGAAAAAAAAAAAAAAAAAAAAAAAAAAAAAACTATGCAAATAAAAACACAAAAAAAAAAAAAAAAATACAACAAATACAACAAATAGGAAAAGAAAAATATCCTACTTAATAAGATAAGACCTGAATAGAATAAGAGATACTTAAATGTAAGTTATGAATGTGAACAGTTAATAATAAGTTTAATACAACCATGCATATTATTTATATCTCGCAATACACCTAGCCGTGAGATCTGAATAGAATAAGAGATACCCATTATGTAAGTTTACAAATGTAAACAGTTAATAACAAATATAACATTAACATACCCATATTATAACTAGCATTAATACAGGACACTTAGTGTCAGATTTGAAAATGTAATCAGACCAGAGATTGTGATATGAAAACATAAGCACAAAAGATATTGACAGTATCATATTAAAGAATTTGTACTAGTAAAAGGTGTAGCTATAAGGACGTATAAGGTAGTAATTACGTACTCAAAAACACTTAAATGAACTTGGAGAGAATAAACTATAGCAGTAACAAGCATATGAAAAGAACGTAAAAAGGGGGACAATGGTGTTAATTTATTTAAACATCCACCTAATATCAAAGTCTCGGCACTCATGCTGAGGTACAAAGCAGAGACCCCAATAAAAGGGGCCTCATAAAAAAAAAAAAAAAAAAAAAAAAAAAAAACCTAACCTAACCTAACCTAACCTAACCTAACCTAACCTAACCTAACCTAACCTAACCTAACCTAACCTAACCTAACCTAACCTAACCTAACCTAACCTAACCTAACCTAACCTAACCTAACCTAACCTAACCTAACCTAACCTAACCTAACCTAACCTAACCTAACCTAACCTAACCTAACCGAGTTGCTCGCCTCCCTTTGCCGAGAACACACTGTTTTCCGTAACGCTCCGCATGACAAAATTCGCCAAAGTGGCAATTATTGGCCGATTCCAGTGATTTAAGTTTTATCGTGTGCAAAAAAGTGAGCCGCGTGTTTTGGTGCAATATTTACGGAAATAGGAATTCAGTGACGGAAGTTATTAAAGAAATAGTAAAAGTGAGGTTACTTTTCAAACGTGGTTTTTCTTCTAAGTTTAATAACTTGAAATTTTGTTTGACGACCCACAAATATTTTTATATCGCCTGGTGTGAAAATTGGAGGAGTATCGTTCCAGGATTTTTCCGGAATTTTCCGGCTACACCCTTGGCCGGAAAAGCCAGAAAAACAATTACCGCATTGTGTGTTCTACGTGAAGGAGTAAAGTTAGAGCAACGCAACTTTGCAGCTACGAAGAGGGCCACCTGTGAAGACATCTCATCAAGAAAGAAAAATTTTTCGCAAATAATAAGCTAAGTTATTGGCATTTCAATTTCCTAACTTTAAAATTTATTATCTCTAAATCTAGTGAATCATTGTACGTTTTTTTTTTTTTGTTTGGTGTATAGTAGTTAGTTTTATATGTGTGCAAAAGATTGGTACTTTTGAGCTGAAATTGACAGATTTACAGCGTTTTCAGTCCAAAATCCTGAAGGTTCCGGTTTTTTCATAAATTTGGTAGAAATTTGTTTTTATTCTCACCGGATCGGATAGCCCTTTATTTAACCAAGTTTTTGATGTGTGTTGCATATCGCTACGACTTTTCGTTCTCGAGTTTTTAATTTTTTTATGTTTTTTCTAAATAAATACGAAAATAATAGCAATATCACTTTTTTCACATTAGAATTACATTCTTTTACTTAGTCCGCGTTAGATTAAGCCCAAACAAGGGTCCAATATCTTTAAAATTAAGGAATATTCCAAAAGTGCCTTTTGTGGCACTATTTTGGTACAAACTTAAATTAAGAATAACTCGGGAACCAAACAAGATACAAAGTGCTGGTTTTTTGTTTGAGGAAGCGGGGAATACTGGTAATAGAATAGGACAGGTTTCAGGAGGTTTCAGCGCCTGAAAATTTTTCGCACTGAAAATAGTTTCAGGAGGTAGCCCTTGTAAAGCCGATCTCGGCATCTAAAACCCCGTGTCGCTGGGAGCTCTGGACGCGGAGTTATAGGCTATTAAATCTTCGTTTTGACAGCTGTCCGCCATTTTGTGCAAACTTTGCGCCTTTATTGCTCCAGAACGACGGGACTCAGGAGACTGGGGTTTTCGGCATATAAACTGGGAGAGCCATCCCTACCAAACCCACCTCTTTTCAGGGGATTTGAAGACACAAAAATTTCAGTGCCTGAAACTGTTTTCAGGTGAAAGTAATAATAACGCCAACCTGCCCAGTCCAAACCCGGAGTCGCTGCGGCCCTCGGGAGCAGAGTTGTAGCCTTTCAAACTGTGACATTGACATTTGCGCCGCCATTTTAAAAATCTTATTCCTTAAATAACTTCGCAACGGAGAGTCGTAGCGGGTTGGGGTTTTCAATATATATATAGGCAGAGGCAATAGAATAAGACTAGCCTTTTTTCAGCGGATTTCAGGACCTGAAAATTTTCAGGCCTGAAAATATATTTTTTAGGCAGAGCTCACCAGGACCTTTGCAACGAGCTCAAGCACGAACTTCTAGGGCCCATAGTTCCGGAAATATCCTCGAGTGCTCAAAACAGGCACTCGAGAGCACTCAAATTTTAGAAAGTGTCTACCGCAATATCTCTGTGACCCCTGGGGCTAACTGACCTGAGTTTGGGTTCGTTGGAAAGGGCTCGAGGAGATCTACAACATTAGGCATAGTGGGAGACTCTACATAGAGCAGAGGAAGACTTAGTCAATAACTTTGCTTTTTGACCAAACCCAACCAAATTTCTTTAACCAGGAGATCATTTTAAGACCTCCCAGAGCTATTTGTAAAGCGCGGGAAATCGTAACTCTATGTAGAGTCGATAAAACTGCGACTAGGATAAATTCTACTTTTATAGGTAGAATTAACGTCTGACGTGTAACTGAAGTAAAGAGCTAATTGTTTATCGCAGTTACCTACCTAACCTTGCCTTTATCGTAGAATTAAGATTTTAAAAAGATTTATAATTAATAGAAAATATATACATATATTTACATTTTAAATATTCCATTTTCGCTTCCAAGTTTAGACCAAGAATATAGGTTTTATTTAGGGCAGGATTACCCCTGCTGGCTTTGGCTAAACCTAATTCAATTCATCTGGACGTACACTATCTGCATAAGTGTACTTAACATACTGTTTACAAATTACTTTTATACGGGCCATTTACACCCATATTGACGCATCCCTCTGACACCCATCCATAATATTACCAAACGACTGTGAGCTGGACTACGACGTGCTGCTCTGCATCTGAAACAAATTATAGTGAAATTATTACCTACATAGAAACTGAAAAATACGTACCTACAATCACCACATCGTCGAACTGCTGTGGGCTTGGAAGGTAAACCGTAGATCGCACCGTGCCGCACAGCACCGCACCTGATAACACACAAAATGATCCGTACTCCGGAGAAAGAACGGCGGAGATCATCGATGACATCCCCGACATCGGTGACAAAGTCACCGACTGGGAAGACAACCGATCCGACAGGAAAAGTAGGCCCTTCTCCCCCAGGACAGTCACGAAGTAACCTTGTAGCACCAAAGCAGAAAGCAAAGAACCCTACCAGCTCACAAACAACAATACTAAACAAGACTATAACTTTCGATAAGACTGAAACGCGCACGGAGCTGGCCAGATATATAATGACGACGGCGTATACACAGCTTGACCAGTCGGGAAACATTAAAAGCACAATAAAAGAGGCTGTCAAAAGCCAAATAAAACGACTCGTCGAGATAATCGAACAGCTAGAAGTGACGCGACTAATCCCAAATCAAAATGGTAAGGAAATAAACAAGGAGATGGGGAACACACGCGGGGACGAAACACAGAAGGATAATGGAAGGCAAATCATTGTAAAGATTGAGGAATACAGCAAGTTACTTGAGGAAAGTAAAGAAGAAATAAGAGAGTTAAAAACAGAGTTGCAGGGACATAGGAAAATTATTCAAAAAGAAATGGAAAACCTTGAAGAAAACAAGTACAAAATGGACAAACTGAAAGAGACAATCGACAGGCACAGCCTGGAAACGGCGCAAACGCCTACCTATGCCAGTGTAACTGCGGCAATACCAAGTAGGAAGTCCCCAGAACAAACACTGCACTCGGTTGTGATCGCTTCCAAGGACCAAAGCGAAACTTGTGACGAGGTACTCACAAGAATACGCGAAGCAGTGAATGCCAAAGACAGTAATATAACCGTTGATAGAATAAGGAAGGCAAAGGACAAAAAGATAATCATGAGCTGTAGAACACCAGAAGAAAGAAGGAAGCTGCAAGACAGGTTGAATAGTGCCGAAGAGCATCTCACAATCGAGGAAGTACGAAATCGTGACCCACTTATTGCTCTAAAGTATGTCATGAAATTCATGAAAGACGAAGACATAATTAAAGCGCTCAAAAATCAAAATCCAGATCTCTTCAAAGATCTTGACAAAGAAGAAGACAGAATGGAAGTGAAGTACAGAGGTGGAACCCGAAATCCACACACCTGCCATGTGATATTGAGAGTATCTCCGAGACTGTGGAACCGTATGATCAACAGGTCAATGGTCCACGTAGATATACAGCGGGTGAAAGTGGCCGACCAATCTCCGTTGGTGCAATGTTCGGTGTGCTTAGGATACGGCCACGGCAAGAAATTCTGCAAAGAGACCATTGCAAAATGTAGCCACTGCGGGGGCCCTCACATGAAGCAGCAGTGTGAAAACTGGAGCTTGGCCCCTTCCTGTCTGAACTGTACACATGCGAAATTGGACGCCACGCAGCACAATGCGTTCAGCACGGACTGCGAAATCAGGAAAAAATGGGAAGCACTGGCTCGAGCAAAAGTAGCTTATAATTGTTAACGCAGCAGTGGATAATAATGAACGGCATTCCAACCCCACCAGAGGATACGCAGTGGCCCAGGCAAACCTCCAACGGAAAGAACTAGCAACAAACGAACTTATGCTAGAGGCCAAGGAACGAAAATTCGCTCTCGCTCTGCTCCAGGAGCCTTACGTGGGCGGAATAAGAAGAATGAAGACCTATCGCGGCGCCAGAATCTATCAGTGTGATAATCAAGGTAACGGAACGGTGAAAGCAGCTATAGCCGTTTTTGACACCGAACTAGATGTCATACAGTGTCCTAAACTCACTACCAACAATATCGCGGTGGTAAAGATTCGCACGAAGGCATGGGAAATCGCTGTCGTCTCATTCTACTTCGAACCAGATAAACCAATAGCGCCCTATCTGGAGCAGATAAAACAGATAACGCAGGAACTGGGCCCACGAGGAATGCTCATAGGCGGTGACGCCAATGCCAAAAACACGTGGTGGGGAGCCTTGGTGAGCGATCATAGAGGGGAAGATATGTCGGGAGCTCTGGAGGAGTTAAGCTATCAGGTACTCAACTCAGGGGACACCCCCACCTTTGACACCATAAGAGGAGGTCGACACTTTACCAGTTCCCCACCACCAGTTCAGTTTACCGCTTCCCGACGACGCAATTACTTACGGAATGTGATGTTTTATCAGTCCGTCAATTATTCATTCTGCATACTATAATGAAAAAACACTCCCTAGTGCCTCTAAATCCCGAAACCCAGACCAGCCATAGACGAATGGATATTGTGTGCAGCAATGAACTATTCCGCACACAACATTCACATCGATTTTTCTGTTTCCTTGGTACATATCTGTATAATAAAATAAATCGTACATCCCTATGCATTCATCCCATGAATACTTATAGTTGTAAGGTCACTCTTACAAACTGGTTGAAAGGTAAATCGTACGAGGAAACGGAAAAACTACTCGAAGTGGTCGCTTAGTTTAGAATGTAACAAAAAATATATTCATTTTAAATTATATCAATTTTCTGTACAAAATGTAACCAATAATTTTATTGTTTTATTAATAAATATAGTCGTAAGCACTAACCTACATTAAATTGACCTACTAACATTGATGCCTAAGACACAGGTAAACTACTTACTTAGTTTAGGCATCTAGTTAATTAAAAATATAGCATGTATCTACTTAATTTACTTAGCATAAATTACTAGGGTAATAAATAATTTTAAATTGTTCTATTTAAATTTTAACATAAGTAGGTACTTACTTTAAATTTAACTATGTAATTTTAGACATAAGTTTTTCTTGAATAAATTATTTATTTATTATTATTATTATTTATTAGTTATGTGGATGTAACGGCCTGTTCGGTGGACTTACTTGACCTAGTGAAAGATTGGAGAGTCTCAAAGGGGATCACCAGCTCGGACCACAATTGCATACTTTTCGACATAAAGCTTAAGCGCTGTTCAGGTATACATGTTCAGAGAACGACCAGAATCTACAATACCAGAAAGGCAAATTGGGGACAGTTTCATGAGAAACTGGCCCAATTGAAAATAGAAAATGAAATGAATGCTGACAAGGTAAATAGTATAAACAACACGGAATCCATAGAGCAAATAGTATCAAAATTAACTGAAATAGTAACAGAGGCATGTGGTTACAGCATACCTGAAAGGAAAAAGACTGAGACGGTGAGTGTGCCATGGTGGTCCAAGGAGCTCGCCGTGATGAAGAGAAGAGTCGCCACCAAGAAGCGCCGCATCCGTGGTGCAGCACCGGCCCGAAGAGAGAGAGTCGTCGATGAATATCTGAAAGAAAAAGAAGTTTATGAAATCGCGGCAAAGAAGGCACAAATTAACAGCTGGAAGGAATTTTGTGAGAGACAGGACAGGGAAGGTATATGGGACGGTGTTTACAGAATAATTGGAAGGACATGTACACGACAAGAAGACTTGGCTTTAACAAGAGACGGCGTGTATCTAAACCCAAAAGAGTCCGCTGCATTGCTCGCAGAGACGTTTTATCCGGATGACTCGGCTGAGACGGATACCCCTCACCATACAAGCATAAGACAAAAAGCTGAGCAGGTAAATGAGCCGGCTCATGATGAACAACATGACCCGCCATTTACAATGCAGGAGCTGGAAGTCGCTATGGGAGGATTTAATCCGAAAAAGGCTCCCGGAGCGGATGGATTTACGGCAGACATCTGCGGTAAAACAATTAGCCATGATCCGGAATTTTTCCTTGCACTGGCCAACAAGTGCCTATCGTTGGGATACTTCCCAGATAGTTGGAAGAAGGCTACAGTAGTAGTCCTAAGAAAACCTGGAAAGGACAATTACACCGTTCCAAAATCATACAGGCCTATTGGTCTCCTGCCAGTGTTTGGAAAGGTTCTGGAAAAAATGGTGGTGTCAAGGTTAAAATGGCACCTCATACCGCGGTTTAGTACCCGTCAGTATGGCTTCATGCCACAGAGGAGCACTGAGGATGCCCTCTATACGCTAGTACATCATGTTCAGGGTAAGTTAAAGTCGAAAAAATTAATTACCCTTGTGTCACTGGACATAGAGGGCGCCTTTGATAGCGCTTGGTGGCCCGCCATTAAAACCAGACTGGCTGAAGAAAAGTGCCCGGTTAATATAAGGAGGCTACTATCCAGCTACCTCAGCCGCAGAAATGTGACGCTAAGATATGCCGGAGAAGAGTGCACACGAAACACCACCATGGGGTGTGTCCAGGGCTCAATTGCCGGACCGATCCTGTGGAATCTCCTGCTGGACCCGTTACTACAAGGCTTGGAAAAAAATAACATCTACTGCCAAGCGTTCGCTGACGACGTCGTGATGGTATTTGATGGAGAGACGGCGACAGATATACAAAGACAGGCCAATGCGGCCCTCTCGTATGTTCAAGAATGGGGAAATAAGAACAGGTTGAAATTCGCAGCACACAAAACATATGCTATGTTACTAACGAAAAAATTAAAATATGACACCCCACGCTTGAACATGGGAGGGGTCGCCATTGGAATGTCCAAGGATATAAAAATCCTGGGTCTCGTCATCGACGACAAACTGACCTTTAACCTACATGTCGCCTCAGTGTGTAAAAAGGCGCTTAACTTCTACAAACAACTATCGAGGGCGGCCAAAGTTGAGTGGGGCTTACAGCCCGAAGTTGTGCGTATTCTGTACAACGCGGTTGTTGAACCGACAATTATGTATGCAGCAAGTGCATGGGCCCCAGCTACTCAGAAAATCGGAGTTCAAAAGCAATTAAACGTGGTACAAAGAGCTTTTGCCCAAAAGCTCTGCAAGTCCTATCGAACGGTCTCGTTGAATGCGGCTCTACTTCTGGCTGGGCTGCTGCCTCTCGACCTCAGGGTGCGCGAGGCGGTCGCCCTGTACGAGGCACGTAAAGGGTCGGCGGGATTGGTACTGGGGGACAGGGAGATCGAGCGAGCGGTGGGATTTGCAGAGACTCCGCACCCGTCAACACAAATTAGGTTAAAATACGCAAAATTATTAGAAAGTCCGGGGCAAATAAAGGAGCAAACTACACAAGCCGTCTGCATATACACAGACGGGAGCAAGATTAACGGTAAAGTTGGGGCTGCGTTGTCCTTGTGGTCGAATGGGATAGAAGCCAAAACTACGAAATTGTGCCTGCCCACTTACTGTACGGTGTACCAGTCTGAACTGCTCGCCATAGCTGAGGCAACCAAAGCAGTTATTGCAAGAAAGGAGACGAGCTGCGGAATCTACAGCGACTCCAGAGCAGCACTCGACACAGTCACCAACCCCACCTCTCCTCATCCTCTCGCAGTCGAAACACGCCAGAATGTAGGAATGGCCTTGACCCAGGGCAAAGATGTTTCCTTATTCTGGGTTAAGGCCCACGCAGGTCTACCTGGAAATGAGAGCGCTGATAGACTCGCGAAGGAGGCGGCACTAACGTGTAAGAGGAAGCCGAACTACGACCGGTGTCCGATCTCATTCGTCAAGCGTCAAATCCGTAGCGATTCGCTTGACGAGTGGAATCGGAGATACCGGACGGGCGAAACGGCCTCGTGCACTAAGATGTTCTTCCCGGACGCGGTGGCGGCATATGCGGTAATTAGAAAGTTGAAGCCAGCAGGTGTGTTGACCCAGATTTTGACGGGACATGGCGGGTTCGCCCAGTACTTGAACCGTTTCAAGTGCCGGGAGAGCCCATCGTGCGTATTTGATCCCGAAATGGAAGAAACAGTATCCCATATACTATGTGATTGTCCTGTACATGGTGTAGACAGATTTAATCTGGAGCAGCAGATAGGGAGCAACATCACTGTACACAATATTGGCCAACTACTAGTGCATAAAACAACCAGTATTTTAATGATACAGTACTTCGAAAAAATTTGTAAAATAGTTAATAAGCGCAATAAAGATAAATAAATGTTTTTGGGTTATATATCTGTGAATATAAAATACCAGAACAGACTATGTAGAATAAGAAAATATAGTACAGTAAATAGTTGTACAATTAAGTTAGACAATTAAGGCTCATAAAAACTATGATGTAATTACCACTATATTGCTATAACCCTTAAGAATAACAAAAAAAAAAAAAAAAAAAAAGATAGAAGATCAAGAAAAAGAGTGACCGTCTTTAATTATATTTTTATTTACATTTCCTACTATCCATTTTCCTTCTGTACGTAATGCACACGATAGTGACAAAACACACAAAAGAGAATAATTATCTCTGATCCCGTCAGAGGGAGTAGCAAAATGTCAAACTGTTGCAGCCTAGACTTTTATCAAAGTCTGCGACAGTACGACAGACAAAAAAAAAAAAAAACCTAACCTAACCTAACCTAACCTAACAGTGCCTGAAATATTTTTCAGCTGAAAGCGATATCAGGAGTAAGAGGAGATTAAGCCAGGACCGGCATCCAAAACCCCGCGGTTCTACGACCTCTGGAGGCCGAGATATCTTCAAATAAAACAGCGCTTTGACAGCTGGCGGCCATTTTGCCAAAACTTCAAACTACCATAACTCCAGAACCGTGGGACGTAGGAAGTCGGATTTTTAAATATACAACTTGGGGACATCGTCTCTAAGCAACCCGACCCTTTTTAAGGGATTCGGAGGTTCAAAAGTTTTTAGCCCTGAAATCGCTTGCAGCTGATTGCCAGGGTCACGCCGAGTCTGGAGAACCCAAACATCAGTTGTTTAGGACAAATAGTTAGGGAGATATGGACTGCCGAAGTTTGATTTTGACAGTTTAACCTAAGTGTCAAAAAACTTTGGCGACCTATAGCTCGGCTCCTAGGCGTCGGATCGACTCGGGATTTCTTCTGTAGAGGGAGACACGAGGATCTCTACCAAATAGAATCCTTTCAAACTATATATAGAGTTCCAAATTTTTGACATAAACTGACGATATAGCGACGTAGAACACACCGAGCCCACTACTTTACCGAAAACCGCAGAGCTGTAGCTCTAAAATTGTCGGAGTTACAGCAACTATAAATAATTTCGGCGGCCATTTTGAAATTATAATAAAAACTTGAAACAAATTGACTCTACATAGAGCCGTTGTAGAATTCGGCCAAAACTCTACAAATTGACCTAACCTAACCCTGTTTTTTATGAGTATATGTAATTTTGACCTCTTTTATACACATTAAAACGTGTTTAAGACCGGACTCTATATATAATTTAACTTTATATTTACATAAACAATTTACATATCTTTATTTACACACGTTACAAATTCTAATAGATATTAAGACCTGTGCTATTGCACTTAAATACTAAATTTTACCCAAGTATGGCTTCATTGTATAGCACGCCACCGCTTAAGACTACCCAACGGACCTCTGGTGCAGGCACCAGCAAAAACACTAGCCCACCTGCTGACAGCAAAGCAAGGAGTGGACCCTTGATAGATCCAGCCACACAAAAAAAAAACCGACTTTCAATAACTGAACAGACTATGACAACCATGAGTGTCCTAGATATAGCAACTAAGCATATAAAAGAACTCAGGAAGCAGTTGGACTTGTCTGGAAACCTCAAGAACTCCATCAAGGAGACTGTTGGAAAGTGCGCTACTGCTCTTTATGATCAGGTTACGCAACTCTACACATCAAATTTGGAGCTCAGAAACCAAACCAAAGAAAATAGAGAGTCAGAGATTACTACCCTCCAAAATAAACTAAAAGAGTTCCTACAGAACGCAAAGTCACAAGAGGGAGTAATGAAGACAGAGATTGTCGAGATAAGGGAAACCATGAGCAGTCTAGTTGATAATCAAAGCAAAATGCATGATGCTATGATGTTAACAAGCCAGAAAGAGATCGAAAAGATAGCAGAGATGAAGGGAAAGCTGATAGAGCTGGAAACAAAGATCAGCGAAACGAGACACAATGGAACCGATTCGCCAATAGAAAGCGAAGCCATCTGCGGCCGCCTTAAGCAGGTGGAGGCCACAATCATTGAAGAATTAAGGACGATTGGGGTACGCTCATATGCCGAGGTGCTGGCGGGAAAACCAACGCCTGCCAATACATCGGAGGGGGAGACTCCCCCGGCTCATTCGGTGATTGTGACATCCATAAACGAGGAGGACACAAGTGACATTGTACTAACGGAAATACGCAAAGTCGTGGACGCGAAAGAGGGGGGCGTCCATGTTGAGCGGGTTAGAAAAGCGAAGAACAAGAAGGTTATTTTAAGTTGTAGCCCTGAAGAAGAACTGGCCAAGTTAACTAAAAAGCTAGAAGATTCTGACAAGCTGCAATCCAAAAAGGCAGTGAACAAGGACCCCTTGGTTATCATCAGAGATGTATTGTCTTATAATACGGACGAGAACATAGTAAACGCTATTCAAAAACAAAACAGTAGTATACTTGGCGTCATTCCTAAGGAGGAATATAGAGTGACAGTGCGGTACAGACGACGAGCTCGGAACCCTCATGAAAATCATGTTATCCTACAGGTGTCTCCCAAGGTACACTCGTGCCTGACTACAGCGGGGGCGGTTTACATCGACCTTCAAAAGAGGGCGGTGTATGACCAATCACCGCTGATTCAGTGCACGAGGTGCCTTGGTTTTGGACATGGAAAGAAGTACTGCACACAGGTGGAAAGTCTGTGCAGTCACTGCGCAGGTCCTCACTTGAGGGCAGAATGTGGAGAAAGCACTCTAGGGAACAAACCGAAATGCCGAAACTGTCACCTAGCCAAGCTAGAAAAAGATGATCACAACGCTTTTGATGCCATATGCCCAATCAGAAAATGATGGGACAAAATAGCCAGAGCAGCGGTAGTATATCATTGCTAGCGGAGGTGGTTCAGGGGCAAAAATACAGTTTCATCCAAGCAAATCTACAAAGGAAAAGATTGGCACTTCAGGAGCTAGTGCAGGAGAGTATCAAGAGAAAGTATGTGGAGCTCTAGTTCAGGAACCTTATGTCAATGCGGATGGAAGAATTAGGGCATTTTCAGGAGTGAGAATTTATCAGGCTCTTCGGGACGGAGGGGGACCAACAAAAGCGGCAATATTGATCTTCGATGACGATTTAAAAGTATGTGAAGATACTAACAACAAACAACATCGCTGTTGTTACGATAAGATCGTCCACAAAACTGCTAGTGTTGGTGTCGGTCTATTTCGAGGAGGATAAACCACTAGAGCCGTACCTGAGTCATTTGCAGAAGATCCATGAAAAGTATGGAGAAGCCCATTTTGCAATAGGAGGTGATGTGAATGCTTGGAGTACGTGGTGGGGCAGCACATCGGAAAATCATCGGGGGAGAGAATTGGCCTCATTCCTGGACGGCTTGATCTACACATTTTAAATGAGGGAGATGAGCCTACATTTGAGACAATTAGAGGAGGAAAGCTTTTCAAGAGCAGAGTCGATGTAACCGCATGCAACATGGAGTTGCTGCGGCACATATAGAACTGGAAAGTTGATAAGGAAATCACTAGCTCCGACCATAATGCAATCACATTTGAAGTGCAATTTAGAAAACTAGACCAAAAGAAACAACAGAGCACCAGGATTTACAACACGAAAAAAGTAAAATGGGAAATATTTAGGAAGGTACTTAAGACAAAATTGGAACAAGAAGGAATAACTGTAGAAAATATAGAAAAAGCCGAAACGAAACAAAAACTAGAAGAAATAGCGGAAGAATATTCAAACACAATTACTAAAACATGTGAAGAACTAATACCTAAAAAGTCACAAAAGCTAAAGAAATACCGCGTGCCATGGTGGTCGGAGGAAGTGGAGAAACTGAAGAAAGATATGACGACTAAAAAAGAAGGATAAGAAACGCAGCTGAAAGCAGAAGGAAATACGTCATAGAGACCTACCTCACCGCTAAGAAAACGTATGATGAAGCTTGCGAAGTCGCCCAGACCACCAGCTGGAAAGACTTTTGCAGCAAACAAGAGAAAGAGAGCTTATGGGATGGAATATATCGAGTTATAAATAAGTCACGCAAATGGGCGGACCATGTTATGTTGGTGGACGACGGAAAACTGCTAGGCCCTCAGGAATCAGTAAACCTGTTAGCAAGAACATTCTACCCGGAGGACAACAAAGAAGAAGACACACAGGACCAAGCTAAAATAAGGGCAGAAGTGGAAACATATGCTAACAAAGAGGGCAGCAGCGATCCGTTATTCACCAAATCAGAAATAAGAAATGTTGTCAAAACTTTTAACCCGAAAAAAGCGCCCGGCCCAGACGGCTTTACAGCAGATATCTGCGCAGAAGCCGTTGGAGCTAACGTCGATGTATTCCATTCCATAAGCAATCAATGTTTGAAACTAGGATATTTTCCAAATTTATGGAAAACAGCAGCGGTCATTATTCTTAGAAAGCCAGGCAAAGCGGACTATACGCAAGCTAAATCATACCGCCCGATCGGTCTGCTGTCTATACTAGGAAAAATACTAGAGAAGATGCTGGTAATAAGACTGCGATGGCATCTACTCCCCAAGTCCAGCAAAAGGCAGTATGGGTTTACACCGCAGCGAAGCACACAAGATGCCCTCTTTCCTTCCGAATTCCGAGTCAGTGCAGCGTGACTCTTGTAAAATTTTAGATGAAATAAATAACTGGGGAAAACGAAATAAACTTAAATTTGCAGCACACAAAACCAATCTGATGCTAATTACGAACAAACTTAAATACGAGGAACCTGACATTAGAATGGGCGGGATCAAAATTAATGTGGTTAAAGAAATAAAATTACTAGGATTAACAATAGACAACAAATTGAGCTACAAGAGTCACGTTGTACAGACCTGTAAGAAAGCGACCAACATTTACAAGCAACTGGCAAAAACGGCAAGAGCGTCGTGGGGACTAAACCCAGAAATTATTCGAACCATTTACGTGGCAGTAATTGAGCCTATTATTCTGTATGCATCCAGTGTGTGGGCTAAATCAGTAGAAAGGGTATCAACGAGGAAACTACTAGATACGGTACAGCGGGGGTTCGCCCAAAAAATATGCAGATCTTATCGCACGGTTTCCTTAAACGCAGCACTTGTTCTGGCCGGGCTTATTCCGCTGGACCTACGCGTAGGTGAAGCGGCTGCCCTTTATAGAGCCACGCGTGGCGAACCCATAGATATGCTGCCGTCGGACAGGGAGATAGAGACAAAAGTAAACTTCCAAACAGCTCCTCATCCCTCCGAAAGAACAGAAGTAAGCTATAGTAGCTTAAAAAACATAGACGACCTCAAAAGTGACGACGAAGAACTTTGCATATATACCGACGGCAGCAAAATTGAAGGGAAGGTGGGAGCAGCGGTGTCCTGTTGGAAAGGGGGAATAGAGACAGCGAAAACAAAGCTAAAATTGGAGGCATACTGCTCAGTATTTCAGGCGGAGCTACTGGCTATGGACAGAGCCGTGGAAATAGCCAAAACAACGAAGGCCCAGAAGATCAGCATACTGAGTGACTCGAGATTGGCTTTGGACCTACTAAGCAGACAAAATGACACTCATCCACTAGCATGCCGAATTAAGAAAAATATAAACAGCATTGTCAAACAGAACAAAAAGCTTGAAATGTTCTGGATTAAAGCGCACATTGGCACGATAGGAAACGAGCGAGCGGACCAACTAGCAAAGGAAGCCGCACTATATAAAAAACAGCTGCAGACTATAGCAAATACCCAATTTCCTTCGCAAAGCGATGTATACGCGAACACTCACTACAAACGTGGCAGGAGAGATATAGTAGTGGTACAACGGCATCGGTGACAAAATTGTTTTTGCCGGATATACGGAGCGCGTACAAAATTGTAACATCATTAAATATTAATTACATTTTAACACAAGTTTTGACGGGTCACGGTGGTTTCTCCGCTTATCTCTATAGATTTAAATGTAAAAGTGATCCCGCTTGCGTCTGCGACCCGACAGTAGAAGAATCGATCATACATTTAATACTAGAATGTCCACAATACACAAGAAAAAGATACGATTTTGAAATGAGATTTGGTGTGACAATGGCGGCATCAAGTCTCAGCAAAATCGTATCAAGTAAAGACACAAGATCGGCTTTTATAGACTACTGCTGTCGGATCGCAGAGGATGCAATAAATAGAAATAAGATAGTATAAGGAAATTATGTTAGTAATATATTTTGTTAAATATATAGAAAAACATATAAATTATAGAGTAAGAAACTAAAATTAAGAAAACAAAAAGATAAAGCGCAAAAAGGATAAAAAAATATACATATGACGGATCGCGGTCAATAGTATGGAATCATGTGGTCAATAGTACGGACTCATGACGATGAAAACGGAAGTGGGAGTGCGCCCTCTGGTGGGGCGTGCTGACAGAGTCTCGACGGCACGACTCGGGCCGAGTGGCGGCCATTCCACGGGGTGGAAACGCAGTATCCAGAGTCATAAACTTAGTAAAAGCGACCGCCAGCATCGAGTGGCTGTCAAATAACTTTTTAAATATAATTTTACATACTAGACATCCCGGTTGGATACAAAAATATCACCAATATGTGCAGATAATAAAAAATATTATAATATCTTTAAATTATGTTTATACATTTTCAGAATAAAATTAATATACCTATATAAATAATCCGCGAAAGTTCTTTTTTTATAAACATTTACTACTGATACCTTGTATCCAAAGCCAAACCGAACTTCTAGAAAAAGAAACTACTTTTTGACAGAAATCGTTTTTATTGTATTTTCGTGAATTCTAATTTGTTATTGTAATATAATAGATTCCTATCGGCTTCTATTTGAATTTTTGAGCAATGTTTCAATATCGCTGTGTCGTGAGAGGATGCCCATTGAGAGAAACATTGTGAAATTGGCCAACTCCAGCACTTGCGAAATATAGTTAAAATAACTCAAACCTCATAGTCCAACATAGTGTTTTCACTGCCAAAGAAAACTCTGTTATTTATAAAAGTAAGTAGTATATTACAATTTAAGTTTTTAACAATGGTATAATGTTCATATTTGTGCCATGTTGTCCTTGTCCATGTCACCTTTACTTTTCATGGATTAGCAATAGGACTTCTACATTAGTGGAGGACTTCTACATCATCCCTATTTTTTTCATTGGTGGTTCAAAAGTGAGAATATCAGTAAATTGCCGTTTTACATAAATTATTCCTAATATAATGTTTTAAACTATCGCAGTTATTATTACACATTTTAAGGTTATGTTCCGTTCCGGGTTTCCTACCGCGTCCCGTGACCATGATGCATGCAACTGTGTCGAAATATCGGGCTACTCGTCAACAAAGGTATGCAATAGGTAACCCGGAACATAACCTTAAAATTATACCGAATGTTTCATTGTAAGCATTCATAGAATATAATTATTAGACAAAACCTTTCCTTGCCGCTCCCTTTAACTATGAATACTTAACATTCCTGTTTCTATTTTCCAGGTGTTTTGAGGAATGATCAATCAAGATTATGACCACGAATACCCAGAGGCCTACTATGGTAATTGTTTTAATTGAAAAGTATACTATATTATTGTAAACTTATTTTGTTTGGTTATATGTGTGAAGCATGAAATTGCATTTTGCTTTATGCATTCACCATTGGTTGTTCATATTGGGCTAACAAGCTTAACTGGTATTAAGTGCATTTATTTTATGTGTAAACACTTCTTAAAAATTTTGTATATTTATTGACCGTGTTGACATTTAAAGTATTTCTTACAGAAAAATTAATTGGCCCTTGTAAGAAGCGCTACTTATTTGGATATAAGTACCTACCTACATTTATACCTGTACCAAAAGTAAACAAAACTTCTATATGGCTAAACTTATATTTGAAGTGCACTATTATTTGTTCGAGTCATCAATTTATTTTTGCATTTGATAGAACACATCCAAAATTTTGTAGATTTATTGACATTTAAATTATTTCTCTCAGATAAATTAATTGGCCCTTGTAATAAGCAATACTTAATTGGATATAAGTACCTACCTACATATTATACCTGCACTAAAACATCAATTTCTATTAGGTAAATATAAGCAAAGGCTAAACAAGACTTCTATATGGCCAAACTTATATTTGAAGTGCACTATAATTTGTTCGAGTCATCAATTTATTTTTGCTTTTGATAGTACACATCCTCTTGATAATGGACATCTACAGGTGTACACAGGTTTGCACTGGTACATTGGTACTACAATGACATTAAAGCTTCATTATTGACTTTTACTTTCAGGTGGTGTCGAACACAACTTGAGAACATTCTGTGATCCTGCGGTGATTATTTTAAATTGAGAGGCGCTTTACTATTACTTTGTAATTAATTTCTAGACAAATTATATGTATGTTAATTATGTACCGTTTGTGTTTTCTTTAATATAAGAATTAGAATTCAGTAATAATTAAGTACAATATAAAATTGAGAAAATGTAATCGATGTGGCATCCCTAGCCAAATCGCAATCGATAGATTGTTATGTTGATATGACCGCAGCACTAGCACTTGTCAAAATTGTTATGTCAAACTATACGTCAAAACCGATGCTGGCGGTTTTCTCTACGACGTCCGTGTCTCTATGGACGCTTCCCATCTGATCTATAGTAATCTGTGGGCCATTCTTGGCGCGACCGCCGCCGAGGAGTGACGCGTCTTGAAACTGTCTCCACATTTCGTTTGTTTACGTTTGAAGTTCGTTTATAGAAAGTGTTATTTACGTTTAAAAATAAAGTAATTTTAAAATCACCTTTGAAATAAGAAAGTAAATTACCTCAACTGTCTACATTTGTAATACCGCTCTGAATTCTAGTGAAATTATAAGTGATGTGAAATGGAATAAATACAGTGGAGTAAATGTGAACCTTTTCTTTAATTTATCTGGACGAATACGATCTAATACTGATATCACCACCCTGATGACAATGATCCTGATACACCCCTTTCCTTCACGCGACGACACATATATATGTATACATATATAAAAAAAAAAAAAATTTAATCTAAACATAAGTTAGTTTTAAGATAATGGAACGGAAAACATAGGTACTAGTATAGTGACATAGAGATAAGCGAAAAAACCACAAATCCATTGGTAAATATAATACATCGGATAAAATTATAATTATCCAATAACAAGGGCATCGACCGTCACGTCGATGGGTAAAATTAGCATGGCAGGTAGAAGGTTTTAGTCGGTAAGAGTCCGGCACTACCTGGGTCCTCCATTCCCAGGTGTCCATGAGGATTTCCCCTACCTGATAAAAAAAAAAAAAGAAAAACCTAACCTAACCTAACCACCACCAGAATTTATAACACAAAAAAAGCGAAATGGGATATTTTTAGGAAAGCAGTTAAGAACAACTTGGCACAAAACAATGTAACTACAGGTACGGTAAACAAAGCTGAGACAAAAGAACAACTGGAAGAAATAGTGGAAATATATGTGAGGACAATAAAGGAAGCATGCGATTTAATTTCAATTTAATTTTTTTTTTTTTTCAAAATTTTTATTCAACATAGGTACATTAAAAATACACTTATTGAAAGTCATAACAAATTAAAAAAATACAAATAAAAAATACAAAATACATTATATTCTACTTATGCAATAATGCGTCGCGCGCTGCACCATTCCCGACCATCACCTACTATTACAGGTCAGTGGATCAAACCCATCGATGCGTGAGTTTATATGTTTGTGGTCATGCCTCACATCACCATGCTAGACCAACAAAAAAAAAAAAAACTGTCAATTAGAAGTGTCGATGAATGACGCCGCCCACGAAAACAGTATATACAAATTAAATAAATATATAAACATTACACAATGTAGTAATCGTGTTCACTCATTACTAGTGTATACATTGGAAAACAAATTTTTAGTAAGTACTAGATTTACCATTAAAAGATATTATAAAATAGTTTATACTTATGTAATATAATTTCATTAATCTATGTCATGTTACTTTGTTTTAGATTTTAATTTTATGAATTCAATTGAAAATTATACTTATATTGAATCAAATTATGTTAGGAATATAAATATGAAATATTATAAGAATGTCAGTAATTAGGATTAAGATTAATGAAAATGAAAAAATTATTCACACAATACCCATTCATTTCAGGTTACACAAGAGTATCCTGCAAATTGTATTCGGAAGGAATAAAAGTACTCAAATTAAGAATTGCTTAGCTGAGTTGGGGGCATCTTAATATCAGACCAAGCTGCTTCATCCGACAGATAACCGATCCCGATCGCGCCCTCTCTCCCGATCTCGGAGCCGATCTCTCGGATCCGGCTCGGATCCGAGAGATCCGGCTGATTTGTAATAAGCCTTACTATACAAGACATTTTTAATTACTGTTTTAAATTTATGTATCGGTAAGTTGATTACTTCGTTGGGCAATTTGTTAAAGAAGTCAATGCTTAAACTTACAAAAGATTTCTTAACCTTACTTAACCTAGATCTGTATACTAGCAATTTATTTTTATTTCTTGTATGTCTATTATGAATGTCAGAGTTTTTTAAATAGTTGTCCAAATTTTTTCTTACATAAACTAGATTCTCATAGATGTACAGGCTAGGTATGGTCATAACATTAATTTCCTTAAATAATTCTCTTAGTGAGTCTCTAGTATGCAATCCATAGATAGCTCTTATAGCTCTTTTTTGCAATACGAAAATCGACTCTATATCCGCAGCATGACCCCACAGTAGGATACCATATGATAGCAAACAGTGGAAGTAGCCAAAATAAACGAGCCTAGCCGTAGAAATATCTGTTAGCTGACGAATTTTTTTTACAGCGTATGCAGCTGAGCTTAGTCTATTAGCCAAATTTCCTAAGTGGGGGCCCCATTGTAATTTAGCATCTATTGTCAGACCTAAAAACACTGTGGAATCAACTAGTTTAATAACCTCATTATCAATTTTTATATTATTTACTACACTATTCACATTTGGCAGTTTGAAATGTATGCATTTAGTTTTTTTTGCATTTAGCACCAAGTTATTATCTGTGAACCAACTATGCATTAAATCGAGTGCCTCATTTACCCTAGCAATGTCCGGCTTGCACCTCTTGACTCTAAATATCAAGGATGTGTCATCTGCAAATAAAATTATCCTTAGGATATTTTGAACTGTGAATGGTAAATCATTTATGTAGATTAAGAAGAGAAATGGGCCCAAAATAGATCCTTGAGGAACTCCCATTTCTATAAGTGAGCCTGGAGAATTAACTCCATTTATTTGAATTTTCTGGAGCCTACTTGTCAAATAAGATCTTAATACATTTAGCGCTTTATCTTTAATACCGTAATGCTGAAGCTTTAGTAATAATGTTTCGTGCTCCACACAATCGAAAGCCTTAGATAGGTCGCAGAAAATCCCAATGGCATCCTCGGCTTCCTCCCAAGCCTCAAAAATATATTTGATTAGTGTTGCACCTGCATCAGTAGTTGAGCGACCTTTGGTAAATCCAAATTGGTGATCATGAAACAATCCATTGATATTAAAGTGCATCAGCATTTGGTTAAGAATTATCTTCTCAAATATCTTACTAAACCCTGGTAATACTGATATAGGCCTAAAATTGCCAGGGTCACTTGTATCATCTGCTTTAAAAATAGGAACTACCTTAGCGAGCTTCATTAAATCCGGAAAAACTCCTTCGTCAATGCACTTATTAAATATTGAAGCAAGGTAGGGTGCCACGGTGATTATCACAGATTTAATAACTTTTGTAGACATACCCCATATATCTTCAGTGGATTTAACCTTTAATTCATTGAAGGTTTTTATGACTATGTAAGGCGTAACATATGTAAATTTAAATGATTCATTGCAAGTTGGCACATTTTTTTCTTGTGTAGTTTTAGAAGGAATTTCTGTAAAAAATCTTTCGAACTCCTCAGCAACCCCTATATTACTTGTTATCTTGCCGTTTTGGCCCACCAAGCAATACTCATTTTCGTGGCTCTTTATTCTACCAGTTTCCTTATTTATTATGTTCCAAGTAGTTTTGATTTTGTTTCCAGATATTTTAATTTGATTCCTTAAATAATTAGCTTTTGCAGTTTTGCAAACCAATTTAAATAACTTTGAATACCTCCGAACATGTTCATTCAGACCATAATTTTTTATAAATTGCTTTTTAGCATACAATTGGTACAAAGTACCTCTACTTATGCGGATTCCTGGTGTTGCCCAATCACTAAATTTAGTCTTGGAATTTATATTAATTGTTTTTACGGGGAAAGTATTTTCAAAGTTTCTTTGCAACATTTAAAAAAAATCACCATAAAATTTGTTTGCGTTGGTAACATCAATTGGCAGTTGAGATAGGTCACTTAAGGTGGTCTCTTTGAAAGTTTGAAGTTGATTTTCTGATACAGGCCTTACTTTAATTTGTATTTGTTTTGGAACTACTCTGCAAGGCAGTGAGATTAATTGCCCTAAATGATCTGAGTGTATATTTTTTATTATTGAATGTTCAGTTATATTACAATTTGAAAATATATTATCCAAACAAGATGAGGTACAAGATGTAATCCTTGTAGGTTCGTGAAATAGGTTCATAAGGTTAAATGATTTAAAAAGATTTAAGAAATCATTTGTCTTATTATTTTTATCCAGTATATTTATATTAAAATCCCCACTGACAAACAACTGTTTCTTAGATTTCGAAATTACTTGTAATACTTCTTCCATTACCGATACAAATGTGTTATAGTTACTGCAATTTGGGGGTCTGTAAACACACACTATAATTTGCCCATCCAACTCTACACACGACAATTCAACGCAGCGTTCCACTGACAGCCTTACAATGTCCTTGCGTTCCTTAGCTTTAATATGTTTACGTACAAGTATTAAAGAGCCACCATGTAAAGTGGCTTTTCTACAAAATGAGCTAACTGTTACATAATTTTTATACAAAAGGCATTGTATTTCGAAATCCTTTAACCAGTGTTCAGTGAAACAGACTACATTATAATCAAATTTTTCTAAAAATAATTCTATTTCCAAGGCTTTTGAAGATAAACTTTGAACATTTTGATGAAAGATATACATTAAATTTTTGTCTTTTAGTTTTGTATCAATTGTATTAATTTTATAGCAGTGGTTAAACTTTGTCAAATAATGTTGTTTAAAGTCATATTTGTAAGAGAAGTACCTATTGAAGAATTCATGATGTCAATTGATTTAGGTACAATGTCAGAATTAAAAATGTTAAATGCTAATAATCTACCAATAAATTTCTTTTCCTTATTCCTTATATTTTAAGAGAGGTAGGGCATAGCGGGGTATCTCGTTCGAATTGGAGCCGCCCGACTGGGGAAGTACCTCCACCTTACAGAATATCGCAGCTAAATAATACTCTTTTAAATAGTATTGTGTTTCTGCCGGTGAGTAAGGTTTCCAGTGCTCCATGGGGTGGGGATTTGGGGAACCGTGGCTTTGGCAGTGGAGTGGCATTTGCTTTTTGCTGCCAGAGCAACGTGTTATAGAGGTGGGCAACGCATTAGCGATACTCTTGGTGTTGCTAATGTCTATAGGCAGTGGTGACCACTTTCCATCAGGTGGCCCGCTTGCCTGTTTGCCTACCGTATGACATAAAAAAAAAAAAAAAATAAAGTCAAATAAATACGATGTCCATAATATACAAAATGTCGAATAAATTTATTTACGTCAAAAAATGAGATTTTGTCGCTATGACAGGTCAAGTTAAAAATTAAATTATTGAAATAATAAATGTTGTTATTTTGTACAGTACCGTAGCTTTCAGAATACGGAAACGAACACAGTATAATTTTACCAATACTTCTAATGTTATTCAACATAGCATATAAACGACATAAATCCTGTTTTGAGCAACACAATGTATCACATAAATATATGATTAAAGTGTCATTTTGATTGAATTGCATTGTTTTAATTTTTAATGTCAGATATCTTAAAGATATATTCGGATAGCAGTAATTTATTACATCGTTACACGCATACAATGATAATTCATGTCCTAGATTTCGTCCAAAAATATCTGTTATCAAAACAGTTTTACTACGCGTACTAACAAACGAATTTACATTTGGTGATGGTGACACCATGGAGATTGGCATTAATGGTTGCGCCCCCACGGGTAGAGAAAACTCCGGTTGCGGCAACACAGGCGGCGCCACTGACGCGGCCAATGGACTGTGTACTAGGCGTCGCCTCACTTGTGACTTATCTTCTAACGTAGTGTGAGTACATTCACAAATGCAAGTTTGGTTTTCTATTAGAGAGTTAAATTTGCTCTCGTTATCTTTTAAATCGATAAGTAATTGGCTCATTGATTCCGAGTATTCAGCTATTAATTTTTGTGAGTTTTCATATTGTAACATAGTGACAGTGTAACATTGTGACTTTAATTCGTTTTCCATATCACAAAATTTCTGCTGAAAATTTAGTGACTCTTGAAGGTAAGTAGACTGATTTCTTTTTATTTTATCGGTGCAACGGTGTAGGTCCATTCTAATTGAATATAATTTTTTCTGTAATTTCAAATTTTGAGTAATAATTTTTTTAATGTTTGCACTTTTTTTATGTTTATATTTCTGTTAACGTTTTTTCCCATTGAGTATGACATTATTCTTGTTCGATTAACCTAATAGCTCCTTATATAAGTTTTGTGTAGAAGATACTTTTAACTCCCTTATTTCTAATTCAAGTTGCTCGATGACCCGGTGTGCGGCTTGTAATTCCCGCTCGAGGTTCGTGTTGCAGTCCAGTAACCCAATGTGTTGTTCACCACATTCCTTGAAGGAGTCGACTATGGCCCTCAGTTCGTCACGCTGCGCCCTAAAATCCTCTAACTGAATGTCAAGCTCTGCCAATTGTTCTTTTAAATTTTGGTTCCTCGAGTTCACTACCTGAATTTCCGCTTCGCTATCTTCTCTTTCCTGTAGTAATTGCTGAATTTTTTGTTTCGAAAATTTTAAATCTGTGAGAGCTTCTTTTAGTTGATCTTCCAGCTTTAAGACATGCATTCTGCGCGTTGTCATGTTTATTGCTAATAATATTAATTCTAAATGTCAATTCAAATAATAATAAGAATAAAGAAAGAGAAAAAAATATATATATACTATTATAATATTTCCGGGGACCAGGATCGAACCCTGGACATACGATTCAAGTTGGGAGTTTCCGCTCCGAGCTATTGAGGCTATGCTCTGAGTTGTGAAATACCGCGTTTAGTGCATCTGCTGTATATAAAGCAAGCGTAATTTTATATATTGATAATAGTTGGCGGTAGTGTGCACTTCACTTAATTCACTGTGTCTTTGTTTGATTATTTGTAATTTTATGAATGGAAATAGTTATTTATTTAAATAAAATTACTCGTTCCGTATAAATATTTAGAATCTGCACACTTTTTTTACACTGTTCTCAGATTATTATTGTGTTTGTAAATATAATTTTTTTCCACTTATGAGTAATAATTATAACAGTTTATACTTGTTCCAAAGTTTTAACAACAATTTCACATATTGTTTGCACCACATTTACACAAGTTACAACAATATCTTGATTAAATAAGTAATAAAAACATTTTAAACAAAGAGTAATACAGACGAGTATGTTTACCCGAGGGTGGCGCCCTCTACCATCCATGAACGATGAACACATACCTAAAAAAACACAATAACCAAAAAAATACTGTGTACCCTAGTGGTCGGATGAACTACAGAAACTAAAGAAAGATATGACAACAAAAAAGAGAAGGATAAGGAACACAGCAGAAAGTAGAAGGAAATATGTAATTGAAACTTACCTTACAGCCAAGAAAAAATATGAAGAAGCCTCCGATGTAGCCCGAACGACCAGCTGGAAGGAATTCTGCAACAAACAAGAGAAAAAGAGCTTGTGGCATGGGATATATCGAGTTATAAACAAATCACGAAAATGGGCGGACGATACCATGTTGGTGAGCAACGGAAAACTGCTGGGGCCCAAGGAATCTGTAGAAGTGTAAGCAAAAACCTTCTACCCGGCTGACAATGAGAAAGAGGATATACCGGACCAAGCCAGACTAAGGGCAGAAGTCGAAATATACGTCTGCAAAGAGGGCGGTGGGGATCCGTTGTTCACCAAAGCAGAAATAAAAAACGTAATAAAAACATTTAATCCTAAAAAAGCCCCTGGACCCTATGGCTTCACAGCAGATATCTGCACAGAAGCCATTGGAGTAAACCTCGATATATTCCATGCCAAAGGCAACAAGTGTTTGCAACTGGGTTATTTTCCGAAATTGTGGAAGACAGCGTCGGTCATTATACTGAGGAAACCCGGAAAGTCGGACTACAAGCAGGCAAAATCATATCGCCCAATAGGTCTTCTCTCAATCCTGGGAAGGATCCTAGAGAAGATGCTGGTGCTGCGGCTGAGATGGCATATGCTTCCCAAGTCCAGTAAAAGGCAGTATGGGTTCACGCCGCAAAAAAGCACAGAGGATGCCCTACATGACCTGATGAATCACGTCAAAGAGAGGGTCAAAAAGAAAGATCTAGTAGCCCTAGTTTCCTTGGACATCGAAGGAGCGTTTTATAGTGCATGGTGGCCGGCGATAAAGCACCAACTGTTTAGGAAGAAGTGTCTTCCAAATCTGATGAGGATGATCTACAGTTATTTGGAAGACAGGAGGGTGAAAGTAGGCTACGCTGGAGAAACTTGCGAAGTTTCAACCAGTAAAGGATGTGTCCAGGGTTCCATACATTCTGGAACCTGCTGCTTGATCCGCTGTTGGAGAGGCTGGGGGGACGAGAAAACATATACGCCCAAGCTTTCGCCGATGACGTGGTGGTGGTGATCTCTGGTAAGGATGCTGAGACTGTGCAGCGTGACTCATGCAAAATTTTAGACGAAATCAACAGCTGGGGAATCCAAAACAAATTAAAGTTTGCATCCCATAAAACTAACCTAATGATAATCACAAAGAAACTAAAATATGAGGAACCGGACATAAGAATGGGGGGGGGTTAAAATTGACGCAGTTAATGAAATCAAATTACTAGGGCTGATAATTGACAATAAATTGACGTTCAGTAGTCACGTTGCACAGGTCTCCAAGAAAGCAACCAACATCTACAAACAGCTGGCGAAAACGGCGAAGGTTTCATGGGGACTAAATCCCGAGATCATAAGGACCATCTACATGGCAGTCATTGAACCCATAGTTCTGTACGCCTCCAGTGTTTGGGCTCCGGCAGTGGAGAAGATATCCATCAGGAAGCAACTGGATGCAGTCCAACGAGGCTTTGCTCAAAAAATATGCAAGGCTTACCGTACAGTATCACTCAACGCGGCACTGGTCCTGGCCGGGCTTCTGCCACTGGACCTACGGATTGTCGAAGCAGCCGCCCTGTATAGGGCCAAGCGGGGAGAATCAATACAGATGCTGCCGTCGGATAGGGAGATTGAGATGAAAGTGAGTCCCCTAAGACCACCTCACCCCTTTGAAAAAGGCGACATAGGTTACACTCGTCTAACAAACATAGACAACCTAAATATTGACGAAGGGGAACTATGTATATATACCGACGGCAGCAAGATAGAAGGTAAGGTGGGCGCTGCAGTGTCGTGTTGGAAAAATGGAACTGAGACGGGGAAGGCAAAACTTAAACTGGAAGGGTATTGCTCGGTATTCCAGGCGGAGCTTTTGGCCTTAGATAAAGCCGTTAACATGGCCAAAGTAAGTAAAGCCCAAAAAATCAAAATATTGAGCGACTCGAGGTCAGCCCTGGACTTGCTGAGCATCAGAATTGACACCCACCCCTTAGTGTGCCGAATAAAGGAGAACCTATCAGAAGTCACCAAACTAAACAAAACCATAGAAATATTTAGGGTTAAAGCACACATCGGCATCGAAGGGAACGAACGAGCAGATCAGCTGGCAAAGGAGGCCGCCCTATGCAAAAAAACAGCTGCGGACTATTGTAAATATCCCATTTCCTTCGCAAAGAGAACATCAAGAGAAAATTCATTACAAAAATGGCAGGAGCGGTATGAGAACGGCACCACAGCATCCGTGACGAAACTATTTTTCCCCAATATACGGACAGCCTACAAAATTATACAGTCGGTTAAAATAAACAAAATACTAACACAAGTCTTAACGGGTCACGGTGGTTTCTCCGCCTATCTCCACAGGTTTAAATGTAAAGACAACCCGGCTTGCGTCTGTGACCCGACAGTAGAAGAAACAATCACGCATCTAATTGTGGAGTGCCCCAAGTATACCTTGAGGAGATACAACTTTGAGATGAGATTTGGCGTAACAATTGCTGCGCCGGGTCTCGACCTGGTGGTGTCAAACAGGGTGATAAGAGCAGCATTTCTAGACTTCTGCTGTCGGATCGCAGAGGATGCTATACAAAGAAAGAAATAGGTTAAGAAAATTATGTTTAAAATGTATTTTGTATAATATACCATGTAACACATAAAATATAGATTAAGAAATTAAGAATAAAAAATAAGAAAAAAAAAAAAACAGTAATGCACGCAAACTGGTAAAAGAAAAAAAAAAAAGAAAAAAAAAAAATTAAGTATAATCTTTAAATATATATATACAAAGGTAACACAAATAAGTAGCATAAGATATAACAGTAATTAGATATAAGAGGTAGAGGTATACTAAGAAATAAGGAACGAAAAGGAAATTCGAGAGATAAGCGGAGAAACCACAAACCTAATCAAAAAGTAACTAAAGTAAAAAAAAAATTAAACATATTACCAAAAGCATCGACCCCCAAGTCGATGGTGAAAGTAGCATGGCAGGTAGAAGGTTTTAGTCGGTAAGAGTCCGGCACTACCTGGGTCCTCCGTTCCCAGGTGTCCATGAGGATTTCCCCTACCTGCCTAATTAAAAAAAAAAAAAAAAAAACTAACCTAACCAGCTTGGAAGCTAGGGGGTCCGGAGGTCTAGCCGAGCTGTGCACTCTAAACCCCGTGTCTCTACGATCACAAGGGGCGAAGTTATTCAACTTGAAAGTCACCATCTGACAGCTCGGCGGCCATTTTGAAAATCTTCAAACCTCCATAACTCAGAAACTACCAACTAAGAAATACCAACGGCAGAGAATTGCGGATTTTTGCAAAGGGGTTGGGAGATCACCCCGCACATGCCCATGCTTTCAGGAGGATAGGAGACCACAAGATTTTAGACCCCTGAAAATGCTTTTAGGGATAGTGTGGGTCAAGCCGACTTTCCCTTAAGAAATTCAGTGTCTCTGCGACCATCTGGAGCGGAGTTACAGGCTGCCAAAGATCGACTTTGACAGTTGAACCGCCATTTTGGAAATTTTCAAGATCAGATAGCTCCGCAACGGGAGGACGTAGAGCGCTGTAGTTTCGACTATCATCAAGGGCAGGAGGTTTTCAGGGCCCAAACTTTTTTAGGACTGAAAACCTATCGTGTAGAACTCGTCGGGGGCTTTCTGACGAGACCAAGCACGGGTTTCTGGGAATGGTGGTTGCCGCTATAATCGCGATAATAACTTTTTATATAATAAAAAGTCAAGTATATAATCTTGATTATCTCGGGGACCCTTTAAGCTAACTGTTCGTTAGGGAGGGCTCGACGAGAGCTATACATTTAGACATAAGTTGAGTCTCTATGTAGAGTCTGGCTATAACTTTCTTAGTAGACCAAACTTAACCTTATATTTTCTAATAGTGAGGTTCCCTAACTACTTGTAAACCTATCTAACAGGATTCTGACCAAAACTCTAATAATTTAGGAAACTCTACTTTAGTGTTTCCTCGCAAGCAATTTACGTAATTTAATGCAGTAGCCCCTAACTGTCGCTTCTCCTAGTTTCACAAATTTTCGACGAATCCCTCAAGCATTTCGTTGATAAACAACTTCAAAACTCCTTATCGGTTTTGGATCGCCTAAGAGTCACATGGCCTACGCCACTATTCGATACTGCCTATTTGTGCCTAAAGTATGATGGGCAATTTATTTGGGACTAGGGCTCCGATTTTTAACCAGGATCAATAATGATGAGTGATAGGTATTTGAATGTAGTTAATTGTAATTACAAGGACATCTCACTCCAGTTATTTAAACTTTTGGAGTTATACCTGTTTATGAAGTATAATATGTTATAATTTTAATTTCTAAAACAATTTAAGATCTTAATAACTCGAAAAGATCGAAAATGTTTCATATAGTCGTAATTACTAACACAGTTTTTAGTTTTCCATGGATACGTTAATTCTTAATATGTATAAATAAATTGTTTTTTTGAAACTAAAATTCGATGAAAGAAATTTTGGATTTATGATAGGTAACCTGTGGAATGCCTAACAAAACGAATATAAGACGATATGCGCAGTTATGTTATGAAGCTGTAGAAAAAGCTCCAATCCGCAAAGTTGCCGTTGGACTATGAAGTGGAATACTTCAAAAGGTATGTTAGATGTCTTAATCACTGGTGTTGTTGGTGTTTAAAGCCGGCGATGACCACCTTCCATCAGGCAAGCGCCAGTTTGTCTTCCGAATGACATATAAAAAACCTACATGTGGTATGTCTCGTATCGGGTTAAGAGTGCTTTAGTACGTCAGATTTTTGCTTCAGATGATGGGATCAGAAAGGCTTTTTTTATTAGACTGGCAGGCATTTAACCTTATTTTCACATCTTAGTCTCCATAGGCTGGAAAATGGGCTGCAGTGCTCAAACCCGCCTGCCAAGCGTGGAGATTATGGCAGTAACCACCCTTGTCGTGGGAGACGCCCTAAGTCCCGCAGTGGACTGTTATGGGCTGTGATGATGATATTAAGTGGACAATGGAAAATTCAGGCAGTTTTTACAGTCCCTAACAAAGATAAGTTGAGCTCGAAAATGCGTCTAGTTGTTTCGAGAAAAATGTGTACATCCTTGCTTGTCTGCTCGACTTGGCGGGTGGCACTGCCGTGCCTTCTGATATGAATTGCACATATAATTTCCGCTCATTATACACGTCAAAAGAATTTTGAGAAATGTTTTCGCGGCTGCGACCTAATTTCCCTTAGCACAAAAGTAGTCCGAGTTAACATTTCTGTCGCGTTTCAACGTGAAAGTTAAACTTTCTATCTAAATGCAAATGTGGATTTCATGGAGCCGTCATCGGGCAGCGGCCGGCGATTCCGCGGATGTAAAACAATTTGTGACGAGACTCCGGTTACGGCGCCGTGCGAGTGAATCGGCGCGGTGATTCATTCGTTCAGTTGCTTTTCAAATCTTAACTCCAAAACTTTGCTTAGAGTAAGTGGTCTTTAGGTTAAATTCAGTATGTGGTGTGCTGAGTCAGTTCCAGTTTCGCACAGCTTTTGATGAAATTATTTTAATTGCAATTACTATTAGTAATTAAATAATTTATGTGTGCTAAACAAAAATACAGACAATTTTGACACGTATCATTTTGACATCATAAACTACATTAAAGATAATAATATAATGGCTATATCATTGGGCCTACAACGAAATGGTAATTTTATTTTAAAAGATAAAGTTGAATAGTAATAATATTATTTATTAGTTAGGTACACACCAAATATTTACACAGACCATTAAAAAAAGACTGAACTAAAACCTTAGAATAAGTTCCAAATATTTTCGTTACCGTAAACTCCACTGTTTACTTTACCAAATTACCAAATCCTCTTAACGCCAAATTCTTTAACGGTTCTGCATTTTTGTTGCCGGCAACCTAAATGCATGAATCGTAGATGTTTTGGGCGACCGTTACCGCTTACCAACAGGTGAGCGCTTTGGTCTTTCGTCACTGCGTAACCTGCGTAGCATAAACAAATCGGGGTCCACGCGCGCAAGAGCACAACCGAGATATAACGGCAAGATGACTCACAGTTTCCTCTCTTATGACATGATTGATTTCGACTTCTCATAGATACCATCTTACCGTTATTCTTCCTTCATCCGTAGGTGGTCTCAGCGCCTCGCGGCCGGAGCGCTCTCCCGCGGGTCTGCGGCGGCTCGCGCTAAGTTTTAATTGTAAAACTTGAATCATTCGCGGACTTTGCACGTTTTATCTCATCGCCGCTAATTGCTAGCCCCCCCTCTTACCCCCCTCCCCTCCCCGCTCGGCCTTATCGCGACATCGCGCTCAGGCTCCTAATGCCTGCCGAAATATGAATACGAGTGTAACTCCGTGATAACGCTGGTTTATTCTGACTTAGTTTCGCTAAGTAATCGTAGTTTGTACTAAATGCAGATAAGATCTGTTTCGGTATGTTTGTAAGTAGTACTGGTGTATGCAGGCAGAGCTTTACCAAGGAAGTCCTGTGAAGAGTAACATCGTGGAATTCGAATCGATCGAACATCTGTTCGATTCCATTCGTGTCATAATTCGGTCCCGCAGGCACTCAACCCGTTGCATATGCTGCGGTTTTGTGTTATTAAAGTCAAAATCTGTATGGAATCTGAAATGTCATCCTACTTTGTCCTGTGACACCTCTTGCCAACTGTCAGCACGGAGTTCCAATAGGTTTCTTACCATTTCGTTCCTCTGTGGGATGTTTAAGAGAAAACATGGATATTTATCGGCAGAAATGTGTACGATGTCACATATCTTACCGAAGCGAAGGCAGTCTGCAGCTCTGGGCCGCCATTTCTTACATTATTTTCGCGTGAACTCATTCATGGCCGCCGAGAGCGGAAGCAGAGACGGCTGCACAGCCTGCTTTTACTGGCAGGTATAACCTGCGTTACGAAAGAAGAGACTTGTCAAATGGCAGTGGAGGGGATTTCGCGCAGGCAATCGTATACAGCGCAAGTCGAACCACGTGACCCGCCAAGTCTCTTCTTATTTGACACTGGTTCTAAGCCGCATCACCGCGATTAGGTCTGACGCGGTCCGTATGCCCGAGAGGTAGAGCTTGTAGACTTTGAGGGCGCCGTAGGTTATCATACGCCATCGAGTACAAGAAATATTCCACTTTGTAGCGATGGTAGAGGTTTAGGAGACCCACAAAAGTTAGTCGGACTGTGCATAACCAGGAAATTTATTTTTTACTTACTTACCGAACTTAGATTTTTAGCGACTTACTTGTCCTCTTGTGTGGGTTCTAGAAGTTAAAGAAAACGACCTGCCTCACGTCCTCCTGGCAGTTTCGCTTGTCAGCCATATTAATCACCAAAAAGATAAGCGACTTTAATGTGGCTGAAAAGCGAAACTGTAAAATTTCTTTTTTGCCAGGTTGTGCACGGGCCGACCAACGTTTTGTGGGTCTCCTAAACCTCTACTATCGCTACAAAGTGGAGCTTCATAGCGACAGTTTGAGAGTGAAAGCTTCCGATTTATGAGATTTATACGAGCAATAATTACGCCGACTACCTTATCTTTCAATTCGGAACATAAAAATGCAAGCGTTGCTCCTTGATGGCAAAAACAGGCTCCCTCAGGCTTGACAGAGTCCTAGAAAAAGATGGGAAGCAGTTACAGCAGCCTATGGATGTTTGCAATACCAGGGTTCACATCCGTGTTGCCTACGCGTTATCTATTTAAGGATCCATATCGGACGTGGTATCAGTGAACGAGATAATGAAGAAAATATTCTTTTCTTTCTTTTCTTCGTCATCCTGGCGTCAATCCCGGTTGTGCTCTCGCGCGGTATGGAACAAAAGATGGATGGGTACTCTTGGGTTGTAAAACAGTTGTTCTACCATTATTATCGCGCTACGGACACGAGTTAGACTCTTAATAATGACCCATCTCTGGCGTTTCATAATGTAATTCGGGTTGAAGTCGCGCGAAGGCCACCGCGCCGGCGGCCGCCCGATTACGGAAAGCGGCGGCAACTTTTAATTGTGAAACCGTAATCTGGGCGAGCGCTAATTGCGACCAGTTATCGGGTTACGGAGCGCCAGAAATATAATTATGTGCGCTCCGCGGACGCCGCGGACGCCGCGGGCGCGGGGGGGGTCCGGGCGCTTCAGCTGTGGCATTTCTTTCTTTTATTTATTTTATTTTTAACTTTTTATTTATTCCCATCTAAATTAATGTACAAATCTAAAATTTTGTACTCAGAGGTAGGGTGTCAAGTCAACCCACTCGGACCTGCAATTTTTAGTTTGGCCATACATCCAATTATATCAAAATTACAGTCTAAATTAAATGTTTGGTACCATATTCTTCAGATATTTGATAATGATTCTCTACTAGCTTACCCGGCGCGACTTCGTTCACTTGGTGTCCTACTCTTACCCTACCCCCTCTACCCCTACCCCCACCCTACCCCTACCATACCCCTACCCTACACCTACTTTACCCCTACCTGTCCTATTTTTGCATCAGAACCACCCCAGAACAAAAAAAATTATTCAAAAATTTTTTTGAATAATTTAGCGATTTTTAGGTTGTGGAGTGACTAGGGAAACTAGGGATTCATTTTAAAATAAATTAAACTATAATTAACACTGTTGGCATTTATTTTCAAACATTTGTCGTGCAGCACCAAATCAAACTAAACAAAATATGCTCAAAACAATAAAAAATTGTAGTAACAGCAGTCGCCGAAGGTTCTCCGCTCTATTAGTCAAATGGCACAGGCAGATCATTATAGACTGTCAATACGGAATGGGACGGAAAAAATGAACAATTTCTCAAGGAAATTGCCTGCTGGAGACTGTTACTGCCTCCGTAATGTTGGGGACGCGTGTTCTCGAACGTAGGCTCCACATGAGTATTGTTATAAGTTTTGTTTTGGCGGGTGTACTGGGTGACTTAAAATTAATTCAAGATATCAAGGAGAGTGCAAGTGCACTTGTATGGCACCTACTCTGAAATCGGGAAATACAATCGGTTGTATCCTTTATTTTAATTATATTATTATAATTGAGGATCACTTACAAATATTTTTTTATTCAGTTGTCTTATCTTTATATTTGTTGATCTTTTATTTTTTAAATAAAAGCTCAATACTGACAGCTTTTAAAATTTCCTGTAATTACAGAAGTGTAAAGGTTTCTTCTAAGATATAGATCAACAGCAAACTCATATGTTATGAAAAAAACTATAAAAAGGTTGTCTGGAAGAGATCGCTTGTCGCTTATGGCTGTAAGCATTGTTGCCATTGTTATAAACGATTGTAACTGATTGATGTTATGTTGTATTTATCTAACTATAGTTAAGTAGATCCAGCTGAGCTATAATAGAAAGTGCCGTACACAAACCCCTAACGTTGACGCTTTTTAAATCATCTACAATAAATGTTTAAGTCCAATGATGATGATGATCATACGATATCTTTATCTATTACGTAATAAATTTCATCCACATAATGTGGATGCCTGCTATTGTTACCTTATTACTGCACCCGTGCAAGATGTGCAGTAGTCTCCCTCCGAAAGCCTTTACCTTGCACTGCAACTTGGGTTCTTCAAAAGGCACGCCTATAGGATCCTCTAGGCACGGCACCGCAAACGAGGTTGCAGATGTTTCGGAGGACGATGTGTACATTGAATCGGATGGACTGTCTGTCCGGGTGTCTCCGTAGGCAGTTGTGAGTGTTTTTGAAAGCCTAAGTAGATTACAGTTTCAGTACTTCAAATCCTAAATACACAGTACGATGTCAAGTCCCGAATCTCTGCAGCTTGGGCGAAATGGCGGGAACTCACGGCAGTCACCTGTGACCTTAAAATCCCTGTAAAGCTCAAAGGGCTTATATACAAGAGTATAATTAGACCGATGATGCTCTATGGCTGTGAGTCATGGCTAGCGCTGACGAAACACGTTCGCGAACTCCACACCAAAGAAATGAAAATGCTGCAGTGGATGTGCGGAGCTACGCGACTCGATCGAGTACGTAACGAGTACATCCGTGGCAGCTTTGGCGTGAGGGATGTCGCAGATGAAGGAGGGTCGTCTGCGCTGGTTTGGTCACGTGTTGCGTAAGCCTCAGGGATACGCGGGAAATAGGTGCCTGCGGGCGACCTAAGAAGCGATGGATTGATATCGCTGAGTCGAATGCGAGAGCCAATGGCTTACGACGCGAGCATGCCGTAGACCGGGCGAAGTGGAAAGGATTTAGTAGGAAGGCGGACCCTGGCAGAGGCCGGGATGAGCGCTAGGACGATGATGACTTCAATTCCTAAATGCAGTCAGAGGCATAAATATAACCTTTAGAAAATTATTAGTAACTACAGGTTCTTGAGATGTGAAAAGAATTGTTAAATTCATTTATGACATAATACATACTATGTTTATTCTGTGAGAAAACTCAAATTAACAACTGATTTCAGTGAAAGTGAACACCCGTCGTTACAATAGCCCCAGTTTCACCAAGCGTAGTCAATGACTAGCCACGGCTCCATGATTCTATTGTCATCGAGTTTCGACAAGAATTGTGACGTGTACTACATTGTCTGAATCACCATACAAAGATTTAGGAAGATGATATACTTTTGTTATAATTGAAGTTAACGTCTTTTATTTTCTTTTTTTTGGTTTAAGAGATCACAGACAGAAAAACGTCAGATCAACTATATTTTATTTTATTTGGCTGTCTCACAGCTTACAACAATAAGATAAGTACAATAGCATAATTTCCATCAGCCATTTACGAGACACCACAGATAAATTTCATAAATTGACTATAACATTCTAGTACATTGAAATGTATAGTGCTGGTAGGTACTTATACAGAATCAATACTGTGTTAAACATACATTAGGTATATATATCGTACTTAGAAATAAAGGTCTTAACCATAATGTTCATAACTTGCGTAACGCTACTGAAAAACAAGTCAATATGCTCATCAGCGGATAAATCATTAAATGGCCTTGCCGATCGCAACATAAAACTGTTCATGCGATAATTTGTGCGAGCGTATGGAGTATGGAGTAATTCTTTACTACGTGAGTGGAAATATGGAACATTTAAAAACAAGTTATACAGAAGTAGTGGACAATCAATTTTGGACTCAGCAATCTTCATCAAAAACGCGATATCTGCAATTTCTCTGCGAATTGAGAGAGGTAGCAAGTGAAACCGGATACAACGTTTCTCGTATTCAACTTTACATATTTTAAACTTAAAACTAAGAAATCTGGTAAATTTCCTCTGCAGTTTTTCTAGCCTATCAGAGTGAATATTATAGTGCGGACTCCAGACCTGACTCGCGTATTCAAGATGACTTCTGACATAAGCACAGTACAGAACCTTAAGCGTTTTCATCCTTTTAAGTGACTTCCCACAACGAAGGACAAAGCCTAGAGCACGAGAAGCCTTGCTGACCACCTGGTCAACGTGACTCCCGTATGTTAACTGACTATCGAGTATAACTCCCAGGTCACGTGTGGAGTCAGATCGTGATAGAATTTCATTTTGAATACTGTAGTCATATACTAACAGCTGCTTCTTGCGTGAAAAGCTTACTACAGTGCATTTAGATACGTTAAGGTCCAGCTTATTGAGTCCACAATAGCGATCAAGTCTTAGAAGATCTTCCTGTAGCAGAGACGCATCGGTAAAACTATCCACTGTTCTATATATTTTCATGTCGTCTGCAAACAGGACAAATTTAGAGTTGTGGAAACAGCTGCCGATGTCATTGACAAATGCCACAAAAAGAAGCGGACCCAGCAGAGATCCCTGGGGCACGCCTGACGGTACTGCTCTCCAAGCAGACGAATACCCATTTAAAACTGCCTGCGTGCTATTCTTCACATAAGAGATAAACAACCGGAACAAATCGAATACCTAGACCGAAAAGCTTCTCTAAAAGAATGTCATGGTCGATACGGTCGAAGGCTTTGCTATAGTCGATATAGATAGCGTCTGTTTGGTAGCCTTTGTCCATATTGGCACTGACAAATTCCGTAAACAGTACAAGATTCGATACCGTGGACCTACCTCTCACAAAGCCATGTTGTTGGGACAATAAGCTGGACTGGATAGAGGAATATAGCTGGTTGTAAACTATGCGTTCAAGCTCCATAGCAAGCAGGCAAAGCTTCGAAATAGGTCTGTAGTTTCCGACGTCATCCTTGGATCCTTTCTAATGAATAGGTGTAATAAAAGCAGATATCCACAGAGAAGGCATGACGCCTTCCTGCAGCGAACGTTTGAACAACAAGGAGACAGGTAACTCAGCCGCACAACGGACCAGAAACAGCACTGGAAGACCATCAGGTCCAGCAGATTTCCAGGTCACTATACATATACTCATATGTTTCCTAAACTACTGAACCGATTTTAGTGAAACAAAACTAAAACCATCTCGATCAAACTGGCTTGCAAATAAAGAAACTGTATCAAAATCGATCTATCTGTTCGGGAGCTACAATGCCACATACAGACACACAGAGCCACAGAGATTAGTGTCAGTCTAATTTTCCATGCATTAATAATTGATGATTGAAGATGTAGTTAGGATTTATACAGTTATAGTTTGTAAAGTTAGAGGCCTGGCTCGTCATGAGGTCTGATGTATTTTTATTAGTGTAAGCGTTATTATTAATTTTATATATAATGTTGTTGGTGGGATATGACATAAGTATTCAGTATCAGGCGAAGCTCACACACCGCTTTGATAGCCAGCCAACTCATCGCTCACAGTCCTCCGGCGCCTGGCGGCAGTCGATCTCCCTTGAGCCCGCGACGAAAGCGACCGGAAAATATGGTAAACAACACTGTCGGAAATATTGGGTTCGCGAGAGCGCGTAACTAGATCCCCCCTCCCCCCCTCGTTCCCAGGCCGAGAATATTATCGGTGAACTGTATTCCGGACTTTTACGGACAAATTCCGTAACAAATGGCGGGCCAATGTGCCCGGACACTGACAAATATGACGCGTCTCGTGGCGCACTGATTGATGCTAGATCGATGCCGCGGCGCACTGTGCGGCGGGACACATGTCAGGGCCGACCCCTAAGTCGTAGCCTACTCCAGATAAGCTGGAAATTTTCGAGATGACCTTGAGATCGTCCTGAACTGTAGCGGTATCAGGTGGCAGGGTCTAATGTTTACCTCGACGCAAAAATAGGAGTGACAGAAGTTTGAAGTTCTAGGTTTGTTTTGCTTTCTGTGGCATCGTGACTGGGACCCGCAATGGGACGAAAAGTAAAGATCAGCCGATTTCAATCCTTTAAGAGTATCTTTCCGCTATCTGTTGGTAACTGTTGATAGGTATTATTATTAGATATTTATTGTGATAGATCGGATCCGCGAGCCAACGGCTTACGACGCGAGGGTGCTCAAGACTGAGCGCAGATGAGGAGGCAGAGTTGAAAGGCGGACCCTGACATAAATAGGGATGACTGCGAGGTTGACGATGATTAGATATAAAATTTAAATTATTTATTTATTTATTTATTAAAGCTTTATGCACAAAAGTACAGTGGCGGACTTAAAGCTAAAATAGCCTTATCTACCAGTCAACCGGGATAATCTAAACCTGAGAAAGGTAGGCGGTGCAGGAAAAGAAAGACAAAAAAAATACAAAACTACTTGAGCAAAAAGGAGGAGGGATATACATTTATGCAACTATAGTCCGGAAGCACATACTAAATACATATACAAAACCATAAAATAAACATATGAACTTAAAACTGGATACAATATGTAAGTAAAACCAAAGATAAAATAATATTTTAATTGGACAAAGTGAAGAGACGAGAGAAAAGTGAGGTGGGAATTATAGTGTGGCAAGACATAGCAATGGGGCTTCTGACAGAGTAGGTTAGCATAAAGCGTCCGTTGAAGCACATAGTCTCACTTTTGATCGACTGGCACTTTCATTGCGAAGAAAACTCTATTTGTGGCTCCACCATTCCTGGGTGCACCCAGGAATTATTTATTTTAAAGGGTATTAGTATTCTAGGTGTCGTTTATTCGAATGCTAATATATAAGTATAATACAAGGTACAGACTTGAGGCATAGCGGATATATTTCTATACGTTATTATAAGCAAACCCTTCATTGTTGTATTGAGGTACAATACAAGAACATAAGTGCGTAACCACCGTAACCACGTTCTAAGCCATTTGTGTTTGCGGTGTTACTGTGTGTCAATAAATGTTTTCTGTTCTATTCTATTCTAATAATCATATTCCTGCGCACGTATGTGCAGTTGTTAAAATTTTGTATAGCTTTAGCGAATAAAAGTTGTATTTCTTTTTTAAATACCCTGGGGGTAAAGGACGGTTATTTGGGCCTAGGGAAAGCTAATGTGTAAATGTGTGTTTTTCAAACTGATTTTGATAAAAGAATGAATACCTTGTATGTTGCTTTCAAAGAAATTTTTTTTTGAAGTAGTAACGCACTTATGCTCTTGAAATTGTTATGTTGAAAATTTTTTTTTATGTTATCCGGCAGAGAAACAGGCATGCGGGCCACCTGATGGAAAGTGGTCACAGCCGCCTATGGACATCAGCAACACCAGGGGAGTCACCAATGCGTTGCCCGCCTCTGAAGAGACCTCTAATATACCTCTTGAACGATCCCATGTCATAGTCCAAAGGAAACACTGAAATCGAATGAAGCACGTCTCTTAGGCGGAAATTTCCTTGAGGTTTGTGTGAGAAAAAAGTATAAGAATGGTGTAATATAAGCCTTAATATGGCCGTGTCCATGCGGCGGTTCGACAAAGGAATTTTTGATGAAGCCGCTTGTATTGTTATAGAACATGTGTACAGAAGATATTTCCATATGAATGACGGGAGCATTCGGGTCGCGACCGGACAAGTCCGATGTCTGGGATCTGAGGCTCTTTTTCAACCAAAACATAATCGACTTTGTCGTTATTGAAATAATGCTGAAAACCAATTGACACCATTTCGCCATTTCTGACATGAACATTCACGGAGACGTGTGGTCGTATTAATCGATTTTGAACATTACTCAAATGACAGCAAAGGCGATTTTCGTATGAAAAACCTCTGTGTTGTATTGTTGAATGTGAGCCGGGCCTGAGGGAGCGCAAATCCCTCCGTGACGTCACAAGCTGCGGCGAAACGGTCAAAAAGCGGCGGCTAAAGAAGGGGAAAGCCCTCTCCATAGAGAACGATGGCAGTCTCCGTCAAAAACTTAATAATAAATCATCCATTAGACAGATATCGCTTCCGCGCCGTCCCCGAGGGTTCCCGCGACGTGGCTTTATGTTTTTAACAAGACAGACAAGGCTACAATTGAACTAAACCAGTTTAGTCTGCATTTCCACAGACATTGCGACAGCTGTCCTCTTGCTACGTAGGCGGGGCCCGTCAGTTATAGAAGGTTCTGTTTCTCTCCTAATTTAAAAACTTTGATGGCTCCGGCGCAAAATGAGGGTTGTTATAAGTTTAAAGTGTGTGTCTGTCTATCGTAGCTAGATGGACGAAGATGATCGGATGGACCTTTTTCGATTTCTATAGTTTTAAAGTCCATCAAAGTTGCCACCAAAGGGGCCATCAAAGTCTTTAAATCGAGATGTTTATTGTCTTTGTTTAATTAAAATAGTTTCAGCATTTTTAGGATTTCAATATAAATGTAGAACTTTGGTTATTTTGTCGTGGTTTGAAAGCGATTTAGTTATTCTAATTGTTTCAATTATTTTTCAGTTCTGCAGGTTTTATGAAACAAACTATAAATGCAGGCGCATTGTCGCTGTAAGGACTTACCCGTATTCACAAACACTACTTGTCATAAAGTAACGTTTCTATGCGCTCACACAGTGCTCCTCTGCTAAGTGAACGTACTGTGTTTATGATTAGTCAACTTCGTTAATTTTGACGGCCGATCGCACTCAAGTATATTGCCTATTGGAAACCTGTGCTTTCGCGCGCATTGTGCGACCTCATAGTAACTGCAGTGTATCAGCAAACTGCCCCTGATAAACCTTGGTTTTTTCACTTTCGTGGGGCTCCCAAGACTGTTACTTCTGTCATCTGCCGTATGCGTCTTGGTCATGCCTGCTTTCCTGTCTTCTCAGCTCGCTTTGTGAGTGTGGTTTAGACGAAAGCTCTATGGAGCAATACTTTTTAGCTGTTCTACCCTTTAGTGCTCGCTTTATGATATTTTATCTGATTATATTCCTCGTACTTGCGATCTAAAGAATTTTTTGTCTTAGGTCCGCACTCCATTCATTAGTATTTTGTCTGCCTATATTAAATTCAACAAAATCAGACTGTAATTTTAAGCGACAGTTTTAAGCTTATTTTATCGGTAGGTTTTTAATTTATTTATTTTAAGTTTGTCGTTTATGGGAACTCAATAGACCTCTCCTTATATTTTACCGGCTATATTTCTTATGACGTGTTGGCAAAATCGCTACATAGCGGAAGCCACAAGCTAAAACGAAGAAGAACTGCAGTGTATTGGAATTTGTTTATCTATAATCAGACCCGTCGTCTCGGGCTTGAACTACGTGGTGCACAGCAAGACAGCTGATATATATGTATGACACAGTCGGATGGTTACATTAGCCGGTTAATTAAATAGCTAGCTTGATAAGCAATTAATTCATTGAATGGAATGCCAAATCCGGGAACTTTGAAAGTAACGTCATTGCTCCAAGTTTACGGTGCTCGTCTATGAAATGTCATAACGCTGACCTAACCTAACTGTCTTAAAACTTATTGCAAACTATAATTAAGTATCATTTGAAGTCACTTAAGTTAGGTTATCTTAGTGACAATGCATGGATTAGCTCCGCAAAGTCGGGCCATTGTCGTTCGTACTTTACTTTCAAAGTTTAATTTAGAGTTCCGTTCAATTGAATAATTGATTAACGATCTAGTCGTTTAATTAAAAGGCTAATTTAACTTGCAGGCAGGCCGTAAGCTTGTTTGCCACCTTGGTGGTATAAAAAAAAACTATCCGGCTGCGACATATACACATTATTAAGTTGTATACTACATATATCTACTACTACTACTTACTTACTATATCATACACTACAAAAACATTACTGAATACGGGTATGAGCTATTATGCCTCATACATGGACTTACGCTGTCTAGCATAGAATTCAAAGCAGGACACAGCAACGCTAGCAAAGTTTCTCGGCGACAAATATTCGAATAGATAGCCAGACTTGACAGAGTCCGCTCACCGGTAATAATCTTATTATATCTATACGGAAAGGAATATTTTAGTAATATTTCTCGCGCACGACTCTTGAGCAAAGAGTAGCAACTGTGTCTCTATTATATAATATACTATTCAAAGGTTCGATCTATTTCTGTCCTTTTTTTAAATCCCCAACGAAAAATATAAGCTTGTTATAAGGTTGACGTGTGTGTCTGTGGCTTCGTGGCCCTGTGTATGTGTGGAGGTATGTGTCTGCTGTGGCATCGTAACTGCCGAATGGATGGACCGATTACGATGTGGTTTCTATATTTAAAAACCAGTCTAATCGAGACGGTTCGCTCAGCTTCTTTTTCGTTAAAATCTCGGTTACGCAAGGGTTTTCTTTGGGTTACTCTGTTTATTTATTCATTTATTTATTGCGATATCACTATTAATAGGTACAGTGCGTTACATTACACAAACTTAATACATAGGTATAGATCTTACATTAATAGTGAAACCCCGCCGGGGTATAGCAATTTACAATTTACGAGAGGGCAACTGTAGTAACTCTTATCAACAAGGTATCTTTTAAGTTTTTTGGAGAATAGTTTATGCTTTCCTATATTTTTTAAATCGTTTGAAATGTGATTATATATTTTGATTACCATTGAGTGTGGACCTGATGTAAAAATGTGTAATGTTGAGAAGGGTATTTTAAGCTTATTTAAGTTACGATTGTTTCTTTTTATGTATTTTTCCGGTGAATATAACTGGTTGTGACTTCTAGCTAATTTACAGGCTTCCAATATATATATTGACGTTAGAGTCAGTATACTATGTTTTCTAAAGAAAGGTCTGCACGGTTCCATTTGGTCAATATTGGTTAATACGCGAATGCACTTTTTTTGCAGGATTGAATTTCCTCTGATGAATGAAAGAATTTAATTCAGAAGACATCTTTTGAATATGGGTTTTCCAATTTAAGTTACCGTCGAGTTCAATTCCCAAGAGTGTCGTAGAATTAACAGTATCTATTTTTATGTTATTGTATTTATAGTTTATTTGTAATGGTGATCGTTGATGTGGCTTAAATTGGACTAATTTTGTTTTTCTAAAATTTAACATTAGGTTATGACTCTCTAACCAACTTGTAACTTTGTCTAAGGTTTCATTTAATATTTGAGAAATGAGATGTCGTCTGCAAAAAGAATAAGTAGATCATCGAATAATGTTGGAAAGCCATTTATGTATACCAGGAATAGAAAACAACCTAATACGCTACCTTGTGGGATAGAGCCGTTAATTTCTGCTTTGTCTGATCTCATATTTTGAATTTTACCGGTTGTGAAGTTGATATCTTCGATTTCCACATGTTGTGACCTGCGTTCAAGGTAAGACTTAAACCATGTATACGCAACTCCCCTGACTCCAGTATCATAAAGTTTTTTTAGTAGAATTTTATAATTAACTCTATCATACGCTTTACTCATATCGAGCAATAGGCCTATTGCATACTTTTTGTTATTTAGAGCATTTAGAATATTTTAGACATATTTATACACAGCTAAAGTATGTGAGTGTTTTTTCCTAAATCCATGCTGGCTTTCATGGTAGATTTGGAATTTTTCATAGAATTCACATAAACCTTCCCCATGAATCACTCTGTCTATTGGTAAACCGAATGAAAATCCGTTAAGTGGTATTTGAGTTTATAGCAATCAGACAGATAGACAGACGGACGCATCGTGGGACTTTCGTTTATAATATGTAGTGATCTAGTGTTAGCTCTATTACAGCCTCGCATTAGTGATACAACCATTGAAATCAATTTGGTAGTTCCAATGCAAATATGGACACAAATGGGTTTTAAGAATAGAATAGAATAGAATAGAATAGAATAGAATAGAATAGATAAGACTTTCGTGGTTATGGCTACAATACTAACCGTGATAACAAACCCCTCATATAAACATGTTTAATGAAAGACGCAAATGTTACCTATCATATTATCTAAACAATATACTGTACTTACCAGTAATGATTTGTGTGTTTCGTGCTAATTATCATGAAACAGTCTTTGCTTCACAAACATCTTATTACGGAATACATTTTAATTGTAATGAAGAGAACGAAACGTGACATGGAAATATTAAATAGTAAGCAAAGAGAAGCTAAACTCAATATGGATGGGCGCCCATATTGTTGTCGCGACCAATTAATGTCTGAGCGGCACTCGACAGAGTAAACGAACGAAATGTTTATTTGCGAATTTAATCTCATATTGTTTGTTTGCAGAATGGAATTTCATGAAACTGGCGATGGATGGCTGGGTGGCTGAGTCGGTACCTACATAAATACACACATGATTGTATTAATTTGTTATTCTTAATATAAAACATTGACGAGGCAATTTAACGCAAAAACATTATTCTGGACGTGAGTGTGAGTCAAATGTGGATTAATTTCCACGCTTGTAGCTTCCTTATGAAACTTACTTACTAAATCTTTTGTTACACCAAAACGTAGCAGAAAAGAAAACAAGTTCCAATAGAGTAAGATAGATGGCGGTACAGGTATTTTCAATATTGACCGTTTATTACTACGATTGCAAATGTACGTTTTTAATTGCCCGTACATTTGGCGCCCACCGTCGGGCAGATTTATTTATATTTGGCGTCCACTATGGGACTAATTAATTTGTATTTGGCGCCCGCCATGAGACAGATCACCTTACTTTTGACACCCAAAGTGATGAAGACAGATTAGGCTTAGGTTTATGGGTTCCCTTTTTCCGCACTTAGACTCTAGATGGATAATGATTTTTAACATCATGTCATCGAATATAGTTTCGAGATAGTTTCTTTCTTTCCTTAGCAGTTTATAACTTCATAGCTCTCAAATTCGCCATCCACAGACATACTATTATCGATCCTTCAATTGAAAGGAAAGTGTAAGTTGTCGAGCAAGAGTCGAGCGAGGTCCGGACTAATCCGACTACCGTCAGAGTGAGCCATGGCGTCTTCACATAAACCGCGCAAAATTATTCACTCCATAGATCCGCGACGAGTCTTTTCTCTAAGTGAATAAAGTCTTAGCACTGTTCTCGCCCGTGACGGAGGGTAGTATCGCGTACGTGAAGCCATTGGAAAATATACTTTAATTAGGAAGATATAGAGTATATTTTCCAGTGGTACGGCATGTCCGGCCGTCGCCAAGTAGGAATCGCTCCTGCAGTTTGATTTGATAGAGAGGAGAATTATAGAAGTGCCCCCTCCCGCGCTGCCAGTGAAATATGTAAGTGGAGCTCCGTTTTATTGTTATGCTCTCGTGAATATTTGAATAACAATTAGGTGGGATAACATCTAGTGTTTGGTTATGGTTGGGTGCGTTTCGCTTGGTCAGCAAGGGTTAAGTGGGGGTGATGACGTCACGACACGAGCAAGCCTACTCTCGGAGTCTGTGGTTGGTAAATCGGCAATGTCAAAAAAATATAAGTTACAAAAACTGCGATTTAGGCTAAACTATGAAGACATTCTTGGTATCTATAAGAAACGAGGCTACACCTTCCTCTAAGGTAGGTAATGTATTCGCAACCCCCTGATCTTGCTGGAGTCCATGAGCGCAGCGGTGATTACTTACAATACATCTTGGTCATCTACCAACTTCACCGTTAGCCATCCTGCATAATGTGCGAAAATACCCCGCTATTTTCTCGCAAAGCAAAGTTGGTACTCAACGTAAGTTTTCCGAGTCGCCATTGTATGTGAAAGCTAAAGCGAACTGCGGTCATACTTTCCATTATTGGACTGCCAGTCCATAGTGTGGGAACAATGTTGTAAATAGCGGTTCCTGCGAACTTTGTCGAAGGTTATCTTTGCGGGAGTTAAGGTGGAGAGGTGTCTGGAGACTTAACTTAGTAGCTTCAGCTACACGCATAAAATTCGGTTATAGCGTAATCCCATGGGAACTACTTTGATTTTGAGCAGCATATGTTTATTTCGGCAATATAAGCTATAATACACTGCAAAGCTTGATCAAAATACGTTTAGTAATTTAAGTTTGAAGGCATAACAAACATCCATCCTCATGAACTTTGGTGTTAATAATTTCGTAAGATGAGTTTTAAACAATATCTCATTCATATATTGGAGGCGCTAAGTTACAGATAACTCAGCGATATGCCTTAATATACCTAAGTATGAAGTAGTTACGCCGTGAATTGTTCTATCAATAGGTGATTAATGAAACACGTACCTATTAAATTCTACTCGCTGAGTTTTTAGAAGAAGTAGGCTAATAAACAAATCTTTTTTCTTGATAGAAATTTCGAATAAAATACTGAAGTAGTACATAATAGGTACGTACCTACATACTTACTCGTGAAGCACGAATTATGAGCATTGAGACGTTGAATAGATATTCGACTTTTTTATGTTATACGGCAGACAAACAGAAGCAACATCAGGGACGCTACCAATGCGTTGTCCGCCTCTAAAGATATCTTATACAACACTATAAAAGAGACCTTACATAAAACTATATAAATCCATCACAATAACGAGTTTCTCTGCGTATAATACAAACTATGCAAGGAAAGTAAGTCAATTTTATGTTTTGTATGCTTCGAGTAGAATCAAAGAAGCTACGCGGAGAAACGTCTTTAATCTTTGTTAGTTTGAAATTTGAGAAGGATGGATTTCGCAGAGAGGCGTGATTCCGGTAAATTATATCAGTTGAGCTATCGTCTCTTTGGGAACTGACTTCTTTTACCCGGAAAAGGTTATTGGATAAATTAATACGGAAAAATACCTACAGAGATACAAATGAGACAGAGCAAAAAATGGTAATAACGATTGGAGGCTTACGATTGTGAGAGTAACATCGTTGTGGGCTATGGGAATATGTAAACCACAATTATTCTGTTTGTGTAATTAAAATTAATAACAGATATTTGATTAAATATTTACCACTCTCTCTTTATTAACTCTTCTCATTTCGTGGTTAATATTTAATTAAAGTTAGGTAGGTACATATTAATTCGAAAAATCCGCAACCATTTCCGTCCCTGAAATTAGGAAAACCGGGTCAGATTCTACCCAATGTCTTCCTAAGGATTAGAACGGAACAGGCTTTTTAGCTGTCGCGGGCGGTCCCGCGGGTGGGGGAGACGGGGCTGTTGTTTTCCACATTTCCCCGAAGTCATATTTTTCCGCGTTACGAGTGCGTGCCCCTCCTCCGTCTCTCCCCTCGCGCCAAGATGTGATTTGAACGGCTCATTTTAGCGGTTTTTGATCTCTCCTTGATTCCATCTTGTTATGATCTTATTTTTTCCATTACGAGGACAAAAATCATATCCGTGCGGGCGCCTCGTCTGGCAAATGTGTGCCGTGAAAACATGTTTTCTTCAATACAAATGGAGCGAAATATGTAAGTATTTTTTGTGGAATGCCCAGACTTCTACCGGAATTGGCGAATATCTAGTTTCGAACTGCGCTCGGGGTTATTTCTAGCCGACAAATCTGAAAGTACGATGTAAGGCGCGGCTATACATACACAGTGTTAGGGATTAGGTGGTTCCGATATCGGATTCAATATTGGATTATAGAGTCGTTGTACTAGCTGAAAATCACTATCACTACATCGCTTTATTTTATAATATTAAGTCCCACGCCGCGTCTGTCTGTCTGTTCGCGACAAACTCAAAAACTACTACTACTACTTTCATGGGATTTTCACCAATAGACAGAGTATTTCATGAGGAAGGTTTAGATGTATAATTTGTTAATGTCACTACCCGTGCGAGGCTGGGGCGGGTCGTTAGTTATAGTTATAACATATTTAAGAGATAACACAGAGTCGATTGGTTGGAAGGCGTGGCGTGGCATGTCCAGCAGTGGGCGTCCTGACGCTTAGATTATGAAGAGTATATCCTACATGCTTAGCTCTACAACAGTGGACGTGCTAATGATAGACTAATCAGTGTACTACAGTATAAATCTAGTTTAGACCTTGTTTAGACTTCTATAAATATAGTGCAAGCGTTAGTAATACTATTAATTTAAATTAATAATTCATTTTTAATTTTTGTATGTAAAGTTTGGCTTAACATTGTAACTGCCCTTGCTTCACCCTATTGTCAATCATATTCAAAATTCAAATTAACCGTATTCACCATTACAAATGGTATTTGCAATGGTGAATACGTTTTTTCGGATTTGGGTTAAATGAAGTGCTTACGCTCAGTCGCTCATAACACCTTGGCTTGCAAGATTTATGAATGTCTCATGCAACAAAAATGTGGAACTGAAGGTGCGTTGTCACTGTGAGGACTAAGATGAAATGTCTCATGTCTGTAATTGCGCTGGCTACCTTCTATTCTAAAATGGTACACAACAATGCAAATATTGTTGCATGGCTGCAGAAATACATGATGCGGTGGTACTCACTCGGATAGACTTATAGTGGTCAGGCTTCAGAGAGTCCTATATATACCGTTACGGGGCTTAAACTGTTCGACCAGTCTCCAAGTTCCCAGCGGAAAGCCTTGGCCAACCTCACTTCGCCAACGGTATTCGGAGGCACACTTAATGAGCGGCGAGCTTGTCGCGGCGCTGAAGTTAGACTAGCCTCAAAGTACGAAACGGTCACCCATCCAGTTCCAGGATTTTGCTAGCGTTGCTTAACCTTGGTTATCGGTCTCGCAAGCATGCTGCCACTTCCTAAAGCTTTGGTTTCGTATAGTAAAAATAGATAACCTGATTTCGATGTGACAGTGAGGCTGGCAAACAGATCCATCCCGAGCCGCGTCCGCAACCGCATCCGATCTCGCGAACTGTCAGCCGGGCGGTTCCAGAGAGGTTCCAAGTCAAACAAAACGGAAAGAACAGATTACTAAGTAAGTAAGGAACTTGTTTCCTTCGGCGTGAAGCGGCGCGGCGGCGGGGTGCTAACGGCGGTGTTTGCGGTCGCGGGACGCGGTTTTTGTCCTACTATATCTATACTTATATTTTGGTCTTATTTATACTGGAATATCCATACTAATATTATAAAGAAGAATATATTGTATGTTTGCACATTGGCGATAATATACGAGACTCCTGAGCTGATTTTGAAAATGCTTTCATTAGTAGGACAGATACAGTATTCTCGAGTGTCATAGGGTTTTTATCCCGGAAAAGTTTTAGGATCCTGTGGACAGAAAACAAAATAAATTGACTTATGTACTTCGATTTCTGTGATCCTGAGAGAGAACATTATAAGAGGAAAAGTTAGTTTGGATGTTTGTGATTATGTGTTGGGCATAATGTCTGAAACTTCTGAACTGATTTCGGAAATCCTTTACCTAATAGGAAGCTATATTCTCTCCGAGTATCCCAGCAAACAGGGTACTATAATGTTCTCGAAAAATAACACCATTCCGTCAAACTCCAAAAAATTGTAAAGTTGTATAAACGAAAAACGGATAATTGGATGTTTGTTAGGTACTCTTTTACGCAAAAACTACTAAACGGATTTTAATGAGATTTTACAGTGTACTTATATCTTCGAATAACAGATATACAATTTTATCATGTAACGTACCGAACGAAGCCGCGAGCGTCTTTGGTGGATATTTTGAATGATGTTTCTATGCGAGTGGGCTATTGCTATTGTATACCTTAGATTTTAATTGTTTGCTCGATAAGCTGGGTTTTTGTCCAAAAGCTTAAAAAGTTCATCTGCATGATAATTTTTTTTCTTTTTATGTCATACGGTAGGCAAACAGGCAAGCGGGCCACCTGATGGAAAGTGGTCACCACTGCCTATAGACATTAGCAACACCAAGAGTATCGCTAATGCGTTGCCCACCTCTATAACACGTTGCTCTGGCAGCAAAAAGGAAATGCCTGCCACTGGCACTGCCAAAGCCACGGTTCCCCAAATCCCTACACCATGGAGCACTGGAAACCTTACTCACCGGCATACTCATCAGCTTAATCACGGCCATACTTGCCAATCCCTTGTCTACTGGGACCGGGATGAAACTTTGAACATTTTGTTCATTAATCCCGTAAGATTATAATAAAATCATCTTGGCGTTGTGCTTACGCGTGCGAGGGTCCTCCTTGACCATGATCCAGGATATGGCAGATCAGGTAATTACAGTGGAGCGACTGCCATCTGACCTCAATGACCCTGCTACCAGGGGAACCTGACCAGATTGAATCATGGTTACAAATTCAGTCGCCTGAATTTGCAGGTTTCATCACGATGTTTTCCCTCACCGTAAGAGCATCGGTTGGTATTCAACTAATGTACATAACTCAGAAAAGTGTCATTGGTATATGACCGCCGGATTCGAACCCGGTACCTCTCACTTACGAATCGGATACGTTAACTGCTCGGCCACCGACGTCCACAAGCCCGCGAGGCGTCAAGTACCGATAATACTCTGTGCCATTACCGTATATGGTCCCACCATATACGGTAGGACCACCCCACCATACATTTAATGTATGCTGAGAGGTCTCGTTCACAGCAGCACAGTCGTAGAACACACGGGCCACCGGCCCTAGTCACTAAGGCTGGACGCCGACTGGCGCGGTGCCACGACACGATGACAACAAAGAAAACGGTGGTGTTAGTCTGGTTATTAAAGTTAGGAAACGTTTGCACGAAAATTTTTTCGACGCTTTTACGCGCGTTATTTTAAACGACTCGCCCCATCGTGCAGTGCCCGCGGCGCACCTCTTCAATGTGTCTCGCCGTTAAGAATTCGGTAAAGCCGTGTAACCCGCACATCCACAGCAGCATTTTCATTTCGTTACCGCGAAGTTCGTAGAACTTACTACCTGCACTATAGACATAATAAAGTCGTCGGTGCGAGGCGGCTCGCGCCGACAGGTCAGGCCCTTTCAACGGCCAACAATGGACCGCTGGCTGCGAACGGGAGTCCACCCGGTCCACCCTAGGGATGCGACGAAGTTGGCGTTGAATCGATTTATCGTGTCAATTCGTAACGATTCGAACCAATCTTTGGATCGGTTTGGTTTGTTTGATGAATACGAGTAGGTAAAACCTTATCAGTAATATATGAGGTGCCGCCATATTGCGGAGTCTCACATGTTAATGGCTCACTATACTACTCACCATCACTACCACTAGTGCCACCACTAGCGCCCCACTACACTACCACCACTTTAGTATCACTGGCAAAACTCGACGCGCGTTTCGCTTCTCCACGGAGCATCCTCAGGATAGTTGATCGTTGATATTGTGGCAGAATTGTGACTAAATGTTCCTCTATTAACAACTAAACCTAACCTCAATTTATGACTAATTGCACTATTTTTTGCGATGTGATTAACATGATCGCTCATCATCATCTTCCGAGCGATTAGTCTCAGCCCCTACCAGTATTCGCTTTCCGACTCTTTCTTGTTCGCCCGGTCTTGGACATTCTCTCGATGTAAACCTTTGGCTCTCTTATTCGACTAAATGTTAATCTTGTGCCTTCCGCGGCACCTGATTTTTTATATACTTTAAGGCTTAAGCATATATTTCTCACGTATACCTGGAGCTTACGCAACGCGTGACCAAACCAGCGCAGGCAAGCCTCACGACAAGGCTGCCACAAATGTACTCGTTATGTACTTGGTCAAGTCACGTAACTCGGGCTACGGTGGTTTTGACAACGGCCTCAATATTGGTGTACATGTCTTGGATGATTTTACATGGTCCGATTAACGAGCTTAAAGGGGAGCTCCCTGATTCGGTCTTATACAAAATCGATTCTTACCGCCGCGTCCCTACTCTTCCCGAGTTTTTAAAGCCGTTGCTCGCCCACTTCCAATTATATGAGTGACTGTTCCACTTCTCCTTAGCCTTTCTCTGTCTACTGTCTCTCTCGTATTTTCATAATAAACCCCTTTGTGCTCGAGTCCGTTTGTTTTTGTTGGACGTCTTAATTTCTATAATAATTGAAATGGCCGCCCCTTAACCTGCCTTAGAGGGACCAGTAATAACAAACTGATAAATCAACTTTCTTTGTCTGCGTAAGTCCTTTGTGATTGATGGAAATAAATAGACGAACGAGTGGTTCAGTGGTTATGCCGGTCTGCCACGCAAGAAGTCCCGGGTTCGTTTCCCGACGGGACAGAAATTGAAATGATGATCTATTACAAGACTGGGTGTTACTATGTATAATACCTATATATTTAAAAGTATATTAGTAGTATATCTGGTATAGAATCCATATCACAAGCTTTGCTTATTTTGGGTATAGCGCTGTGTGAAATTGTCCAAGGATATTTATTTTATTTTATTTTAGTCAAAGTACAAGTTTTAGTCACCGTTTCTTCAGCTTCATTCAACCCTATCTTTATTATAATCTTCATAGATTACTCCGCACTTCATAGATACATTCTCCCACAAAATTCCAATGCAAACGCATACTCGAACAGTATCTGTGTGCTCATATAGTAACACTGAAGAACTACTACAACCTGTAGCCAAACTCTTTTCACACACGCACGCACGTACATAAACACACAAACCACTTTTAACCCTAGTACTAGTTATTTATGTTATTTTGTTTATTTTAAGCTTGGCTTAAGTTATTAGTACCTCTAGATGTTAGCTGGTAATCTGGAGCACAGGCAGTAGACGTAGATGTTATGGGATGTGTGCTCTCTTCTTTTAGAAATCAAGTAAAGAATTTTGTATTTTAATATAATTCGATTGCTAGTTGACAGGATGACCAAAAAACACAAGAAAAAATAACAAATAACTTTAGTAGTAATAAATTCAAATTCCATACAAACCGAAAGCACTAAGCGAGTGCAGCATGAAGTCCTTTCTTTTTTCAAAAAGTTTTTTGAAGGGTCGACAACACGCTGGTGTCATCCCGGGTTTCGCAAACATCCAAATGCTATGTAACTGCTTACCATCAGGCGGGCCGTACGCTTGTTTGCCACCAGTAGTGGTAGGTATAAAAGAAACAAAGGCAGCCGCCTGCGCCGCGCCGCGGATGCATTTATTATCCCCGATTTGAATAATTCCTTCGAAAGACTTGTTCCACAAAGATTACACAGTTTTCTTGTTCAACATTTGGAATGAAAAATGAGCTGCGAAGTTGAACGGTAATTCACAGTGTTAGTTGCTTCAGTGACAACATGAAGGGATTATACTGTATTTGCGAGTATGAATTCGTAATGACATTAGCATATTTTATGAGTTAGCTTTCAATAACGGTACCATCTATAATATTTTGGTCTTTTAGTGTAATAATGCTTAAATATAAATATTTATTTACTCACAACAATACCACAGAACAAAATACAGATAATGCAATAAGTATTGCAACGCAAAAATATATTATAACAAGTAACATGTAAGTAGCCTACTTATATAATAAACAACTGAAATGTGAATCACATGCGTGCCAAAAAACTCAAAAATTCACCACCAAGGATGCCGAAGACCGAGCGAAGTGGACCAAGAGGCGTAGGAACGCGGACCCCGGGCCCTCGCATACCGCGCATGAACGCAACCGGGATTTAAACTAAATATGATAATGAACGGTCAACAACCAAAAATTATAATAGCGACGAATATATGTTACGGCACGGCAACGATGGGACCGGAACCAGCAGCGACAGACGAATAAACATAAGTACAAAGACGTCACCATGCTTACAGCACTGCAACAAAACAGTGATCTAAATGTAGGTTACACACAAGAGTTACACACGGTTGACACCTATGAGACGGAGACGGATGTCGTAAAAGGTGTAGAAAAGTTATAGAAAACATAACCTCCTGAAATGTTCACTGCGATTAATTTAATTCAACACTGAGAGCTCATTTCAAAAGCGCTTGCCACAAGTGAAGATTATTGCAAAACTCTCCACTGACCTAGCTTTATTTTCTTTATCGAGTGGACAGAATAAAGTTCACCTTACACTTACCTATTCGGCGACACATACAGCGTTTGGACTGGCCTCGAGCAACTCCTCCATTGTGCAAGTTTTAGGACACGCCGAGAATGAAACGATCTAATACTAACAACTGAGATAGCGTAGTAAATTTTGGCAACTGAACTAGCAACACTTCGTATTACGTCTTAGGTGTCACCCTGTCCCTAAATTCACTGCCCATGAGCCAAGTGAAAGGGGTATTGTTTAAAATTGTTAATCCGAGTGAACGAGCACGCCGAAGGACGCCGGAGCTCGCGTCGAAAACAAAAAGTTTCTTAACAAGCTGAGCAATAGAAAAGATACGTGAATCAAAAGTCGCAGCGGCCATTTAGAGATATCGCATTGTTTGCGAGGGAGGAGATCGTCGCGAGATGGCTACGACGCGGCCGTGTTACCGGCAAAGTGTACTATCCCGTCATTTTGTAGAATACCCTTTTTTACCTAGGTAAAACTAGACTAGGTAGACTGCGGCGAAGCCCAAAAGGACCTATTACACTATTACAATTACCTATTACAATAAAAATAATCATCTTAGCGTTAATGTGCCTTGGTCATGATCCAGGATTTGGCATATCAGGTAATTACAGTGGAGCCACAGATTGGATCATAGATACACATTCACCGTCTTACTATTAAAAATTGTTCAGTATTGAACGCTCATTTAATAAGTGTATGAGGTACAGGTTAATCATGGTGTTCTCCCTCATCGTAAGAGCAACGGTTAGTATTCAACTAATGTACGTAACTCAGAAAAGAGTTATATAGGTACGTAAATAAACTTATTATTTGTGGGAATGGGAGCTACGGATTATACAGAAAATACTTTCAAATCCTACTTTATTTATTACTATAATTTATAGTATCCGTTGGGGGTTAGTTTCTGTACTACTTTTTTATTTACTTATTTATTTATTTAAAAACTTTATTGCACAAATTACAGCAATTGGCGGACTTAAAGCCATTGAGGCTTTGTCTAACAGTCAACCAGCAGACCATGCAGAGAGTGATTAAGTAGGTGCTAACAGGACAACATTGACATAAGTCAAAAAAATATATAAGATTAAATTAAATTGAATACTATAAATACAATTACTATTTAAAAAAAAATACAATAGACATATACCTATAATATATACATTCACTAGATACAAAATGTGATAATGACTACGCCAAGCTCATCACTCATTGCCTACGACCTCTTACTCAGAATAAAATCTTTCAGTAGTTTTTTAAACATCAATCGATTTTGCGCCTTTCGTACGTCCTCAGGCATGTCATTCCAATAACGAGCTGCCTGTATTGTAAATGAGTGGCTGAAGAAGTTGGTCCGATGAGGGAGAATTTTATTGTGCTCCAGCATTCACCTGCGGCCTTTCGCAAATCGTCACTCCATTTGGTCTGAGGACGTCCTACACTGCGCTTGACAAGTATCAAGAAATAGAATGTAAACCACGTATTTTTTATACATCGCAGCTGAAGATTCGCATACAAAGGTTATACAAATTACGAAAAAAACTCAGATTTCTAATAAGAACGCCAAGCCATTCTGTAGAGTGCCGGATTATGCAGTGTCCCAGTAACATACTTATGTAAGTGTGGAGTCCACACATACACGGGGCGGCATGTCGGCGGGTTTGATACAATTTGGCGGGTTCGGCAGCGACCGCTTTGATGTATCGCCGGAAAAATAACGGCGACCGATTAAGCCCCCCCTCCCCCGCCCCGCGCAGGCGGCGCAGTTTATATTAAGTACTGCTGTTATGCGTCATACACATATTCAGTTTTAACTGTGGATTGCTGAAATGGAACTAAGAGACAGCCAACAAGAGCAATTTTCGACGGAAACAATGGTCATTGACAGAGACACCATGCCGACTCATTTTGCGGGCTCTCTTCAATTTTACTGCTCAGTTTACGCATGTCTGGACATTACGTTGTTTATCTGACAGTTTGCTATGACGACTGTTGAAGGATTCATCATCATCTGGTTGTACTAAAATTGTTAACTGTGGGACATAGGCCGGCCCCTATGAGCGCCAATGCAGAGTGCCCTCGGCTTATCCCACCTCTCATTCCCACCGCTACAACTCCTGTGCAGCGAGGATCTACAGCGGCGACCTGGGTTTTGACATGCTAATACTGTCTTGAAATCCGGAACAAATTTAATTAAGAAGGTAGGAGTAGGAAAGATGGCGATTTCGAAATATTCTGTCCTCGGCTTGCTGCATCCGAATCCACCTGCAGTCTTTCGCAAATCGTCAGTCTATTTGGTCGGAGGCATGCATATGCTTACCCAGCCACGGTTTGCAGTCAAAAACTCGTCACTTAGTTAATTGACTGTGAGTGTACGTGGGACCTTGATGACCTGATTGGTTCATTTGTTAACGTTACGGTCTACCATGCAAGAGATCGCGAGTACGATTCCCGGCTGAGCAGAAATACGGGTCTTGGTGTGATAGGTACTTATTTCTAATAATATATCAAATTATGTTGATAGTTTAATGGTTGTCTAGCCTATATAATAACACAGTCTTTGCTTACTTTGGGGCTAGTTCACCATCTTTGTTGTGACTTTTTCGAAACATAATGTTTTATTTATATAAACCCCAAGTAACACTTAGGGAGGTACAGTGTATCAGGGCCGTCTGTTACGTTCTCGAATCTCCCTCCGGCCAAACGGATAAGGAATATGTCGGCGGGTTTTTGCGTACCTACCTATGAAGAAATTATCCTGCCTATCCCGTTCGGCTTTAGGCCCGCGGGCACTCTTTATATCGGAGGTCACAGTGTAGTGAGAAGGAACAGCGGTGTGACTAAAGAGTATTTCTGAATAAAGAAAAAAAATCAATCTAAGATTCAGTTATGCCATGCTATAAGATTCTAAAGGAAACCACACTGAAATTCTCCACAAATTATTACCATAAAGCTTCGCAAAGGTTGATCGTAGTGTGTAAAATACAAAACAGAAATAGCTGCTGCCCATTTTCTGGTCTAGGAACGGAAGTTCTAGCTGGATGTCTAGGATACAAGTCAACTTTACCACACCCGCAACTTGAAGGTGTTGGTGTAATTCTATTCTGCCAGCTACTACTCGATGTTAATATCAGCAGTTGACTGTTATAGGCTACAACTGTACTGACAGGTGGCTTGCTTAGTGATCAAGAGTCTAATTAGTCGCCTTGCGGGTAGTGAGTACAGAAGGCGCCAAGCGCTAAGCGCGCCGGCCGCACTTAGATAAGCGCGGTCGGCTGCGAACATTCTTTCGACACTAGCAACTAGCTAGGCTGTCAAACTCTCAAGTCATCTTCACCTTCAGTCAATGCGGCTTTAGCCTCTTATGCCCTCTTTACTTGGTAAAGGACAGTGGTGAGTAGTGAACACGAGTGTCGAGCGCCCAGACAGTGACTGTTTACACTACAGCGAGACCAGTGGACTTACTCTGTTAAAATTAACGAGCAACGTGTAAAAATAGGTGCAATTTTTTTACGAATACGCTATACTAAATTATTTATATATCACCGTAGTGGCGAGTCAAATGCAGTGCAGGGGATTGAGCGGGAATGTGTGGGACTCGCTACTATCGGCTTACACCACTGTACTATGTAGGTACTATACTTACTCACTGTACTTGTCAACTGTGTTAAACCCTTGACCAATGTAAACTGGACTATGGTGCGAGATATTAGGCGAATTTATGTGGAAAATTGTATGAAGATATTCTACTGTTTCTTATTATTTCATGTGTAATTGCTGCTCGTCCTGGGCAGATTTACTCGGCGGGCTTTGGACCAGTACACGTGTGTGTACGCATAGCAACTAACCTTGGAGGTCTTCGGGAGACGCTTTGATCTAAATCTAACGACGTAGACTTCGGTGGAGGAAAGGTGTAAGTAAGTATGGTCGCTTTGATCCCTGTACCTAGATTTTTGGGGTTTGATAAGAGAAAAAATATATATGCTCAAATGTAATTACCTGATCTGCCAAATTCTAGATCATGGTCAAGGCGCATCTCGGGCCCTCGCAAGCAAGATGAGATGGATCCGACCCGAATCCACCAAAATGCTGTCCTGGATAGCAACAGGTACTGTTTCGCACTAGTGTTCTATAATCTATCAATTTTAAGTTGTCACGTGGCATGAAAATGAATTAATTTTGGATACTTATGTATATAAGTATGTAGGAGGCGCAGCTATTCCAACGCCAAGTTACCATGACGAACTATCCTACCAATATTAAAAATATGAAAGTTCTTTTTTTATGTTATACGGCAGACAAACAGGCAAGCGGGCCACCTTATGGAAAGTGGTCACCGCCGCCTATGGACATCAGAAACACCAGGACGAACGAATGGATGGATGTTTCTTACTTCTTCACACAGACACTACTAAACGGATTTTGATGAAATTTGTCAGTAACGTAGCTTATAGCCCAGAATAGCACATTGGTTAAAATGTATCCCGAAATTCAATGTGATTCCCACGGAAACGGGTCGGAACGTAATAACCGAATTTATCGCGGACAAAGTTGCGCAGCAAAACATTTTACAGACACTGGTCGAATGCAGTGCGAACGCACGCTGGTCTTGTTCATGATGATTTATTTAACTCAAAATTGACTTAAATCACAATCACGGTTAATCCAAACAAATCATGAATTAAGCCATATTACTGCATAATAAGGTACATGTTGCCAAATTAGTAAAATGAGTGTATGATATCCCATAACGCGCGGTCCACGGTAAGCCGCTTAAGTAATATACACGTTGCAATTAATAAGGGCGGCCTTAACTGATATTTATTTTATTTGGTAAGCCCCGCTCAAACGAGAATATACAACCGTCACAGGAACGGTTCTGCCGCGATCTAGTTTCAAACAAAACGTGGGCAATAATTCCATTTTTTCGTACAACTCGGTAAAAAATTCGAGCCAGGGGTATTAGCAACCGGCATGAATATTTTTATTTATTTATTATTATTTTCTCAATGCCATATCTTAATACCTCGAGACTAAGCATGCGTCTTAGAACTGTATAAGCCAAATGGTATTTGAACATAGCAGCCCAAATAGGCCAGGGCCTGTGCTAGGGCTATTCAATGTGTGGGAAGATGTATGAATGTGGAAGAGGCAACGCGGGGTGTCAGGGTCGTAGCTTGTGGCATTCGATAGTCTCTGCCTACCAGTATTGGATACGGGCGTGAGTGTGTATGTATGTACCTATGTAAATCGGTGAGACACGAACAGACAGCCCTTCTTATGAATTATAATCGAATTAACGATCAAAATGTAAACAAATGGGTTGCTACTATAAAAAAAATATCTCAAATGGTAGATTATTTAAAATTATTGAAATATTTATTAAAATTATTACATTGAAAATGAAATAAAATCATATGCATATTTTAAAACATTTTACTGAATTAAATGGGGAACCATGTTTTTTTTGTTACATACCTGTGTTTTTTCTATAAAATATGGGTAGTTTTCATTTATGCCACTGGTAATGATAACAAATTCTAAACCCTTGGTTCGTTGTTACAGTACATTATTGCAGAGGCTTGGAAAGTAAGGTTTTGACCGACGCCGAGACATATTTAATTAATTTCTCAAATAATAATACATAAAATAATATAAGATTCAAAATGGCGGCCACTTCTTTCTAATATTGGACTTTTCTAACTAGTGTTCTTGGATTAGTTTCCGAGTTACTTATTACATTTTTAATCAATTGAATTAATGGGGGCAAATCGATTTGTTACGTTTTCGAAAGTTTACCAGCCATTGTAAAGCACACTGAAAAGTGAGCATGATGCGTAACCATTTGGTTATGCAAACCAAAGGTTTTATACCCCTGGATAGTCTCTTTGACATTGTCAGTTGTGTATTTACATTTTTGATTTTTAATTTCATCTTCAACTATAGATTCATTTATTTGCTATAAACGTGGTAAGTCGCCCTGCCATCGGTTCTACGGCAAAATGTCCAGGCCAGTGCCATTACATTTTATTTTTGAAATCCGTTCGCAATCCACCGCTTAATATGGCACCTTAATCTTGTGGACTAGTCTCACCATCAGTGTCCACCTTTCGGCTCTATAGGTAAGGCATAGCGGGGTATCCCGGATGTACCTCCGCCTTACAGAATACCGCTGCCAAACAATACTATTTTAAAAAGTATTGTGCTCTTGCCGGTGAGTAAGGTTTCCAGTGGTCAATAGGGTGGGGATTTGGAGAACCGTGGCTCCACCGTGGCAGTGGAGGGGTCTTATTGCTACCAAACCAAAGTGTTCCGGGATTTAAAGGCAGGCAATGTTGGTAATATTACAGTGGTGACCACTTTTCGTCAGGTGCCACGCTTGCCTATTTGCCTAAGGGAGCGTCGATATCTCGCGCACGGAGCGCGTACACGTTTTCAATTGTTACGTTCGAGAGATTTAGACGCTCCCTCTCTACTTAACGTAAAAAATCACAAGTATGGTGGCAGTCAAACACCTGACTATCAACACTGGAACCGCTCTTTTTTTAATATACCTAATGTTTATTCTCTCCAAAAAAAACCTTTGGGAATAGTTACAGTATGTGCACACGAATAAGTTCTCGGCTATTAAATTATTAAAACATTCCGCTACGTATGTAGTTCGTCCTGGACGGCTATTAACATTTATTACTATTATTATAACTTTGTCTAACTAGTTAGGGAAATAAATACGAAGCCATTACCAACTCGCTGCTCAGCTGAACGGTATTTTTCGCCTCCGACCAATGCTTCAGACACATTTACATTTAAAACGGAATTCTTAATGGCCGCCTATTTGTATATCTTGATGGCGACGCCTACTTAAATCAAAACAATTATTGAAGTGGCGTTGATTTAAATTTATGTGAATCTGGGCCTCTGATTTTAGCAACGTGCTTTGTGTTTGGGTTTTCAGGAAATGAGTTGTAGGTGCTTGTTTACTGATATTTGTCAAAATGCCTCATACCAACAAACTGACAATTTTACCATTGGATTCCCTCGTCTTTGTTTTAGAAAGCCTACATACTAGATACTAAAATATTTCGATGTATGCAAATACTAAAGATTCTAAAGAAACAAAGCTTAGACGCCCCTTTATTAAACTGGCTTTCAAATAAGTGAAGCCCACAGACACAGACAGGATATACGATAAAATTCATAAGTCATAGGTTAAACGATCATCTTCATCCTATACTACTTAGTCCACTGCTGCGCATAGGGCTCCCTAATGAGAGTAGGTGAATCCATATCGCAATACATGTAGAATAGAATAGAATAGAAAAAAAATATTTGGCACTCCATGTACAATATAACTCAAATTCTTTTGTAAACTACAGAACAGATTTTAATGAAACAAAGCTAAGAACCATCCCAATTAAACTGGATTTCAAATAGTGAAAGTCGCATCCAAATAGGTCCATCCTACGATGCTACAGACATATACACAAAGCTACAGTTCATAACTTTAAATTTCCAGAGTGACGTGTTACTCTGATTACTCGAAGTCCGCTAGATCACTCCCGCGTTTGGGATCCCGAAAGAGTTATCCGAGTTATTGAAACTCGAACGATCATAATGGATATGGGATTGAATGGATACTGCAACGCAATATATTGTGAAATTGAGCGCGGTGGCGTGTAAGTGAATGCCTGGAGCGGAACGCTGTGTAGGGAGCAGCTCTGCATTCTTTATAGCTATTTGAGTAGGAATATTGAAGTATCCTTTGATAAATAATTTTAATAATAATCATCTTCATATCTCGGCTGTGTCCCGCGCGAAGGCTCGGGGTCCGCCTTGACTATAATCCAGGATTTGGCAGATCCGATAATTACAGCAGAGCAACTGCTATATGACGATCGTTACCTTGTTAAGAGGGAACCTGGCCAGATTGGATCATGGTTACATGGTGAGCCGTGGAGTTTCTTATTGCTGGGTTAGAGGACAACTAAAAACAATAATATACGAGTATAATCACCTCAAACCACCCCGTTTTAGCGAAGGGATCTATAAAAATTCCAATATAAACCTCTATCTAAGCAGCTACTTTAAACGAAGAAAGCATTTTAAGGACGGTTTCATGATTACAATATACGAGGGGGCCCGAGGCATGCAGGCCTTATTTAGAAGCAACCGCTTTGGCATCATATTGCGTCTACACGCTGTGTCATCGTCCCATATTGTATGCTGTGGAAAAATTAAAAAAATCCCAAATATAAAATAGGCTTCTCTGGCCGCAATATTCGGTGGTATGTGGCATGAAATTTGTCCGGCCTTGTCACCGCGGTTCCTTATACTAACTTAACTATATTTAATAATTCGCGTTAGGTCCAGTGCTGTGTTTGTAATGAATGCGGGATGAGACACTTTGACACTTGGCCGGGCAGCGCATTCAAACCGCAAGGGTTATAATGACGTGAGGAATTCATAGAGCAAGGTTTATTTATTCATACATACAAGGTACTTAGGTTACTGTCGAGCTTCCTTGTACCATTCCGAAGTAAGTAATAATTCCCCGAATGACGTTTGAAGGATATAATTTCTTTTTTTTTATTGCTGAGAGAGGCACACGGTCCGACGGTCCACCTGATGGAAAGCGGCCACCGTCGTCCAAGACATCTGCAGTCGAAGGGAAGCGGATGCGGTTGTTATAACAAAGCTCTCTTTTATGGATTATTGATGTCTATTATAACTCTGTTTTGGAATTCGGTCATAATTATGCTGCGTCAGCCCCAGGGATACGTGGGAAATAGGTGTCTAAACCTGCCGGTATCAGGAAAGAAATCCCGTTGAATGTATTGGCATCGTAGAATTGGATGCGAGAGCCATTGGCCTAGGACGTGAGGATGCTGAAGTTCGGGCGAAATGGAGGACGAGAAGTAGGAAGCCGGACCCTGGCAGAAGCCGAGATCGACAACTAGGATGATGATGATGACTCTGATTTGAAATTCGAGTTAGTGAGCGCCGCATTCTTGTAATGGACGTGCTATATTGATGTGTTTACTTCACTATAATGACCCGAATTACAAATCTTACTAGTGATTTTTAATCAAAATAGGAAGAAGAAGCGAGGGAGGTTTGTCAGAACCGTAGCAAGTGGAAAACTGTAGTCTCTACTCGACCCACCCCTACGGAAAAATTTAATCTTTTCCATTGATAAGCGCATCACTTGAGAAATACTAGACCAATTTGGCTAACTATAGTTTTTAGATATTCGTCAGTCCGAATGAAATTTGCGAAAGTTCGCAAAGCTGTGCAGCGAAGCTCTGCAAATTGCGGAGCAGCGTCAGAAAGTGTCCGTCCGTTGAATTCGCCAGTTGGATAGCAGGAAACGTTGAAAATGACACACAATAGTTTGCAATTACTTTCTCGCCACTCACTCACATGTTATTAAAATATTTCGCTGGGGGAGACCGACTTAATAATATGTAGCACTATTAATAGGCTAATATTCTATTTTGTGTTATTCATGTTTTGTATTCGGACATTACGTCATAAATTTTTTTGTTAATATTTTAATGTCAATCGGTGGACTAACAGACAAGCGGGCTGATGGAAATTGGAAGCGGATGAAATATGTGATTCATTACGTGTTACGTAAGCTCATCCGACATGGCAAAATCACAGTGTTCTGGCGCATATATCTTCTCTGATTTAAGAGATATCGTGAAAGTTTCTTCACAGTCATTCATGTGGTAACATAAGCTAATGAAAAAGTCACTAAACAAAAATCATGACATCTTGCATGGCCTTTTCTTTTTTTAAATAAAATACGGCTATAATGATAGGCAAAATACGGTACGTCCAGCAAAATACAGGACTGTTGGCCGGCCGTCTGCGTACTGCTAATCCTGAACCGTCGCCCAGTTTGTCAAGAGTGCAGACACCGACTTAGAAGATGAGTAGCGGTCGGAAAATAGTAATTTAATTTTCCGACAGCTCGTTACAGCCAATTATTCCCACAAGCGTACGCCCTGTGACCGCCGCAATCCGCGTCCACACTCAGCGGATCCGTCTCCTTATGATAAATTATACGGATTTGGGGCCCACGATTTACGACTTGGAAAATGTGTTATATTTTTTCCGATTATGAAAATGATTCATAAGACGTTGAGCGTATTCATGAGAGCGGAGGGGGGCGGGGGGAGGGGGTAGGGGGCCCCAATTACTTATTCCGCTCCGCTGAGGCCGAGCGAGCCAACCGAAATGCCGAAATACAGAAACACAAACCACTCGTATCTGTTCTTTCGCGAAATAAATGTTATTCTGAAGCAATTTCGGGAGCGTCCGCTTCGCACCCGCTGTTTCGTTTGTTATTAATTACTAACTTTCGCCCGCGACTTCGTCTGCGTCAAATTTGGTTATGCTGTGATCTTGGCTTGAAACTATGATAGCTTTCCGTTAGCCGTGACTATGGCAACTGTACATTGAATTTAGGGATAACTTGTAGGCTAGTGTTAATCTTAGATAAAAGTTACACTACAGAACTACAAGAGTTCATCAAATTCCGTTCAATCTATAGTTATTATATGAGAGAGTACTAAAGATCCATCCTTACAAATGTCCGTCGAAAGTTTGAAATATAGTAGGATTGACTTTTGCTCTCCACTTCACTCACTTGGAGCTGCAGCAGTTTTCGGGGTGTCCGTTCATATTCACGCTTAGTGTATGAGCTGGTTTAACTTATCCTTTGATTACCTCTAGCTTTTTTGACATTTGCTAAGAGATTAATACCTGATATCACTCAATTAGGCGACTTTTAAGTTAACGACTTAAGATATTCCTAAACATCTTCGAGTCACAAATTCGGTGTCATAAATTTTAGAGTGACTTAGAGAGTTCAGTTTTCACTTAAGATAGGTGTTGGGGGAAATGCTTTCTCTGTTAGTAATATATAAAATCAAATTAGGCGTCGCCCAAAGTTCCAAAATCGGACATAATTAATCTTAATTGAATATTTTTTTAATTTGAGTTCAGCCCGCAGAATGTCCGTGAGTCTTCGTCGTTACATGGCAATCGAACTCGCGAACTTTAGTTCCTCATACCCTAGCTAAAATGCTATAATTCGTAAGCGTGAGGTACTGAGTTCGATTCCCTGTGCCGCCATGTATCAATAAACTCTTTCTGACTTATGTAGTGTTCAGCAACTGAACACTAACGCTCTCTGAGGGAAAATATTGGCTTAAACCTGCACATTCAGGAAATTGAATGTGTAACCGTTATCTTATCTCTATCACGGAGGTCAGATAGCAGTCGCTTTACTGCAATTACCTGATCTACCAAATGAGATATTGGGGTCAGGGACATTGACGCTAAGATGATGGTTATTATAATTTTAACCCTACCTATTTTAGAAATAAACAATTTAAAGACTCAAAAATTAATCCACCATTGACGGTACACCTGTCACTGGAAACTCTCCAGATAAGCAGGTCACGTGAATTTATGACGGTAGTTCGCCTCCGACGGTAAGTTCTGACGGACGGAATCCCCGGATTAGCGAGTTGGATGCCCGCAGGTTCCATTGTTCTGTCCAGCTTTCGAGGAGTCTACCGTTTAGGTGTTAATTAATACAGGAGTATTAAAAGTACCTATATTATATACGACTGAGTAGTGTTACTTCTAAGTTGAATATTGTAAATTAAAATTCTTTGTAGTTTGGTCATAATTTCCATAAAGGTAATGTAATTTTGTAAAAGCGATTTAGAAACTAATGTCTATGTGTATGGTTTGTCAGATTTTCGTTAAAATATATCGTTTCAAAGTTACAAGGGATATTATTTCAATACATACGTCATTCGTTTATCAACCTATAGTAGAATAATACTGGGCTAAAATTTATTTCGAAATCATATGGTATGGTAATTAAATTTATACTAATAGTTCTAACGTTTGGCTGCACGATCCTCTCCCATTCTCTCAATGTGTCCGAGCCAGCGAAGTCGAGCAGCTTTAATCTCTCCGATGATATTAGGCTCGGACACGAGCTCTCACGGGCTCTGGCCGAATAGCCGGCAAGCGCCCGGTTGGACGGCCCAGGTATCGATGGATAGACGAAGTCCGGAAAGACCTGCGCGAACTCTAGACAATGAACTGGGAACAAGTGGCGCAGGATAGGGACCAATGCCAATGGCGAGTTCTTGTGTCGGAGGCCAAGATACACTTCGGGTCGCTGAGCCAGCGAAGTAAGTAAGTAGTAAGTAATAATACTAACATAAAAATTAAGTTAAATTGTCAACGAACACACTTTTACTAAAACTCTATGGTTTTTAAGTCTGAAAATAAAGCTTTTATTATTATTATTATATGGTATAAAATAAAGTCGCTTTCCGCGTCTGTCTGTCCATATATTCGCCAACTCCTAAACCACAAATTCTTACTATAATTTAGAGATACATTCTTATAATAGGCAAACCCCAAGAATACCTGTGTGAAGCCGGGGCAGATCGATACTATTAAACAATCCCATAGAATAGATACCCTCGTATAAGTGGTTGAGCATGCAATGGGAGGCAAAATACCTCCGCTGTCATAGTGTTTTAATAACTCATTTAATGTAGGTATATTTCAGATCACCTGATACTAAAATGACATCCGCAGAATTGTTGATACGCAGTTTTCGAAAACAAACATTATTTTCCATTTTCATTTCCATTTCAAATGGAAACAATGCCGGAAACAATCCGATTGACATTGAATTAGCAAAACACCCCGCGGCCAGGGCTTTTCATCGGTGTCCTATTAAGGTTACCTTCATCCCTGTCAATGGCCCTCCCCCTCCCCCTTCCCCCTATAAACCAAATCCCGTACGCGTTTTTAACAGCCACGTATTTGAACCCTGCAGCCCTTTATAGACGGATAGTCATAAGAATAGTAGACATAGACAGTACTTTATTCAGATCCCCATTACATCCTTAACCTAAGGCGAGTACAGTAAATTATAATTACAGAAAATTACGTAAGACTAGCCAGTGATGTAACGGAAACCGAAATGGACCAGACTCAGCATAATGCTGTGAGGGCTCATGCAGTTGTAATTACCTATCAATAAAAAATAAGGCTCATCAAAATCGTTGGGGGTTCCAGAACTTAGCTATTGAGATTCTCCATGTAATTGCATCATGAAGTTCGTCAAGAAGGGTATGTAAAGGATTTTACAGAGTCGGCAATGTGCTAGTAGTGTGTTCATAACGTGTTTAGATTTCTAACTTTTAAAATACATTTGGTTTGTCGCTGAAGGTTGGCCAGTGTCATCGGTTCGATGCCTCGGGTTTTTTAACCTATGATTGGCAGGTTGTGCGACACCGAATGGTAACATTGGTCACAGTTATGCTATCGTGCGCGAGGGCCCGGGGTCTGCCTTGAGCATGATCCACGATTTGGACAGAACAGGTAATTACAGTGGAGCGACTGCTCTCTGATCAGCTTGACCCTGTTAACAGGTGCACCTGACCAGATCGGATCATGGTTACACATTTAGTCACCTCAATATGTAGCTTTCATCACGATTTTTTCAGACCATAAGAGCATCCGTTAGTGTTCATCTAATGTGCATAACTCAGAAAAGAGTAATTGGTCCATGGCTGCATTGGAGTTTGAACCCGGTACGTCAGTCTAGAAGCGATGGCTTGACGTAGACGGGAATGAAACGAGGTGGGCCAAGAATAGCAGGAAGGCGGACCCTGGGCCCTCGCGTGCCGCGCGGTGGCGCAACCGAGACATAACGCCAAGATGATGATGATGATGATGACGTCAGTATAGATATTCTGTGTCATTAGGCCACACGCTCCAACAATATAAACCAATGTTCTCTAAAAATCTCTCGTCTACGCAGCCTTTTAATGGGCGTGTATTTTTAATAGGCATTAAAAATGTGCCGCCGCGGCCGCACGTAAATATGTGACAGTTGCGACGGATTGGCGGGATCACCACTTGTCGCTTTGTTTCGCTAAGCTAACGAGTTTGCGAAATCCGTTTAAAACATTCCAAGTTTTATTGTACGAATATACTGGGGATTGCTTGTGTGGTGTCCGCCAGAGTAGCATGAAAATCAATACATAGTATAAAACAAAGTCACATGTATGAATGTATGCTTAGATCTTTTATATTATGCAATGGAATTTAATGCGGTTTTTAACAAGAGATAGAGGGATTCAAGAGAAAAATTTGTAAGTAAGAAAAATGAGGGTAGGTAGTGGTAAAATAGATGTATGGCAGGTGTAGAGTAGATATAGGGTAGGTGTTGGGTAGGTGTCCATAGGCTGCGGTGACTGCTTACCATCAGGAAGGCCGTAAGCTTGTTTGTGATATATGTATAAAAAAAAGTGTAGGGTAGGTTTAGGGTAATGTAAGGTAATGTAAGGGTCTGCACTGTAACTTATCATTTGCATTAGTATAGTGTTGTGAGTGTAAGGTAACCAAAATCAGCGCTAACTCGAATCGAATCCTATCAAAACCATAAGCACCGAATTCACCACAAAAGATAAGTTTTCAACCTATTCCACTACGACGCCCCAATGCAGGTTTATGCAGGGATTAGTAGCCCAAGGCCCTGTCAGCCCACTGTCCCCGACGTGGCCCCGACTGATGTGTTTCGACAGCAATCAGGGCCCTCAATTTGGGCCCCCGACCGCTAAAGCGTCGGAACCAATATTCAAAGTTAAACACTAACGGGTACCCGATCGGAAACTGGCCGCGAACTATCAACCTCAATATAAACTTGGGGCCGCTCGCCTGATGCGTAATAATCGTACTTGAACCTTCGACTTGGACTATAATAGCATTTCATCGTCCATTTATGTTTACTTCTAGTATTCCTCTGCCATTATTTTCTTCTATTGCCTCGGGAGGGCTGACGGCCTACCTTATCAAAAGCTAGATAGAAGGCTAATTTAAAAATCTAATCTTTTCATAGTATAAAACTATGTCGTTTTCTGCCATCTGTCCCTCTGTGTATGCACGTATATACATAATTATGTACGCTTAGATCTTTTAAACTACGCAACGGATTTAATGCGGTTTTCAATAATACAGAGAGTGTTTCAAGAGAAACGTCTATAGGGTAGGTCAACACGCCAATGTCTGAGCCAGCTAGTATAATATAAGAGAGGTACATAGTGGGATATTATTCCATTCGAATTGGAGCCGCCTGACTATGGCAGTAAATCCCTCCACATTACAGTGTACCGCAGCTATTGTGTTCTGCTAGTGAGTAAGATCTCAAGCGTTCCTTGGGGGATCGTGGCTTTGGCAGTGCAGGGGCCTATCGTTTACCTGTTTGGTGCCAGAGCAACGCATTGTTGGTAACCCTATTGTAGCTAATGCCTATAGATATCGGTAACCATTTTCCATTATGTCTATCGATTGACATAAAAAAGCGCTCTTTTAGATGCAGATGACACCAGTTAGTAAATTTAGTCATGAAGTCTTCACCTTGCAACGGCTCAAATAGATAAACAGTCAATGGGAATCAGTAGGTAGATCAGTTTTGTATGGGGAAGGAATAGTTGTTATACCGCTATTCTTCTAAAATATCCGCAGTTAGTAAGTACCTTTATTAACCTCAGAAACTTACCCTAAAATATAATCGGCCAACCGAGTTGAGAATAATCGTGACTAACATCGAACGAGTTTGTTTCTCGTAAACGGTTGGGAATCCGAAAAAGCATGAGAAGCAAAATTTGTAGAGAATTTTATCGGCTGTAATTTGGCCATGGACCATATTCCTGTAGCACGGGTAGTACAAGGTGCTCTTGCGCGCGATATGCGACAAAAGGCGCGACATAGATACTGCTCTTTCGTCTTAGCATTGGGAGCAGTAGGCCTAGCACAAGTTGCTCTTGCGCGCGATAAGCGAGAAAAAGCGCGACATAGGTATTGCTATCTCTTTCGTCTTAGTATTGAGAGAAAGAGACAAATGCTCTCTCGCGGCGCGAGCTTTGTCGCGGACACACTTGTGCTAGGGCTACTGGAAACAAGCGTTCTCTCGCGGCGCGATCTGTGTCGCGGACACACTTGTGCTAACCGTGCAGGACGCACTATTGTCGAGATATTTACGAAAATACAAAAAATGTGACCTTTCGGGCCCCCTCACACCAAAAGCCGCAAGGGGTACAGGTGTATATTTTTAGTACGTTAATTAGCAGCGTACGACCTACCATTCACCGCAATAATCATTTCTGTTGCAATTAGTTTCACTTCATGCCCTATTTTCGGTTAATTCTATTCCACTATACTTAGTCACAAACGAGCAGACTGCCGAAATATCTACGATTATTATGATAGGACAGGTTTCATGTAACAAGTGAAGAACCTTGGTTTTTAACAAAAGGTTGATATGATTTCATCACGCAATGTTGATTCAAGAGCAAACATTAGTAAAAGGTATTTACGTAATACAATTCACATGATACACGATTGAAGCATTGCATTACTCATCCGTACGTCGAATGGAAGCTGCCAATAAATATATTATGTCGTATTTTCTTGTAGGATGGACAAAATTTATAGTTGTCAGGTTCCTTTTATTTATTTGGCCGGGATTGCGTACCGCAGATGTATGGGCTTAATGTGTCCAGCGAGATGAGATGTTGCGATAACCAATTTGGGATTATGTGGGCATAGAGTAGGAAGATACAACCTTGTCTATCTTATCTTATCTTAGCTACAATCGAGACTGTGTTGCTTGTAAACGGTTGGGAATTTGAAATAGTGATTAACCTGTCATGTCCCAGCGACACATCAGTGGGTCGCGAGAACAATTAATAACAATAGATTAGCGGATACTTGGGATGTGAGCGGTTAAGGCAGAAGTTGTATATAATTTTATAGGCTTTAATTCGGCAGAAAAACACTTTTCTCTGCGACGCACCGTTTTGGAGATATTAGTGTGTGACCCAAAAAACGTCGTAGTTCGTAATGTCACTCACTTTGTTAAGAGGTATGACAAAAATAGTATTATCAATCCAATCTGACCGTGTGTGGGGAGAAAATGGGCGATTTAGGTGCAAGGTTTGTTCTTGAATGATGTTCAATCAATCAATATATCTTTATTTGAATAGGATACAACGTCTCAACTTTCAAACTACATAAACATAGTATATCATTTTCTAACCTTAACCATTTTAATTAACCAAATAATGAATACCAATATACCTCCGCATTATGGAAACGTTCGTTCTACGCATAATCGGGGCATGATAGGTCATGGCTCAAAAAAACTTAAGTCCATAAGCGTAAAAAACAAATCCATTTAAAAAAGAAATCACGATTAATCAATCTCATGCCGCTTCGGTTCGAATGAATTGTAATACGAATTTGTATGTTAAGTTACGGTTTACACTCTCCCACTAAAAATTACGGCTATGATGCTTATGAAAGTGTCTATCAACTGATGTTAAGGTTGAATATCGTCATTGATTCTTTCCAACAGCCACTGCTAACTTGTAAACTCGTTAAACAGAATTACGACATCTTCAAAAGTCCACCGGACCGGCACTAATACCCACTTAACACTTGAAGGGCTGCCAACTAAACTGAAATACATTTTCCGTCCCGCATTTTATAGAAAAGAAAATAGTGGGGAAGTGTGAAAAGTGCAGGCGCTAGCGTCATCGATGTAGGTACGCGAAATTCTAACTCGGAGAGGCGACCGCGGCTTCCATTAGTTGACAAAGAGTCCGCGGTCTGGTCACAGAATAGCAAACCTCAGTAGGCCAAGTAACGACCTACTCGTGCTGGCTCAGGGAATATGAAATAATTAGGGTTGCACCTGATGGGTGATATTTGAGCTAGATGGACGTTTATACTGTTTCTCTCTTTCTTTTTCTAGATTTATCTTTTGCTGTTAATATCGGTTTGTTGATATTTTATTTATACTTCCGTACACTGTTCTACTGGGTAGGATATGTATGCCAATACTGGAGCCGTCGTCAAAACCATTGTAGGCCATACTAATCCCTTCCCGATTACTGTAGGTGTTCACGTACGTAACAAGTACATCAGTGGCAGCCTTGGCGTGAGGGATATCGCAGATAAGATCGAGGAGGCTCGTCTATGCTGGTTTGGTCAAGTGTTGCGTAAGCCTCAGGGATATGTGGGAAATAGGTGCCTGAATCTGCCGGTATCAGGAAAGAGCCCCGTGGGCGACCAAAGAAGCGATGGATTGACATCGCTGAGTCGAATGCGAGGCTTACGACGAGAGGATGCCAAAGACCGGGTGAAGTGGAGAAGATTGAGTAGGAAAGCGGACCCTGGCAGAGGCCGGGATAAGCGCTAGGATGACAACGACGACTTCCGTACACTGTTCTGCCAGTCTCCGGGTCCCTAGTGGAACACCTTGGTCAACCTCGTGTCGCCAACAGCATTAGGACGATAACCCCATCAGCGAGTCCTATTTGATACTGATACCTAACCTATTATAACTGATGTGAATGTTTGGGTGTTTGTTACTCAATCACGCGAAAATGCTAAATAGATGAATGGATAGCATGACGTACACAGAATATACACTCTAATATAGAAAATAACTGGGATTAGCAGATTTATCCCGAACATTTCATGAAAGAACTTTACGCGGACTGTGCCGCGGGCTAAAACAGTGTTGTGTATTGCTTAAAATAACACCAAAGAAATAAAAGATTTGCTTCGCGTCGCTCTCGTCCTAACCATGTTGAGGTGTGTTGAGAATTTGAGGCAAGACACAGGAGGTTATAACACAGTTTATATGAAGATGGAGAATTTGGGGCGTGTGGTCATAACACAGTTTGTATGAAGATGGCTTACTGGTATTTCTGTGCTGTGGCACGCCTTGCCGACGCGTCGCCCCGTCGCCCCGTATTTCCCCCACTCTGCCCGCGTCGCCCCAAGTCGCTGCTTTCAGGTGCCCGCTGAGGAGCCGTGAGTGCGGCCCGTATTCCGCAATGTGACGTCGCTGGCGACCAATTATGTGGTCCGTCGATGGAAGCTAGATCGATGCAAACGTTTCGCTACGTGTGTAAATTCGAAATTTATAATTGTAAAACTATTGAAAACTGTTAAGACTGAAAGCGAACTCGGAATGAATCATATCAGCCGAAAGACGCCCACTGCTGGTCATTTCCCCCCCAGAGATCTCCACAAAGGCCGGTTTTGTGTCTTCCGCATCCAGCTGGTACCTGCGATCTTTACCAGGTCGCGGTCCACCTTGCGGGAGGCCTCCCTTCGCTGCGTCTTCCGCTACGTGGTCGCCATTTCAGAACTTTACTGCCCCAGCGGTACACCACTTACTATCTCTAAAATCATATCCTAGGTGTTTATGATTTAATGTAGCTATTGTAAACGACTATAGGCTGCGGTGACTGCTTACCATCAGGCGGGCCGTAAGCTTGTTTGCCACCTTAGTGGTATAAAAAAATCGGCATCTGTTCTTCAACTTACAACACGGAACAACAACAGCTCGGGACAACTCGGAGTTGAGATCTAAAATCACAAACTTACTTGCGATCTAACCCTGACTACCCTGAGCGAGTAAGCCCCGAGTTGATGATTTTTGTCGCAAGTGAGCCTAAGTGACGCATGTATGCGGCGCGCGCGCCGGCGGGTGGTAACACCGGGCTTTCACAAATCCTCTAACCATTGAAAACTGATCCCGCACAGGTACACCACACGCCGTTTCCACCCTACGCGTTTATGCGGCCCGGGAATAACACATTCAATAACGGCTTTCGTTCAGTATTTTCGAGGAAATAAGATTACAAGTTGATGGAAAAGGTAAAGGGTTCTCTAGTTTGAATTGGGACGTTTTTAGCTTGATGTGATTAACGTTGCAGTGAGGGCAATTAAGTACCTAACTTGTTGGATTGTAACGCTGAGGCTGAGCAAAAACTAATATATTCTATTTTTTGTATCTATCAGCGATTAATTACTCGGTTATCTGAGATTTTATTAAAACAATATATTTCATCAATGTTTGTATGTAGTGCTTCCATGTGTTTCCTTGCTTGCCCTGCTGAACTAAAAATTAAGATTTTATTAAAAGGATGGGCCCAGCTCATTCGTTTTTTTAAAATAACTTAGGCGCTAAGTTATATAGTAGCTTAGGTATTAATATGGGATTAACGATGCAGCAAGTTCACCCAGAAATGCAACTATATACTTAGGTGGCAGACAAACTTACGGCCTGCCTGAGGGTAAGTAAATAAATGTGCTTGGACAATTTCACACAGCGACATCTAGCTCCAAAGTAAGCAAAGCTTGTGTTATGGGTGATAGATAACTGATTAACTACTTATATACCTTTTATTACTTACATACTTATTATACAGACCCGTAGCAAAAAATAAAATTCATCATTTCAATTTTTGTTACGCCGAGAATCAAACCCTCTGCGTGGCAACCGGTATGTTAACCAACTGAACCACTCAGGTAACATATCTACACAGATACACGCTTCAAACTGATAACACCCATCTTTTTGGGGGTTAAACATAACCGAATTTCAGGCGAAGTTGGGGCGATTTCAGGCGAAGATGGGGCAAGGTAAGTATATTTCCCAGTCACATAAATCCACGCGTAACGTAACATATCTAACCAGACACACGCACCACACTCATTACATCCACCTTTTTGCGTAAATAACCGAGTTTCAGGCGAAGTTGGAGGTAAGTAGGTATACCTCCCATTCCCATAGATCCACGCGTAACAGTATTTGCGTAACAACAGCGGCTGGGGCGCAATCAAGCGCGCAAACACGCAACAAACGCGCGTTTTATTTCAAATCCTTTGAGTGCTCCGATCCGGACGCCACTCGTTTTTAATTAAAAACAAATAGGGAACACGGCACGCGACGCGTCAGGTGTGCGAGTGTCCGAGTAAATAAAGACAGAGTATTGGATATATATCACGGGGGAAATAGGTATAAAATATACAAATAATAATTTAATATTAATCGTTTAGAGTTTGGCGTTTCACTTAGGTATATTTCTAAATCTATCCGTATACATCCGGAGCTAATAAAATAAAAATATTAATCATCTTGACGTGCTACAGTGAATAGGCTGTTCCTAGACAAGCATGCTCCATATTCGATCGCATCGACACTTACCCCCAGGTGAGATGGCGGTCAAGCCGGACACCGGGCCCTCGTGTGCGGGTGAACCGGGATATTAACGCCAAGATAATTATTTTGTAAGCTTCTTTTAACATACCTAATCCTTATAACAAATATACCTATCTATAGATGGATGAGCGAATTGATGAGCCATTGAATATTTATTATGAAATTTAGTTTTCTCTCCCCTAACAATGGCTTACCATCACCATATTTACAACATAACACTACAACCAGACACGACTTTGAATTTGGAATCCCAAATAGATACCATCACCAACCTGAACATTACAACCTCATCGACCTAAAACCGCATGTGCAACCACGAGTTGCAATCAAGCGCGTCAATTTTTCCTTTTACGCAATGCAGAGCCTAGTTCGGATATCGTCGGGACACGCCGCGACTGTGTTACAAAGCGCCGCGGCTTTCTGCATCCAATTATCGCGTTGTCCCCACACTGTCCTGTTTGTACCCCACATACCACATTGTACCCCGCGTATCCCACACTGCGTCGCGCTGGCCTGAAGGATAGTGATGCAGAAAGTATCGGAAATTATCCACATAATTGTATTATGTCGATTACATGAAAGTTGCTGATTTCAGCAAGCACATCTGATATCGTGTCATATTGTATGTCTTTTTTATTAATAAGATAACAGCATCATTTTACAAAATGTCTCATTACCTTTTAAATTAATGGTACTTAGGTAATGTCCCACTTAGGTGATAAAAGCGCCCCTGATAAAGTGGCAGCGTGCTTACGAGATCGATAACCAAAGCAAAGCAATGTAGGCAGAGTCCGGGAACATTCGTACTTTGAGATAAGTCGAATTTCGGTGCTTATAATACGCTCATAAGGTGGAGCGAGGTTGACCTAGGTCTTCCGCTGGGGACCCTGAGACTGGACTAACATTCTCGGGAGTCGTTTGGTAACCCTGTGATGGTACCCCGTATACGGGTACGTATACGTCTATTATACCTATTAAGGTATAATAGATAATGCTAAAATAATATAACCGTATAACAATATAGTAAGCGCTGATTGGTTACAAGTTTAAAGTGTATTTTAGGTGTATCGTATCAAATTGTGTGGTATTGATAAGGCTTCACGGCGGGGAAGGGGCGGTATCACAATTTCATCACGGTTCATAAGATATTATTAATATCAGCAGCTTAAACCTAACAATCCTGGACAATGGAGAGTGCCATAATCTCCGTCGTACGTATATTGGATATCGCAGTGCTTAAAGTGCATAATATGCTGTCCATGTTCTAGTGAGCTCCTAAGAACTTCGTCGCATTTTACGACGCCCATAAGAAGAACAACATAATAAATATTTTATGAATATTTGTACACAACTGTTAACTGTTCCTAACAAATAAAATAAAAGTAGTTATCTCACTTAAAATTATCGATATTTTCTGCGCACAACCCTACGCCATTACGGGATGTCAGCGATGGTTTGGCGTGAGTCGTATGATATTAATTGCGTTAGGAAGGCGGTAGGGGCCCGTCGCAGGCTGGGTCACTTAGCACCATGGACTTACTACTTACTTTTGGCGACCTGAGTGGTTCAGTTGGTTAATCTGCCGGTTGCCACGCAGAGGTCCCGGGTTCAATTCCCGGCCGGGCAGAAATTGAAATGATGAATTTTAATTTCTGTTACAGGACTGGGTGTAGTATGTATGATAAGCATATTTAAAAAATATATAAGTTATAGTAAAAATTATAAGTAGTTTATCACTACTTACTACGTCCATGCTTAGCACAGAGTAGGCATCGTCATCATATTTATTTGTTTAAAACTTCATGTAAATCATAGTACAATGGCAGTAGTAATATTTTATTTATTAACGGAGCGTCGGTAGCTTGTTGGCTATCGGGTCCGTAAGCGAGAGTCGATTCCCGGTGCCGTTATATCATTATATCAGCCGAAAGGCGACCACTGCTGGGCATAGGCCTCCCCCAGAGATCTCGACAAAGGCCGGTCCGATGCCTTCCGCATCCAGCTGGTACCTGCGATCTTTACCAGGTCGTTATATACCAATGAACTTATTCTGAGGTATATACATTAGTTGAACACTAACCGATACTCTTACGGCGAGGGAAACATCGTGATAAAACCTGCACATTCAGGAGACTAAATGTGTAATCATGATCTTATCTGGTCAGGTCACCTTGTTAACATGGTCACGGAGGACAGATAGATAGAGGAGAAATAAATACTAGCCTGATGTAGCCGGGTGGGGTCTGGTACGGGTCACTTCTTTTAAAATACCATTAGTAGGGTCTTCCCGAGGGGCTGTGCTATTTAGTTTCCAGCTTCCATGAAAATGTACCTTACTAACTTCGCTGGCCTAACGAACCTAAGTGGATCTTGGATCAGGGACACAAATTGTCCCTGTTTTGCGCGAAATTAAACACTAATACAATTTAAATTGCACGTTTTTTGTACCCAAATTACTGTAATTACCACAAAATACAAAAAAAATAAACATCTAACAAAAATTGCCACGCGGCATCATAAGAGAACACATTTTCGTCCAGCATTCCAACTAATGTGCAACACGCACCAAAATATTTCATCAGCGGTCCTCCGCGAACAAAACCGAAAATACTTTTGATCAGAACTAAAACAGACTCGTAAATCCTTGGCGAATGTGACTGCACTTAAAAAGAGCAGTTCCATATCAATTTTGGACAAACAATTCTGGATTTATCTGGCAAATAGCATTAAGACGCTCCGTCTGGCGCCCGAGGAAGTGAAGGGTAGGGCTGCGCCGCGGCGCGCCAGTGAGCCAACTCACGACTGATCGTGCCACGAAAATAACACCTGTGTGCATGTTTTGTGGCACGATTTGTGTAACAAAATGTAAAACATAAAAAAATCAGCCAAATGTGAGTCAAACTCGCTTTCGAACGGTTCCGTACCATTCCGATAATATTAAATGGAACAACAATGAAGCAAAAATACGCGTTTCCATTGTTGTTCCATTTAATATTATCGGAGTGGAACGGAACCGTTCGAAAGCGAGTTCTTCGAAAATTTCAAATAACTAGCCAAACAATGGTTCCAAAATATTCCTGTATTTGAAATAGGCAACGCATTAAACCTCGACACGTGCTGTGGCTCAGCCACGGAGCATCATCATCTTAAACGAAAATTGCTGGACATAAGCCTTCCACACCGAATGGTCTTACTGGGCTATAATTTGACAGGTCTTGTTTACTTTTGTCGGTATCTAACATGCACATTTTGAATTACTTTAATTACAATTTACTCGTCTCCACGACTTTTATTTTATTTTATATTACGCGTTAGCGGGTTGCCATATCATCATCATTAAATCTCGACAACAATACGTCGCATCTGACATAGCGCGTTCCATTTCGTTATACCACTTGAGTTAACTCAAAGAGTCACAGCCGCTCACTGCACACTGAGTTGGTGTGTTAACACAGGAGTAATGTCCCATCCTTACCACGGAAGCGATGCGTCACGCCGCCGACGGCCCCGGCGATGCGCCATCTTGGTATTTATTCCAATTTAATTTTATACATTTTGACGTGGAAACGCTGTAGAGGTAAGGGGTTACTTCGACTTGTAAAATAGTATAGTATTTGTTTTCGCCAGAGTAAGTACATGCAACGTATTTTGATGTTACTTAGTACGTACAGTACCTCGCGCAGACCGACATAAGGAGGTTGATACTCGTAATTAGAAATGTGGTCTCACAGCGCGCGCGACCGCATTGGGTTTACTGCTTTTCTTTGTTCTATGGTTTTAACTGACAATACTTGTGTGGAGATCGGCATTATGCGTCCGTCAAACTGAACATTAAATTGACTAATCATAAAGCCGTGTTGAAAGAAGAGAAGGGCAAAATTAAACCAATCTTAGCAGACGAATACTGTGAGAACGCATAGCATCCAACCAACAAGGTACGCGGTATAAACCCGTAAACAAAATTTTAAAATGTGTCATCATCTTGGCGTTGATGTCCCGGTTGTGCTGTCACGCACGAGGGCCCGGGGTCCGCCTTGACCATGATCCAGGATTTGGCAGGTCTGGTAATTACAGTGGAGCGACTGCCATCTGACCTCCATGACCCTGCTACCAGGGGAACCTGACCAGATTGGATCATGGTTACACATCCAGTCGCCTGAATGTGCAAGTTTCATCGCGATGTTTTCTTTCACCGTAAGAGCATCGGTTAGTATTCAACTAATGTACATAACTCAGAAAACAGCCATTGGTACATGGCCGGAGCGGGATATTTTAAAATGTGTGAGAGTAGTTCAAGTTCAAGTTCAAGTTTATTTATTGGTAACCATTGTTACATGTCAAAATTGATTGATACACAATTGATTACACTATACCGCGAGTAGGTAACCGCGGTAGTTTAAAACTGTACATACAAGGGTGGGATGATAAGTACCTGGCATCAGCATGAAGATGGCAGCCCCCTTTTATAAGGATGTGTTTGCAAACTGATTGCTATCGTACAAAATTTCTAGCTATTTTGAACTCGTAATTTTTATTTAACACACATTTTTAGTAGATAAGTTTAAGTCAAAAGATTTTTAATGAGGCAAATCGAGCCGTCAATATGATTTTTTGTTATTGAAAAGTAATTTTGAAAAGTTTTGCGTCCACTTAAAATAAAGACTAAAAAGTTATAAATTAAGTGGTGATTATACAACAAAGGTGATTTTAGTATAGTATTTTGTTTTTTATATACACCATAGGACACCATCGTTGTTATATCAGTCGGAAGAGGCCTACTGCTGGGGCAAAGGCTTTTTTTTTTAGCTTACGGCCTGCCTGATGTTATGCCTCCTCTAGACTACCCCAAAAACGGTAAGACATATAACCATAAAACTTACAAGTGTATACCAATAAGTACCAGTGTATTACTATAAAGCTAAAATTAAAGAATAACAACAAATAACAAAAACTGGTGAAGTGTGAGTCGTACTTGAGCGTAAATGTTTAAAAATGGACACCTAAAATTCCGTGTTGTTCAAGAACTATTTGTACTTCTGGCGTTCGGTGCAGTCTATCTACCTATAATAACACCAGAGGAGTATGATGACTCTCCAGATGACTGTACTCCAACTACTGCACAAATAAAACCCTTACTACGCCCAAAACGCACTTCCTCGTTCCCATTATTTTTCGTTTTTGCTCCAGTAAAAATATTGTTTTGGCAAACGGGGCGGTACGAATGGCGTTCCTTTGCCCGGATCGCGCTCGCAACTGCCAAGTGCATGTAACGCCGCGGGGCGCGATATGTCGCGACTGCGTTTTTTTCCTACATAATAATTTTGCGCGGAAGATTGGATGGCATGAACAAAATAATAGCGAAACGTACGGGAAATGGTGTATGCTTATTTGTGTGAAGTCGTTTGGGGACTTGTCTTGTGTTATGGGTATGCGGTTCTTATGGCCTGCCCAATAATAATATTAAATAAATAATAAATGCTTGGACAATTCACACACCCCAAAGTAAGCAAAGCTTGTGTTATAGGTATTAGACAACTGATAAACGGAGTAATTTATTTACATTTTAAAGGCATAATTGGTAAGGCATAAGGTTAATAATTGTAATTTAAAATGTAAATAAATTACTCCACTGATAAACTACTTATATACTTTTAAATACATACTTATTATACATATAAAACCCAGACAAGTAACAAATATTAAAATTGAATTTCTGCCCGGCCGGGAATCGAATCCGGAACCTGTGCGTGGCAGGTCGTCAAAGTCACTTCAGCATGCTGATAGACTCTGTCTAAAAAGTAAAGTGATTTGGGAAATCAAAAGATTGAACAAGTAAGCAAAACTGCTTAATTATGAGACATCTGTCTATATACAACAAGATAGTAGCTAAAAGATGGACGTCTTCATTATTCAAAATAAGGTTGTTCATTTAACGTTTTCAATCTATCTTATAATTTCACAAATCGATTTACTTTTTAGGCAAAGTCTACTATGCGTTATTTTTTTATTATATAGGGGTGAAAACGATCATGCAGGACACCTGGGCTCTAAGTCTGCTAATTTTAGATTAGATTAGATTAGAAATATCCGGGCATTTTCCGTAACTCGACGACCTTGCGCCTCTTTAACGTGAGGGTGAAGATTATAGTTTAGGGAAACTAATCCTGCCAACCCAATTCCTCGATAAAATTCAAGTGACCCTTCAGCCTCCGAAAGATCTCCGAGAGGGTGGTTGGTTGTAATAAATACTTAGGAGCCACGCCACTACATCTGAACAGGACATGGGCAGCTGTTCCTTCTTCCTTAAGGCATGCTCTGTACATGGGGCTGTCCGACAGACCTATGTTAAATAGGTTATTCTACTAATTTATTACATTTTAATTTGATATCAATAGGAAGTGACACGTTTTTCGTATTCTGCTACTAATTTAATGGTTTTCCATTAAATTAGTAAGAGATTTGACTATTATGCATTGTAATTCGATTGTGGACAAAGATGGCATTCTCTTGATACATTTTAGAAGGAAAAACCAATAACCATTCAACTGAGAGTAAATAACGATTGAATTAGGACTCTATCAATATTTTTTTTTGCAAAATACCCAATTTATCTTAATCGTAATGGAGTCGCAATTACATGTGATGTATCATCAGTAGCATGTCAGTTAAATACAATTAGGAGATTTAGACCTCTGGTGATCACCGCGGATTACTTTATTACGTAGTAGATCTTTATCTGGGTGAGTCCGTAGTCAAACTCCTAATCATATTATTACGGCGCTACATAATAAGCGTAAGTAACAACGAATAATATTTGTCAGACAAAAAAATACTTCAGTCCGTAGAGGTTTTATAACAATCTTCAGTTAATTCATCAGCAAAAGCGACAGGAAATTAAATCATAATGAGTTTACACAGCGAAAAACAAGTAGTAAACAAGGAAAATTTACTTCATTCGTGCATTATTAAAAAAATTGGACTGTACACCCAAATACTCGAAGTGTACTTTAAGTATCCATCTAAATTCTTAAAGCGTGAAGAATTAGCAATCAAAATGTTAGCGAGGGACTTTCTTAAGGAATATCAATATAATGAAATATTTACATTTATAATTCAAGGAGGGATGTCTTGAGGAACTTTCTTAATTTGAATAATCCTTTGCAAGATTACTTTATATTCCTTGAGTGGCGATGATCGGCGTGAGGCTTAGGCAACAGGTTGGATACAGCTGCGGCTTGCCGCAATATTTGTACTGATTTGGTGATACATTGGGTTACTTTCTTCACTTTCTGCACGTGGTTTGTAACTTCGGACCGAATAAAGTAATTGGAATAGAGATGATAACGGAAAATATTTTTTTTTCCCGTCAGGTAGATTATCAAAAAATATTGGACACATATTTTTTCTTTTGTTGCTTAGACAAAAAATAACGCCGTTACAGTACGAGTACGTAACGAGTACATCCGTGGCAGCCTTGGCATGCGGGATATCGCAGATAAGACTGAGGAGGGTCGTCTGCGCTGGTTTGGTCACGTGTTGCGTAAGCCTATCAGGAAATAGGCCTCGTGGGCGACTTAAGAAGCGATGGATTGACATAGCTGAGTCGAATGCGAGAGCCAAAGGCTTACGAAGAGAGGATGTCGAAGACCGGGCGAAGTGGAGAAGATTGAGTAGGAAAGCGGACCCTGGCAGAGGCCGGGATAAGCGCTAGGACGATGATGATGATTGGACACATATTTTTTCTTTTGTAGCTTAGACAAAAAATAACGCCGATACAGTGCGTAGAATGTCCAAATGTTGCATGACATCACACCTGTGGTCAAATTTTATTCAGAAGTGATGTCAACAGCTTTTACTCCCAAACTTTGGTATGCTTTATGTTTGTAAGTTTTTATCGATTTTAATTTTTAGCGCTGCTCTTGCAGCTGGTCATGTTGCTGTCACTACTGAAATTACTTCACCCCACGATTCTGAGGCAGTATCCCTGTCAATGATTTTCTCCATTAAAAAGCAGCTAACTGGTCTACCATCTTTAATCGAGGATGTCAAAATAATTAAAAGCGATATATCTGACCTTAAGGTGACGTGCGATTTTTACGGCTCAACTCTGGACGAGCATAAAAACAGAATCTCCGCGCTAGAAAGCAAGATCGCCGGAATGAAGACGTTGGAGCATGACTTAAATGCTGCCATGGCTGATATGGCGTCACTAAGGGGTGAAATGGCGGATCGAGATCAAAGATTGAGATTAAACAACATCGAGGTTAAGGGAGTGCCGTTGAAAAAGTCGGAGAATCTCTTTAAGATTGTGGAGAACATTGGGAAAGCTGTTGGCTTTGATTTGCCCAAATCCCCACTAGAGTCCCCACCCACAACCCGAATAAAAAATCAATAGTTTTGAGTCTCCACAACCGACATATCAAGGAAGATTTTGTCGCTGCCGACCATGAATATACAACACTATCTACAGTTGATGTTCTTAGCGATGGTGACGCTAAACAAAGGGTTTACGTCAACGAACACCTAACTCCGCACAACAAACAACTGTTGTCCAAGACGAAGGCTGTGGCTAAGCAGAAAAACTATAAGTTTGTCTAATAATTTATTATAATCGAACTAATTTGAAATTGTTGACCCAGTCCCCCGAGCTCGCCCCGTACAAACACAGTTTGATAACATTTCCAATATTATACTATTAAAGCCAATGAAATTTTGTAGACGTGATTCAGAAACCAATAGGTATATTATTATATGCTTGTAGTTTGTTAGATTCTCGTTAATATCGTTTCAAAGTTATACGAGATTTTAGATTTCCATTCAAATCGAAATCCCGTGCAACTTTGAAACGACATTGACAACGACGGCTATTACCACACAGTCTTTCATGGATAGACTTCTTCGCTCTTCGTGCGTTAGTCCCAGTTCTTGACTCGTCGGTGGTCGAATACACATTTATCGTTGCTGCCGCGAGCCGAATATGACGTCATCATATTATTTCCAGCCATCCGCGAGGGGGCGCATAGTTTCGTTTCCAAGTCATTAGAGTGTCTTCACTCTTGTCTGGTTCCGACATACCTATATAATACTTACTTGCTTAATTCACTGGCTCAGCGACCCGAAGTGGATCTTGGTCTCCGACACAAGTATTCGCCATTGGTCCCTATCCTACCCAGTGAGTTATTTGGACTTCACGCAGATCTTTCCTGACTTCGTCCATCAATCAACACCTGGGTCGTCCTATCGGACGCTTGCCGGCTATTCGTCCCAGGAATGCACGTTTGACCTCACAATCCTCTCCCATTCTCTCGATGTGTCCGGGCCAGCGAAGTCGAGCAGCTTTAATCTCTCCAATTATATAAGACTTTGACACGAGTTACACTATTTCCACGTTCATCCTCATCCTCCAGGTTTCGTCCTCGCCCCTGGTGAGCCCCAGAATAAGGTCACTTATATAATACTCATATCATAATCATTAAGGTTCTGCAAAAGTGTCCCGAGACCGTGTCCCAAAAATCCATTATGCATTCACACCGCAGTAACGAAGGGAGCATGCGGGGGCCCACGGACCTGAAAAACATACGGGTGACATTCTACATTGAAGAGAAGTGAAGCATGCAAGGTACGACAATTTCTTGACATTTATTTTGTTGTACTTGATCTTACACACATGTACCAGGACGGTTAGAGTGTCAAAGCACGGACACACATATATGGGCAGCCATTTTTACAAGCTTTTATATTACTTGCACTGTTTGTATGTATGTAAATGGTTCGTCATAATTTGCAAACAATTTTTCGACCATTTGATGGTATCCGATTAAGCTGAAACTTGCATGACAATGCGTTAATATGGTATCATGGAGCTGGTCTGACGATGGAGTCAGAAGATGGTCATAGGAACAAATGGACGCAATATGGTAACCCCATCGTCTGTTTGCTCTTTAGAATGATCTTGATGAATAGATACTATACCGCGATTTAAAACTTTGTTATGAAATACTTTTCTTTTTTCATTTAAGAACTTGTTATGCTTTGCTCATGATTTTCCACAGTATCCGTCCTTATATTTTTAAGGTCCGTGGCAGTGCCCGCCGCGAGAGTCTTGAAACGTATCTCTCATTAGGACTACGCCGGCAATCTGAGGGGCATCGTGGGGCAACTACACAGTGCATTAAAGATCAGTATAACAGACTTGGGGCCAGTTTGATTATTTACAAATGGCTCAAATGAATCTAAACAGGAAGTTGAACGCGTTTTTGGTATTCTGCTACAAAAAAAACAATGTTTATTCCATAGAAATGCCATTGGACTATCTGCTTATCTGATTTGTGGACTAAAACGTCTCTTTTTAGATTTTAGATGGCTACACCAGAAACGATTACCCGTGACCGTGACTCTATTCGTCAACAAAGGTATGCGGAAGGAAACCCCGAACATACCTTTAAAATGTGTGATAATAACCGCGGTAGTTTAAAACATTATGTTCTGAGTCTGAATTGAATATCAATAGCATGTGATTTACATCTAATTATCAGAATCGGGCCCCAGATCCTCGGCCGCTACGAGGTCTAGCAGAATCGGCTTAATTTCGATTTCATTTCCTTGTCAATCTACTATTCATACTTAACATAGTGCTTACGCCCTCTGTTATTTATTTATTTAATACTTTATGCGCAAAATAGTACAAAGGTGGACGGACTTAAAGCTTTGTAGCTTTATCTAAAACTGGTAATAAAATTGCAGGCGGTGCATAAAAATTTACAACATTACACTGTTATAACAGATCAGAAGCACTGCCTCAACGCCCCTTCGCATTTCAGTAATTTGTGTGAAGTTGTCCTGCTGCTCTCCCACGTACAAGGCATGTCGGGCATTTCCCGTCGAAATCCGTTCATTTTCTGTCGCACAGCCAACTCCACTCGACAACTTGTTACTCAGAGTCTCGGCTCCGGCGGAATCCGACTAATCTGATCTGCACTTCGAGTCTGGCTGCAGGTTCGCAGCCTAATTACGGTATTAAAAGTTCGCGTTGCTTTTATTTTAGCCCTGATGCAACGAGACGGGAGTTGTTTTGTTAAGTACCTTTGCGTACTAGTGGACTCGGTACCCTACACCTACTCTACATCAACTTTACCCCTATCTACCGTTATTTTTCTTGCTTGTAAACCTTCCTCTTGAATCACTTCATCTATTGTTGAAAACCGAATTAAAATCCTATGCGTAGTTTAAAAGATCTAAGCGTACATAGATACATAGGGACAGACGGCGGAAAGCTACTTTGTTTTATACTATGATTAGATTAGATTAGATTTATCTATTACTCTTACACAAGATAATACATTTAAGATATATTTAAATACATTTTTTGTGAAAAGAGATCGTCAAATATAATGGAATTATACAAATTATCAAAAGGAATATACGTAATTAATAAAATGATTACATAATGTATAACATGTCCATGAAAAAATACATGTAAACGTATGTATAAACTAAACGGACGTCACGTTGTAAAACGCGGATGGCAAGGCGCCGGCTACCGATGGCAGCCGTTGCTATAGCAACGCTTGCAGTTGTAGCGTATGTAGGCGTCTACATACGACACTGCGAGGAGCAAGACAGTTGATATTAATACTAATATAATTTAATAAAGCCACCCGAAACAAAATTTAACCCAGTTTTCGGGGTAGACTGGTAGATAAAGTTACAAAGCTTTAAGTCCACCTTTGTATTATTTTGTGCATAAAGTATTAAATAAATAAATAAATAAAGTCGCATTCAGTCGCTTTTGGATACGGGAGACGTAGTTGGACGTCTGACTAAGGTCCGATAGCGACTTATTTTATGCTACGTAAGCATTACGTATCGTCACTTACCACTAGGTAAGATAGCGGTGAAATACCTGGCTAGGGCTAGATAGCGCTGCGTGAAATTATCCCAAAATATTTATTTATGTTACACTACGTTTAGAGAGCCTGTAACAAAAAATAAAACATACCAACTGAAGCTAAACAATATTCGAACTCGGCAAACGCTCCCCTCAAAGCGTTTCTGATATTACACAGCAATAAAGAAGAGAAAACACAAACACCAACATTAAGCCCGCCATAATAAATCAATGACCTAATAAATTAGCGGACATTAATTTCCGGGAACACAGGCTTAGGTATTAAAATTAAAAAATTCCCCGCCAAACACAATCTAGGAGGATCAACAAACAAGCCGGGAAACAATTTCTTGGCGCTGTGCGGCTGGCGTCTTGAGATGTGGCACAATTTATGAGGCTCCACGACCAGGATAGCTGACCTCTAATTTAGTCACCTCAAAACGAGAACGCAGGTCAAGTTTTGTCGGTCTGAATGAGGGCGCTTGGCCAAGATAGCGGACCTGCAATGTAGTAGCTTGAAATCGAGAATGCGGGTCGAGTTTTACTGGTCAGTTCTGCCGTACCACTGGACTTGCAGATGATTGTCATAGCAGTATGGCTGGTAGAAACAGCGTTTTTTATGTCACCACACCACTAGCCGACTTCGTACATACATACATATTTACGCCCGTATCCCGTGTAGACAGACTATTGAGTGCCACGAACTACGACCCTGATACATATTTTTGGCCTCTTCCACATTCATTGTACTAAAATTCAAAGTGCGAAAATTTATCATTATCATTTTTTATATTTAATTTAATTTAAACAATATGGACAAGTGTACTAGTCGATCCCGTAGTTTTCATTCGTCATTTATCTATCGTAATAACGACAACATATGCAAACACCAAGCTTTGTATGATTAAAGTGTTAATATTAAACAACATGGTTTTTGGTGGAACAATTTGCGGGTCTCGCGAAAGGCCAGCGCTGCGGCTCAGGCCATGGCAATGGATACACACTACAGCAGTTCCGATACTGAGTGGCAGATATCTAGGTAGGTAGTTGTAGGTGATTTGTGAGGTTTTTTTATTATTGTGTATCGTTTAGTATCTGCTGTAAGTATATGTGTATTTAGTGTTGTGATACATTTTACGAATTATACGGTGATCTAGCATAAAAATCTTGATGTTAACCTAATAATTATTTGCGATAGTGATAGATAGTAGTACGGAACACCCACAGAGTTCGACTCGCACTTTTTATTGAATTTTAACTCGACGACCTGAGGGGTTCAGTGGTCATCACGCCGGTCTGCCACGCAAGAGGTCCCTGGTTCGTATCCCGGCCATGCAAAAATTGAAATGATTAATTTATTTTCCGTTTCCGGTCGGGTTTATGTAATAATAAACAGCTTTGCAGTGAGTTCGATGAGTTAAAAATTTTATTCACTTGTTTTATTATACATCATATTGACATTGACACAACAAAGAAGGACAATGCATAGAGAGTTTTGATATCAAATTAACAGTTTTCTATATATAATAAGTACGTATTTAAAAGTATTTTAAGCAGTACAATATCTGTTATCTAGCACTCATAGTACAATTGCGTAGTTTGGGTCTAGATGGCACCTTGTGAATTTGTCCATGATCATTATTACGATTAATTGCGTATGATGAATCCGGTGGAATGTTTCATTTCACACACACACAGCACCATCTAGCCCCAAAGTAAGCAAAGCTTGTGTTGTATGCACCAGAGCTGCTAAACTATTTATACATTTTTAAATACATACTTATTATATATATGTCGCAGCCATCTGGTTAAATCAGCCATTTAATGAGAGGGCTAGTCCGTTAATTACACGCCGGCATTCAATTGAATGGTTAAAGGACAACTAGCCAAGTAATTGAATGTAACGTTCAACTACTTGGCTGATCGTCATATAGCCGTTTTGTTAAAGGGGATATAGATGTTTGGCTAGAGTAACCATGAGTTAGCAACTTCAATGATGACGTTAGCTAGGTACTTGCGATAAAAAAGAACTAATTGATAAAGATAACTCTTAAAAAGTAATTCTTAGTGGCAACAAATTCAGTAAGTATACAATTAATTATAATGTGAGTGCCGATAACATTGATAGTATTTAATACAATAAACTACTTCTTACTATGTAGTATCAATAGTAAGAAGTAGTGTCTAGATAGAAATAATAGAACTTTCTTATTTTATAATAATTTAAACATGTATTTCAAAATACCTTGGAGGTACTTTTAATTTAGTACTCATTTATTAAAGCATTTAAAACTGTTGTGACATTTTTTTCTTATAACAGGCTGTGACTTGGATTGTTTGAAACTCTTGGACACCCTAGCTTTTCGAACTTTATTCGTAACCTCTAAAAGTTTTTCGGTGGTCCATGGTTTATTTTGGGACCCTGAAAAAAATAACACCAGATTATTAAGTTATTATTGTAGACACGTCAATTTAAATATGAAGCTAAAGAAACAAATTCTCATAAATAATAACAATCAGCTTACCTAGATGTTGTTGTTCGTATTCAGTCAGATTAGATTCAAATTTTTCTTGTAAAACGTGTAGGCGGCACATCTATGTTGTCACACTTTTATTTATTAATACCACACTTTAAATTCAATTAAGACGAAAAAAATTCAAAAACTTTGTTTGCTGTGCCAGCTGTCTGACGCCATATTTGTTTTGGTGACTAAAAGCGCTGCAGTGGATAAAATTTAAACTAAATTTTAATCACCTGCCTAATTTTACGTCTTCCGTCTTCAAAGGGCTGGCTATCTATAAGCCAACTAGTTAAACGTTTAATGGTTGATAGTTCAATCAACGATCAGTCTAGGCATTCAATATATGCCGGCGTTTAATTAACGGACTAGCCTTCTCATTAAATGGCTGATTTAACCAGATGGCTGCGACATATACAACACCCAGACCCGTAACAGAAATTAAAATTATCATTTCAATTTCTGCCCGGCCGGGAATCGAACCCGGTACCACTGCGTGGCAGACATGTTAACCAACTGAACCACTCAGGGCGACATTTAGAGTATATTAACGTCACGTATCCACGTACCAACAAGAGAACATTATGAATGAAAAATTGCACCCCAACGAATGCAGCCCCTTTCATTTGGTGGGTTGCACGCATAGCGGGCCTTCCCAGAACTTCCTACATGCAATATCAGCGCTATGGCCATATTAAAATTCTCTACACCGAGTTTGTAGCAGCCATCGAGTCGGGAGACGGGGGATATGGCTTGGCGGAGTTTTATAATTTATTTGTCCAATATTTTTTTTTTAGAATATGTATGAACTTTGTATTTATAGGAACTTCGTCCGCGTAAAATTCGGTTGACCCGTTGAACTACATTGAACTAAAAGTTTAACGATAGGGGTCTCTGCTACTACTGGAAAAAGGCGTGATGTTTGCATATCTTTAAAAGTAGTCTTTCAAAGGCCTCAATTGGATATATATCTGGCTGCCCCATTAAAAAAAAATCTTGGCCACCAGAATACAAAAAGTCTGCTTCCAAATGTCTAGAAATATCAAGAAATTACGCAGACGTCTACACAAGAACGTCGTATAAATCTAAAAAACTTATGAAGCGGCACTTTTAATCATAAATTTAATTTGAGTTCTAAATAAAAATACATTAGATAACTTTGCTCGTGGCTAAAAATGGAACTTTAATTGACAGACGGCCTACAAGAACAACTACCAAACAAAACAATTAGAGGGTTGTGGAATGAACTACCTGGAGAGGTTTTCCCTGGAGAGTACTACATGGAGTTTTTCAAGAAAGTGGTTAAAAGGTTTTTACGGTGTCGGCAACGCGTGGGTGATGCCCCTGGTATTGCAAACGTCCATAGGCTGCGGTGACTGCTTACCATCAGGCAGGCGCAAGCTTGTTTGCCACCTTAGTGGTAAAAAATAAAAGGCGGCGCCGTATTAATACGTGACTAAGGTAGAAGTCTTACTAACTAAAATTAGTAATAGTTATTTGTCTTTATATATGAAATTGAAATTGTAACCTAAGTGCAGATATATCTTACGCACACTTCCAACTATTCTACACACTTTCGTAACCGCCACGCTCACTGCTCCACGGTTCACTCGGTTGCGATCAACAATATACTCGGAGTGGCAAGAATCGACTGCAGCCACCTAAGGCCTCCGCTACACTAACGCAATTTTTAACACCCTACCCAAAGGAGGGGTGTTATAATGGGTGTTTGCCGAGTGTAACTATATATGGGTATCTGTAGCCTCGTAGCTCCCAAACGGATAGTCCGATTTTGATTTATTTCAAATCCAAATCAATCGAGATGGTTATTTAAATAGTGTTGTGTTTCTGCCGGTGAGTAAGGTTTCCAGTGCTCATGGGGTGGGAATTTGGGGAACCGTGGCTTTGGCAGTGGTGGGGCATTTGCCTTTTTGCTGCCAGAGTAACGTGTTACAGAGGTGGGCAACGCATTGGCGATACTCTCGGTGTTGCTAATGTGTATAGGCAGTGGTGACCACTTTCCATCAGGTGGTCCGCTTGCATGTTTGCCTACCGTATGACATAAAAAAAAAGAAAAAGAAACATTATTATATCAACAGGTACCTCAAGACGATGAAAAGAAAACACATGAAACACGACCGAAATTCGGCCAGTTGTAACACTTGCAACTGATACAACCTAAAGAACGTTAAATTTTTATTTTTTGTAATTTTGTGTGCAATAAAGAGTGTTTGGCGGTAATGTGGAGGAGAGAATTCCAACCGCCAATGTTGGCAAGCGAAGATGGAGAAGGTGGAAAAGGGTAATTACCCACCTGGCCGAGTTGCTGTGACCAGGGGACCGAAGTCCAATGGACGCTCTTTGGAACTTGTATATAAGCGTTGTAGATGGAACACTCCGTTAGCGCGATGTAGATTTGACAGTTGCTGTCATGCTGATTGTCTTGCCAACTCGTGTGTGCGAGCTCTCTTTGGTTCTCTATGTAGATCGCTACAAGTGTATCTATCTATCTATCTAAACGATAGAATCGTCAGATAACCCCAGACCAAGTATACTTTAATATTTCTCAAACTACTAAGCCGATTATAATGAAACAAATGTAACAACCATCTCGATTAAACTTTCTTTTAAACAAAGAAAACCACATCAAAATCGGTTCATCCGTCCGGGAGTTACGATGCCACAAGCACACACATACACCCATACAAAGAGCCACAAATACACACGTCAAACATTTTTAACCTATCAATGTACACCCCTCTGTTTATTTCGGGGGTTTAAAATGTTCATCCATGTGCCTCCAGCCTAACATTTCCATACCTCAACGTTGCAAGTACCAGGAGTGCAGCAGAGTCTAGCAGGTGTTCAAACCGCTTGTATAAATGTTTGCCCGGTTGATTGCCTTACCACGACTCGTGCCTTTACCCTAATGAGTTGTTTGTTTACAGCTCTTTTGAGTACTACCCTCGTTGCCGCATCCATTGCGCACTTGTAACGGCAGAGGCGAAAGTTTAGTGGAGAGCCGGCGTTGTATGAAGCAGAGCTAGTTAGCTGGTTTTGTAACACGTGAAAGTCAACTTTGTGAGGCTTTATCTTTGGATCCCTGTATCCATTGATTGCTTTCCATTGGTTTTCAAGCTAAGTAAGACCGATACGGGGTGCCAATCGGCTTCCGAGACTTTATAACTAGTTTCCGGGTTCCCAGCGGAAACCCTTGGTCAACCTTGTTTCGCCTTCGGTGCTGAAGTTAGATTACTCGCAAATTACGCAACGGTCACCCATCCAGTTACTGGTGTCGGCGTTGCTTAACTAATGTTATCGGTTTCGCTAGTACGCTGCCATGAGAATTACGTACATATAGAACTACAAGGATCTGCTGTAATACATACATAGCTTGTCAAAGAGATTCTGCTGCTGACGCTGCTCGATGTCCTCTCACCGGAAATCCTGGACGCGCCTCCTTGGCTTATGAAGTAGGCTGATGACATCGCACTGGTGAGCAAGCTTAGACAGGATCTTGAGACCAGGGTATATATGTGGAAGGAAATGCTAGAAAATGGTAGCCGCTGCTGGTGGTACTACTGTTTATAGTACAATTTTAAAAACGTATTTTACCTCTTGAAAACACACTGTACTAGTTATATTTGAACACTTCAATTGTCATTGATTGAAAATCGTGCTACATGGAACTCTTCAAGGTCGTACGCACCCCGACTGCGAAGCTCCTTTGCCGCCTGCTATACCTATATTCGTAACTCAAAGCATAATACTACCACAGTATAAAATGCTGCAGTATGTCATCTCGGGAATAACGATTTTCCCGCGTTAGTCCAACAAATACGTAACCAAAACATTGCCTAAAACTGATAAACCATTTTTTTCAATTAGATCTACCACTTAGGTACAAATTTTTTATATAATTCCAAATTTTTCGCGCCATGCTGGGATACGCTGAGAATTTATGGCGCAAAAGTGTATGCAATGTTTCGGGTTTAGGAAGACTCCATATATTAGCCCAAACTTTTGGCACAACTTTTGTTAAGACTCTGAACAACCTAGCCTAGAATTGATGTAGTAGAGATAACAAAAGTGTCGATGTAATGTCGATACATCAATATATTTCCGTAAATCTATTGCCTAGAACAGTTGTCTATTTATGTTTGTACATTTTGGACAATTTGAACCTAGGGCCAACCGATTTGGATTATTATTCAACATCGTTCAAGACAAACAAGATTTTCTGGGGTCATAGCAAGTGATTGACGTCTTGTCTATGGCAAATAGACGAGACATGGCCAACGTGCTCGAGACTTCACGAATATAGGCCATTACTCCCTCTACATTCTCGTATTCCCAAGTTTTGGCTAACATATGGAGCCACCTTTACCCTTTCGCACCATTGATACATACCTCATTTTGATCTTTGGGTTTTCTGTTACTGATCTTTTACAAACATACATAAAACTCACGCCTCTGTCTCACAGGTGGGGTGCAGATGAACCGCCACTTTGCTCATGATCCTTTCATATATCGATATCAGCATTACCACTCATCAATATCACCTATCGACCTCGACACATCTCTATTTTATTTTTTCGTCTGTACGAAGATAAGCCACTGGTACTTCTCACACTCTGTGGCATCCCATCGGCATGCGAACCACGGCACACACCCGCACCGCCGATTCGAATCGCCGATAGAGAGAGACACTCCGCTTTATTTGTTTATAATGGGGCGAGTGTGGGTAAACAACTGGCGGATTTTTACACGACGTACGTGACCCGGAATAACTCCACCCCGTACCACGAACCTCCATTTCAGCGAGCGATTCTATAAAATTTAGCATTTGCATATGCAATTTGATGTACATTGCGTCGTCGAGTTAAGTACTGGGGCTGGGTGGACGCGATAGCTTGTATTGGCGAGGCGGTGTATAACGAATTAGTGAGGATAGATTTTTATTGGTGAGTGAACGTCGTTGATTATATTAATAGAAGTGAAGAGGTTAGCAGACAGAGAAGTTTGTCTCTTAAATTAATGACGATGATTAATCATCTTGGCGTTAATGTCCCGGTTGGGGTCTGCCTTGATCCAAGATTTTTCAAATGAGGTACTTACAGTGGACGACTGCCATCTGACTTCTGTGACCCTAGTTTCAGGGGAACCTGACCAGATTGTATCATGGCTACACATTCAGTCGCCTGAATGTGCAGGTTTCATCACGATGATTTCCCTCACCGTAAGAGCATTAGTTAGTATTCAACTAATGTACATAACTCAGACAAGTGTCATTGGTTCATGACGGCACTGGGGTTCGAAGCCGACACCTCTCGCTTACGAGTCGGCCCCCGTTAACCATTAAGCCACCGAAGCATTACTTGCTTATTATAGTAGACAAAACCCGAGAATACACTTGCGAACCCGTGGCTGCTTTCACACATTTAAAGTTACTGCAACAAAACTGCAGAACCGCAGATGCGTTGACACTGTCAAGATTAATATGAAGCCTCATATCTGTCGCTAGCTGCCATTTTCTATATAATAAATAGAGGGTGGCAACAAGCATGCACGTCACCTGATGGCTAATGATCACCTTATACCTTATCCTTCCAACCGTTTTGTTTTAAATATTAGACTAGACAGGCATTTGACCGCCATCTCACCTGTTGGTAAATAACGATGCGGCCGAAGATGGAGCATGCCCGTCTTGAACCAGGCTATTCACTCACGCCTTGCTCCAGATTATTTTTATCAGGGAACACACTCGCAGGCAATGTGTTCCATTCCTTAGCCGTGCGCATGATAAAAGTCGAATACAACAATGCTACAATTTCTTCTTGGGAGAAATAGATAAGGATTTTAGCAACATGTCAAAGCAACCCATGTCTTAGTCTTAGTGGATCAATAAATACCAAGTTCACAGCCCATTGTCTCCTCTCGCCACCCGTCGTCACGTCAGCGCACCGCGTCACGCGTCACGCGAATTAGACGCGACACAAGAAATATTCTCGGAGGAAATTGACGCGAACCACACTTAATTGTGTTTTGAATCGCGGCCACCGCGCGTGTATGCGGGACGTTGAAATATGATAATTGTCGAGACTCGGAGTAGGGATGCGACGGGCTTCGGTTTATTCGTATATCAAATCATGGATCTATCTGCAGCGGGTTTCCCGAGAGTATAACCTTTATTTTATATAGGTTAAAGCCCGCCATCAATGACGGTGCGGCCGAAGATGGAGTATACATAGTCTAGGAACAGCCTATTGACTGTAGCCTAAAAGGCGTCCAGATTATAATGATAAGGGAACATACACGACTCCGTGCGCATTATAAAAGTCAAACCACAGCTCCTTGTGCGTCTGCTGGAAGATCCACGACATAGGGATGAAACGTTCGCTGGGTTTGCGTCTCCCGGTGGCCGAAAGGGGCCGGCGGAATGAGGTCGTGCAACTGTCACCCAAGCACTGGCGACCCCGTAAAAATCTTTTCACCCCTTTCTTGGACTCCAACTCCATAGGTATTAGGAAAACCTCTCCAAAAAGCATTTGGGTATTGGTCTCCAGGGGTCATATACCCAGTTTAGTAGGACCACTAGCGATTGCATTAATTGGGAACGGAATTATTTACCACTAAACGTTACGTTGTTTATTACAATACGTCAAAGGGAGAGTTAACATCCGTAGTTACGACTAAGTCCATTTGCCCACCGCCACCGAGACTTCACCGAACGAGACTATTTCGGCCTGAATTCTAAATGACTCAATTTTTTAATCGCTCGCCTTGAATCGAACGGTTTTTAAATTTTGATTTTCGGATGAATGATTCAATATTTTATAAATCACATTCATGTCACCGAAGGCGTACGGTTTACCAAAAGGGAAAATCAGCATAATACAACAAAATATCGAACTTTTCAGGCAAAAATCAAAATTGAAAACCGTTCGAATAGAACCGAGTGATTCATAAATAGTGTGCCGATTCTGGTGTGCAATGCAGTTGTTATTATGTTGCAATGTAACTGTCATCCCAGTTCAATTGCATTTAAATCATTGTTCGACCTTTGACACGTTTTCGTTGACAGAATGGAAGGCAGTTTGACCACTAAGAAAGATGCAACTTAGTAATTTATTTATTTATATTTACCAACAGCCGTATAAAACAATGTTTTATTTTTTTTTATTTTAGTTTATTTGGAGAAACAAACAATTACACAATCTATTTTAACTACAATACATAATGCAACTAAAGTACCAGAAAACTAGTTGTGGAAAAGTTTGAACTCATGAAAGTTGCAACTCAACATCTGTCATTTGAATAACAATCACACGTTTGACATGCAATGTAATTGTAATGTTACTGCAACTGAGACGATTTCCGTACCAGAATCGAAGCTCTGGACATATGCAATCTAAGGAGAGCGGATACGGTGCCGGCCTTTGAGGTAGGTACCTGTAGACATGTTTTATGCAGAACCCCATGTTACAGTGCACAGAAAAAAATTCGGGCGGGAGCTCATTCCACAACTTGCACGTGCGCGGAATCGCATCAGTGCGCATCCCACAGGTGAATAGATCGTGAACGAATTCAACTGCATGGTACGTATGTATGTCAATGATTCGATTCAAACCTAACCTGGTCACGTCCCTAGTTCAGGGTAGGTAGCGCGGGAGGGATTGCGGGGTCCATCATAAATAGCTAAATTAAATCGTGAGCCCTTAATTGCCATCCCGGGATATTTATGCGAAGCCCCCGCGTCCGACAGCTGTGGTAGCCGAGAATTTACATGTGTAAATTTTCCATTGCATTGATGTATTGTGGAAGATACCTGCTTGCGACGGCAATGCTAGCCAAACATTAGTATGAAATAGGGGCGAAGTTCGCTACTAATGACGTCTTGGTTGCGTTCTAGCAGACTGTAAACGCACCTCCAGTGGCGCTGGAATCGCACGGAACTAAGCTATGTTCGCCGTCTCAAATAGGTATTATATTAGAGCTTTAATCCTAGACTTAATCCTGAAATCAAATAGTTTTGACATACTGAAACCTAATAAAATTCGTCACATCGTTATTCCCCGTGTGTTATTTATCAAATGCTCCCGAAAGTGCTCAAATGCTACACGATTAGTGAATTTAGGAATTTAAAATACGGTTACTTCCTTACTTACCACGCTGGCTAAGCGATTCATAAAGAATCTTGGCCTCCGACACCAAAAGTCAACGACACTCATGTCGATCCTCCCATCTTCTTTTATATATGTTTGAATTGCGTAAAATTTTTAGCATTTTAATTTTGTTTTAAAGTTTTCAAATAGCTATCTTTCGAACAGCCAACTCGTTTAAACGATCACTAATGGCAGCACTTTATAAACAGCCCAACTATTTAACTACGTACAAGACAGTAACTTGGTTCGTAGTTTTTGTACTCGGTCGGACCAAACCCAGATTTTAGAGAAAAGGTGTCAATTACGTACAACCAGCATAATTAAAGAGCATACTTAAAAGTTAAAGTTTTCAAATAGTTTTCAAAACATTCAGAAGTTACAACGCATTTACATTAGCATTGTATTTCAACAACGATTAAGCAGCGCAACGAAGTTGCTCGTGCAAATAGGCACCTAACACACTGGAAAAGGTCCTGGGAAAAATAGAAAGTTCAAAGACACTTTCTAGATTGTATACACAACGTGGTCTACAAGTAATTGCCTTATCATATCAAGCGTCGTAACATAGTAAAAAAAATAAAGTAGGGTAACTCCGAACAAGCTACTTTGCGCGGCTTTTATGTGTGCGCGGATGCCGCTAGCTTTGTACCTAACTACCTACGCACACACACACACACACATTAAATCTCAAGTCAATGTCAAATTCACACACATACAAGCCGTGCGTCGTACCCCGTTCAGAGAAATCCTACTTAATTTTTTTACTATGGTCGAACGGCGTATCTCTTAAGAAGGTTCAATATTATTCAGCTGGCGATGAAAATAGGTACGCTAGGAATGTAATAGGATTTTGGAGCTCGACTGGCATCCTCTGGCCCAAATCAACTTCACTTGCTCGCGGTCTGCCTGCTGACAGACGGACGAGACTCTGTCGAATCCAAATGAGGTTGGACGGGTCAGATGGAAGTCGCCGCAAGTATCATAAATTAATTACAATACAGGATTCGGCAGATCAGGTAACTACAGATTACTCCGTGACCCTGCTAACAGGGAACCCTGAACAAATTGGATCATTTGTACATATTCAATGGTCTGAATGTTCAGGTTCCATCAGGATGTATTCGATTCATTGGTTAGTGTTAAACTAATGTATATAACTCAGAAAACGTCACTGATACACGGCGGCACTGGGAATAGAACCCAGCACCTCTCGCTTACAAATCCAACCTGCTAGCCATCAGGCCAAAGACCCACTCTAGCGAGCTATTCGCTCTTATGAACACTCGAACATAATTGAACATTGGTGTCAGTATGGACACAAAGAGCTGGCTTACCATCAGCGGAGCGGAGCGGAGCGGAGCGGCATTATTCGACGTCAATGCTAACGGTGACAAGTGATATCTGATGAGAGACGTTTCTTACTACAGGGTGAAGTTACAGTCCCTTAAATAAATTACAAAACGAGGAAAAAATAAACACACAACATAACCACAACATCTTGGACATCTGTTTGAGTTGGTTTATCGGTGTATGGGCAAGCTGACCGACACCGCCGACAGATTGAAGGATAACAATTATAGGCATGATGCTTAGACCCCACAGTGACAACGCACCTTTGGGACTGCCTTTTTGTTGCCTGCAACCTAAATGACATGATATGGGCGACAGTTACCGTTTACCATCAGGTCGACCGTCTATTAACATTTTCACTTTCCATCAGGTGGCTCGCCTGGTTGCCTACATATTAACGCAAATGACCTTACTCAATCGAGTCGGTTGAGAGCGTTGGTAGCCGGGCAGTTGAGTATACAACTCGTAAGCGAGAGGTTCCGGGTTCGAATCCCGCTGCGGCCATGTACCAATGACTCTTTTCTGAGTTATGTACATTAGTTGAATACTAACTAATGCTCTTACGGTGAAGGATAACCTCGTGATGAAACATGCAAATTCAGGCGACTGTACTTGTAACCATTATCAAATCTGGTCAGGTTTCCCTGGTAGCAGGGTCACGGAGGTCAGATGGTAGTCGCTCCAAAGTATTTACCTGATCGCCAAATCCTGGATCATGGTCAAGGCAGACCCCGGGCCCTCGTTCTCGAGAGCACAACCGGGACATTAACGCCAAGATGTTTTTTTTATTACCTAACTCAACCGAAAGAAAAATGGTAAAGGTCGGACACGTCGAAAAATCCACGACCAAGTTTACATACACTCAAATATTTTCTGAACTACTGAACTAATTTTAATGAAACAAATCTAAAACCATATATTTTCTAAATTAGTAAACCGATTCTAATGAAACAAAGCTCAAAACTGTCTCGATTAAACAGCCTTTTAAATAAAAATCGCATCGAAATCGGTCCACCCCTTGAGGAGCTACTGTGCCACAGGCAGACACATACACAGAGCCACACGTCAAACTTATAACTCCTCTTTTTTTCGTCAGAGGTTAAAAATTCGGATTAACTGTTCAGATCAGCCTGTATATCTCCTAGAGGGGGAGATGGGGATCTTCGCTAATTCTCACGTCAGAGTGACTTTGCTCGTCCGAGCCGCGTGCCATGGGCTGGGCTCATTTATAACAATCAATTATTCACCTTTCATTAAGGCTTTCAGCGACATCTTTGTGACATATTGACCCATATTTTTGTCATAATTACTTAATGCGTAAATAATTTAATAAGTGTAATATTTTTTATACTACTATGGTGGCAAACAAGCTCACGGCCTGCCTAATGGTAGGCAGTAAAATGAAATAATTTGTTCATACATAGAAGTTTTTCCGTGTGTCCATGTGGAAGCGAGAGGTACCGAGTTTGATGACTTTTTGTGAGTTACATACATTCGTTGAACACTAACCGATGCTCTTACGGCGAGGGAAAATATCGTAATGGAACCTGCAATCAGGCGACTGAATGTGTAAAAGTCAATGTGTCAATTTCGTTCATTTTGACGGACAAGTATTGTCGGTTGGAACCCTGTAAGTTCGCGCATACTGGGAGACCTCGTAGACTACTCACCGTCAGTTTTAAGTGCACAGTCTTGACTGTACAGTAGAACTGTTTAGTTAAAACGTATGTGTGTAGGCAAAACCGAGAACTGTGCAGTTGAACTAAGCGGAAAATCTAATCTGATCGAAATTTAACTAACTTTACAGTCGAAACTGTGCAGTTAAAATTGTAAGTAGTGAGCTAATAATACCTTCTTTTATTACTTTATTCTTTTACGGTTTTTAGAAGCGAGTAAAATGATCGAGGATACTTCAAACGAAAAGAGATGACAACCGAAAAACCGTTTGACTGTTCAGTTATAATCGGCAGATCAAATTGAAGGTCTGTAGCCACTAGGGATAAATTTTACTGAACAGTTCGACTGATCAGTTAAAACTATGGTCTGTAGTTTGCTTAACGTTTCTGAAAACGGGTATTATAAAATAAAGAGTCTATCTGTTATTTAATCGGCTGCTCCAATTTGACAAAGCTTTATGTAACATACATTAACAATACAATTCCAAAGATTTCTACCTTGCTTCTTTTTACCGAATTCTGCCTACACGAAGTCATGGCAAAAACCGATTCTTCAAATGACTTCACTTAGCTTTTTTAAAGAAAATCGTCTCCCAATCTAACATGGACACTGTAAATGAAGGCAATGTGTCTAAATGACGAGGAAAACCGACGCAGCGTGTGCGACGACATGTCACATAATTTGTCTTTGTCACTCTTAGGTAGGATTGCCATTGAAAGAGCAGTACAGCATGATCCTTAAGAGTGAACAGTAGGTTCTGACGCGGGCCAATTACGAGGTAGCCAATGTGCGGTTTTGCAGGTTTTAAAGGGTTCCATAGTCGTCTAGTAATAAAAATGGAACCCTTATAACTTTAATATATTTATTCGTTTGACATGGATACGAGCGTCGGTGCCCTAATGGTTAAGGAGTCCGAGGGGTATGGTTTGGAACTCAGTGCCGCCATTTGGAATTATTTTTCTTTTCATGTAGTATAGCAGACAATCAGGCAAGCCGGCCACCTGATGGAAAGTGGTCACGAATTATTATTTTCTGATTAATATATATTAGTTGAACACTAACCGATGCTCTTACGGTGAGGTAAAACATCGCAGTGACAGCTGCGTATTCAACGACTGGTTAAGTAACCATGATTCATTCTGGTCAGGTTCCTAGGTTAACAAGGTCACGGAGGTCAGATGGCAGTCGCTCTACTGTTATTTGCTGATCTGCCAAATCCTGCATTATGGTCAAGGTCATATTAACGCAAAGATGACCATCACCATATACAAGACATGTAGTAGGACCCTTCAGGTGAGGAGTCAACCTAGATATAAAGTTCGACAAACAATAGAGTGGCCAGATCTTTTTTAATTAATAGATATTGACGTATAAAAGTGGCGAAAATGACGGAAACTGTGATATCCATACAATCAAGGTGTTCAATATATTTGAAATGGCCAATTTGATTACATTGATTTGTAGGCTTAATCAGACAACATTGAGCTAACTGGTGCATGCCATTTCATTTTGATAACTAACTATAAACAGGCAAAACTGACGATAAATGAAAATGGTATTTTCGAACCCTTACAAAAACTTAAGACAATATTTTTAATGTTATTTTAAGGACTTACTGGCATCTTAACATAGTCTATAATCTGTGCTGTATAGTGAAAATTATTTGAGCAACTGCATTGTTGCGAAAAAAGGCAATTTCATAGGCAGTATGCCCGGCTGGGAATCGAACCCGGGACCTTTTGCCTGGCAGACGTGCATGTTAAACCCTGAACCACTCAAATTGAACCACTAATGACAAATTAGACCTCAAGACGTAAGAAACAAAGTATTACCCAACTACGGTGGAGCAAAACGAAGGATTATTTAATTTTATGATAAGGAACCCTTTACATCCGTGTTCAACTTTAACTTGGACGTTTTTTTAACTTTCCTTGAAAGTGGTTATTGCTGTACTTTGCGGTTGCTCTGGGCGCGACTAGTTTGGGATCCTTTGCGATGTGATAGATGCATAGAAATAAATACCCTGGAACCGGTTGAGCGAACAAATAACTCTGACGGTTACCATAGTAAATAAAACTGCGCTGTCTACAGTGCCACAAACATGTCTGACCGGGTGACAGCGTCGCTGTTGTTGGCATTGACATTACATTTCAAAACGGCAACACTTAGTTCCGGGTTTGACCACCGGGTCGAATAGGTTTGTCAACAATCTTGTCAAGCCGCCAGATATAACATTGTTAACGCGTACAAGAATTTGTATGGACAGTGGTAACCATTCCAATAGCTATGTGTAATACGTCGTTGGATAGCTATTTTCGAGCTTAACAAAAGTAAGTAAGGTGCCAGTTCTAATTTTAGTTCGTTTAGAGTTATGCTGTACTAAACATATAACAGTATTAAGTATTTTTTTCTTTTTTACCTGTATTTAATGGCCATGTGTAATGCATCGATGGATTCATGGATATACAGGGTGTAAAAAGACCGCTAGCATTAATTGAAACCCCATATTCTACCCATGAAACTGAACAACTTTCGCCAAGAAACATACCCGCGGAAATGACTTCATAATTTCGCTACCTAAAATAAATAATTAATTGCGATGCGCAATGCACTTCGTCCAGCGCACGCCTCTCGCTCGCCTACGTGACCAATGGCCACTGACCCTGCGCGGCCGGCCGGCCTGCACGCTTTACATTGCGTGCTTTTACTTAAAGTGCATTTATTTCAACTTAAATTTGAACTTTGAGTGTCTTAATTGATTGTGCTGTATCGATAGGTACTTGATATTTTTTAGTAGAAAAATACAAACTTTTCTTTTAAAAACAATCTCGATTTCTGCCTAAACTATGAGTTTCCGCGGGTATGTTTCTTTTTACAGCCTGTATAAGTATAAATAAACCATAGCATATTAAATATAATGGCGCAGTCTCTTGTGCCACAAACTTATTTGACCCGGTGACAGCGTCGCTGTTGTTGGCAATGACATATCATTTCAATATGGCAACACTTAGTTCCAGTTTTGGCCACCGGTTTTAAGCACTAAAATAGACGTCAGTCATCAATCTCGCCAAGGCGCCATATATAACATGGTAAAAGCGTACAAAATTGTTGTAACGTAATACCTTAAATATAAATTTCTAAACAGTAATCATGGGGATTCGTCAATTACCAATCCAACCTTCAATTTCAACCTTCAATCTTTATCATTTTACCTCCTTTAAAATTATACCACTTTTGTTGTTGTAGAATTCTTTTACGATTTAACACAAGTTTTTATTGATATGTTGACTGTTTTGAACCTACATTAAATTACGATATTATTGTTATTGATTAATTTGTATACTCATCTGTTATCTATTTTTATCTATAATAATATTACTTCCGCGAAAACAAAATCAACGGCATTATGCCGCTGGTGCAAAGTCACATCGTGCGCATAAATGTAAGACTGCCAAATAAAAAATAAGCAAATGGCGTGCATTGAATTTGATTGAACATACCAACTAATCATGGCCGGTTAAGAATGTAGCAATAAACACTTAAATATTTTTTGGAAATGCTAAAAATATAAGTTTTACAAGTGATACATGATATTTCTAATACTTTACGGAAAAAATATACTCCATTCTTGTTTTTGGTTACTGTTTATCGGAATTAGTGCATGTGTTTCCTACGCAATTCGGCATTCTTAGATTGTAAAATAACGACCATTCGTATACGTGGCCAAAACGTCACTGAGACGTAGTTGGAGCGCAATTGCAGTTTACGCTCCAATGACATGGAGTTATTCCCTTTGGTCAATGAACTGGTCCTTTATGTAGAAGTCATTGGATAGATGTCTTTTTGTTTCCATATTTAACCTAGATACAAAAAGAAGGTATTCATATTCATATTCATTTATTCGTAGTAATAAGCATACATCGTCATTTAAAATAGTTTCATGAATAGAATTAAGTACTAATAGTTGATGTCAATGTTAAAAAACAATTAATTCAATAGTATTAAATTATCATGATTCGAAATTGTCAAGAATTAAATTAGTATTATAATATCAAATAATAATTAAGTCAAATGTTAAATTAAATAATTATAAGAAAAATACAAAATGCTTCAAACATGTCAAATATAAAATTAAATCATAATATGAAATGTCAAATACAATGTTCGAAAACTATATGTCAAATATTAATTAATCGAAATGTGAAATACAATAAAATGAAACAAATAGTCGCATACAATATTGCGTGTCACAGAAAGAAAAAAATTTTTATAGTATAATATGATTCATTGTATTCAATTAAATGACTAGAAGTGGGTGATATCAATCTAATAACGGAGAGGGACTAAAAAGCTTCGCTCATCTAAAAACTCATATTATTGGTATTGGAACATTCTGAAGTAACAGAAGACGTAGTACTCGAAACTAGGATAGAGAAAGGATTTTTGTATTACCTAGGGAGGTACACGGACGGAAAATCCACCTGATGGAAAGCGGCCATCGTCGTCCAGGACATCTGCAACCTAAGGGGAGCGGACGCGGTGCCGGCCTTTGAGGTACCTGTTAGACTTACCTTTTGCAGAACCCCAGGTTTCACTCTGAACACCAGTACATTATATTTGGTAACAATGGGAAAAATCCCAGTTATACCCAGTCGGTACGATCGGGAATAAATGATTGGTAAATTTGGACATGTAGAGAGGATGAATGAAAGGAGCACAACGAAAAGATAAATGGCAGGAGTGAATGGAAGCGTTGGAAGGGGAAAATTGAGATGTACAAATCAAGACCAAATCTCTACTAATGTTTTAAAGAGAAAATATATTATTGTTGGCTTATTTATAATTGATAAACTCAAAACGAAATTACCGTTCTTTAAGTCTTTCACCTACGGAAAGCTATATTAACAGCCAGTTACATAGGCTATATTTTATAAATTTTAATGTACCCTTAACACGCGAGACCAAGACGAATCTGATACCTCATATGTTAAAATCCAGTGAGCTGTTAGGTATATAGCCCGTGCCAAAGAAATAGACATCCGTACATACGGTCGTAAATATAACCCAGGTTCTGAATAGAATACAATAACCCTTTATAACATCAAAGACACGACAAAATACAAAGAAAGAAAATATAAATGAAAAGAAACTTATATTCCTAATAATAATACAATTTCCAGGAATCACGAGACTCTTTTAGAAGCAGCTTTTGGCAGAAATGTCGCAAAAGCTTATAAGTAAAACATATTTTTTATGAAGACATAAATAATAGTTTATTACTTTGCCCACTATACAGAAGAGATTTCTTTATTTCTACTTTATTTGTAGATACCTTGACAACAAACTTATTTATGGAATTAAATATTAGGCTAGGGTTGTTCTTTTACGGTGGCTTTTATCAAATGTGACTTAAATACTCCCTAAACATATTTAATTCTTTCTTCTTTCTTTCTTTTTCACGAGGGACCATATTAAATGACCTCCCTAATGTATAAAATCTAGTACTACGAAGAGGTCAAGATGTATCTCTGAAAGAGATTTTTAATTGAACCCCAAACTACCAAACTGTGAAAGCCCCATCAAAATCCATTCCGAGCCATTTCCCTATTTCTTTTAGTTTAGATGGTCTTTAATGGTTCTACATCGTTCTTCATCTATTCCAGTTTCCCATGATTCTATATGTTGCCCAGGCTTAATATCTACACATCAAAAAAAGTTTCATATAAATCCGTGCAGTAGTCCCGGAGGATCCCAGACAAACAAAAATGTTAAAAGATCTTATTTCTTCATCGCCCTAAATTATTATTTTGTAAATATATTGAATGTGCAAAGACACTGTTTTTACTATTTTATTATATGTATAGATTACTTTTAACTCGCTAAATATGTTTAATATAATCAAATTTAGGTTTGTCTCTAAGAGCGTCGGTAGCCGGGCGGTTGAGTATCCAACTCGTAAACGAGAGGTACCGGGTTTGAATCCCGCTGCGGCCATGTACCAATGACTCTTTTCTGAGTTATGTACATTAGTTGTATTCTAACCGATGCTCTCACGGTGAGGGCAAAAATCGTGATGACACCTGCACATTCAGGCAACTGAATTTGTAACCATGATCCAATCTGGTCAGGTTCCCCTGGTAGCAGGGTCACGGAGGTCAGATGGCAGTCACTCCACTGTAATTAGCTGATCGCCAAATCTTGGATCATGGTCAAGGCGGACACCGGGCCCTCGTTCTCGAGAGCACAACTGGGACGTTAACGCTAAGATGATTATTTCATTATTTTAGGTTTGTCTGGCACCATAATTTGGCAGTTAAATACATTTAGTGAGACGGTAAAATTTGAGTTGTGAGTCCCGTTGTACATTTTTAACACATCATTTTTAACATTTATCTTTTTATTTTGGAAATATTCTGCGTAAAAACAGCCATGCCACGTGTCAATTTCGTCTCGTTAATGTATTGATAAGTCACAATATATTTTTCTATGCATATATCCTCAGATCGTCACATTTAAAATATATTATATTAAAAAATTGCGTTTGCCGTTAAATGCGTTTAACAGATGATGACAGATGGGAGGTGTATTCAAATGAAAAACATATTTACCAATTTGATAATAGCCAATTATTGTCAGTTGGTAGGACTCAGACAAGTTTGAGAAATCTAACGAATGGCGTCAACATCCCGGTTGTACTCTCGCAGGCGAGGGTCCGGTGTACACCATGACCATGATCCAGGATTGGGCAGATCAGTTAATTACTGTAGCGCGAGTGCCGTAACCCCCGTAATCCTGTTACAGTTACAGCTAATTTTATCGTAATCTATTCATTCGTATTTGGTGAAAGAGCAACAAACTTCCAAACTCAAACTATTCTAGCTTTTGCCCGCGACTTAATCCGCGTGAATTTCGGTTACAACGTTTCGGACCCGATCCCGCGGGAACCACGTTGAATTTCGGAATAAATAATAGCCTATGTGCCATTCTGGTAAAATTCATACATACAATACATAACTTTACGCCTTTTTTCCGTAAGGGTAGGCAGATACTACATTACGGATATGCGTGCCAATAAGCTCACCATTAAGGATACCGAAGACCGAGCGAAGTGGGCCAAGAGTAGCAGGAAGACGGACCCTGGGCCCTCGCGTGCCGCGCGGGGTCGCAACCGGGACATAACGTCAAGATGATGATGATGATGATGGTAGGCAGAGACTACATTGTTCCTCTTGATTGCATTTAAATATATTCCGTGGTTATTGCATGTAGGAGTAATAAACATTTAAACAAACTTTCACATTATTATATTATCATCATCTCAGCCTATACCAGTCCACTGCAGGACTAAGGGCCTCTCTCACGAAAGTGGAGGTTATTGCCATAATCTCCATGCTTGGCCGGCGGGTTGCACTGATCCAGTGATGTAGATATAATAATGGAAAACGCTGCTGCCCATTTTCCAGCCTACGGGGACTAGATCTTTTGCCTGGAAAACAAATTATGTAATATATTTAAGGAAAATCACTAAAGGAAGATTGAACAAGTTAAATTATAACCACAAATGACGTATTTTCGATCTTCCATCTTAATTTAGCATCCGTATTTACGAATCCCGCGCTCGCGAGTAACCCCTAACGAAAACGGGAAAATTCCTTGCACGCTCAACAAACGCCTAAGTTCGTATCTCAGTGACACATATCACTCCGAGATACCTCTCAAACTCACGAACTTCGTAGCCGCGTAGAGGTTCTACGCTACGTGGTGGCTCTACGCGCGTAGCGGCAGTCGACCGACCGGCGGCGTCCAGAGCAGACGCCTACGACGCGACGACCTGACACGACTCACGATTACGATAATAATATTATAATAAGACATAATAATAATAATTGTTAGTTTTTATTAGTGTTAGTAATTGATTGTTGATAAATAATAGCTGAGTGTAAGTTTGTGTTGTGTTGCCGTATATAAAATTTTAGTTGTGAGTGTGGTGTGTTCGTGAAATGACCAGGATGTCTCGAGTCTGTCACCTGATTTTCCGGCTGCTGTTTCTGCTCGATGGTAAGTGCTAGATTTATTTGGAAAATTTTAGTCTAGAGTAGTATGTACTCCGGTACTACTAGTAGAAAAATTATCTCGACTGGTGGGGATTGGTCAATGGGGATTTAAATGAAATAATTAAATAAATTCGTTCGTTTGTTGTTGTTTGTACTAAATTTGAATTTTATGATGTGTCGCAAATTACGTGTAATGAAAATATATCTCTTCTTGGTACCTAATTTATTTTCGAAAAAACACTTGAGTCGGGAATAGTTTCTCCTTTAAAATTAATATTGTGATAATTATAATTAAATAATAATTGACGTTGGAAATTTTTCATATGGTAAGATCTATAAGGCTGACATTACTTATATGACTTTTTTATTTACTATAACTTTCAAAACAAAATGAATTAATAAGAAACACTACAGGCCTTTCTGTCATTACAATATCATATAGCAAATATTATTATTTACCAAAATAAACTACATCTCTAATTCCAAAAAAACGTCACAGCAACTCCAACAAGCTTGCTCAATAAATTAAGAGGTCTTCCGAAAAAAATATGAGAAAAAACAACAAACGCCAATAAAATAATTCTCGAAACCGGGCTTCGCTCAGTGAAGGTTGAAAGTTAATGAAATAAAACGCGAGAAATTCTTTCAATTATGAGAGACGCCCGCGGCTGGGGTGTTGTTTTTTCGCAAATATCCCCGGGAACGGGATCCCGGGGCGCGACTCATAAATTCCCGGCGGCCAATTACGGGACTTTGCTCGCCGGTACCGTAAACATAAACAGTCAATTGCGACAGTGAAAATTAGAGAAAATGTCGACATAAAATAAAGTATGCGAATTAAATTACCTACTTATATTTGTACCGGTTGTTTATTTGTTACCAGCGAACTGTATGAAACTTTTTTGGCCGTGTGGTGTCCGGCAGAGTAGAATAGCACCAACCCCTTACACTCATGGGTGTCCTACAAGGCGACTAATATTTTCGAGGCAAAAGATCGAAGAGTATCCGTAGGCTGGGAAATGGGCAGCAGTGTTTTCCATTGCTACAATTATAATACTGCGATCTCCAATCCGCCTGTCAAGTGTGGAGATTACGGCAATAACATCCTGTTTCGTGGGGAATACCCTAAGTTCTGCAGGGGACTGTTCTGGGTTGTGATGATGATAATAACGGTATTAAAAAATGTATGAATGTGGAAGAGGCGAAAGAGGCGTGTCAGGATCGTAGCTCGTGGCACTCGATAGTCTCTGCCTACCCCTGTGGGATACGGGCGTGTATGTGTGTATGTATGTATGTATATTTGTAGAGCGTCGGTGACTCAATAACTAGTGGATCAGCCTCGTAAGCGAGAGGTATCTGGTTCGATCCCGGTGCCGCCACGTATACTTTTCCGACTTATGTTGAACACTAACCGATGCTCTTACGGTGAAGTAAAACATCGTGAGGAAACCTACATATTCAGGTGACTGAATATGTAACTATGATCCAATCTGGTCACTCGCTTCACTGTAATTACCAGTCCGGTCAAGGCGGACCCCGGACCGTCGGATACTTACGGCAAGATTATCGATTACTACCGTTATTTGAGAGGTATACATATTCTGCCGTCATAAGAAAGAGTACAGAAAGTTATCCAAAATCGGTTTTGAGATGAAGCCGAAGAGATATTTTGACGACGGTGTGGAAATCTGTGTAATACCCTATAAAGTAAGGTATGCAATCCACTTACTACACTGTTTTATAGTTCTATGATATTCCTAGTAAATAATACAGTATGTTACCTAAAACCTAACCCCTTACTGTTCTATTCCTTAGGAACTGTTAACATTTTACTCTGACATGCTGTATTGTTTACACATGCAAAATCAGAGGAAAACATAATACAGCAACGAAACCTAGACAGAAAGACGCGTTATTTTTCAGCGATCATTTCTGTGTAACTAACTCAATTTTGTCAAAATCACGACTTACTAATATTTCTTATGACGGCAGTAGTCGACTTTCGTGTTCTTTAAAATATTTTTTCATTTATCATGCTTTGTTGGAAACAACAAACAGTTTGACATATGTACCAATGTAGATCGAGATACGTTGAACAAAATACTTTACGTTATTATAAAATCAGCAACGGTATCCACATATTACACAAATCAAACCGTGTACTTTTTGTATTTGAGAGCCACGATACAAACACGATAAAACTCGATGTACAAAGCAGATTCCTATGTTCTTCTCGTGATCTAAAGTTGGGGGATGCCCAGTTATGCTACGAGATTCTATGACAAATCATTTTGTGTCCAGTCGGTGCCTCTGTGGAATGCTCTGCCTTGTATTCAAAAGGAAATTGAAGCAACATCTTCTAGACTAGACCTTTCTAAACATATGAAATCTTTCGTCTGAGTCTGAATATTGAATAGCATTAGTATAGTTATTTATTTTTATTAATAGAATGTATCTAAGTCGCTCTTGTTCATGTTTCAATTAACTGTATTTTATTCTTCAATAATATTATTCTCTCACCAGTTTCCCTATAAATTGGTGTCTGGAAGAGATCGCTCTTAGCAATAAGCCGCCCTTGTACCTTGTTCTTATAAAATGTATAATATTGTTATAAATAAATAATAAACAAAAAGAAGAATTTAGGGCAACTAAAAAAATAAATAAAGTAATTGGATAAACAGCCATTCTTCCGGTAACTCAAACCTACATGTATAATCGTCCAAACTGACTTGTCCCATTTGGCTCAGCAAATTATGTATTTAAATGGATAATGTGCAGCAGTATTCGTTGAAATTCACATTCTATGTATTTCTTGTATAATTCAAGACATTTATACACAATATACGTAGCGTGATTGATACAACAAGTCCTGATTTTGGGCAATGTTTATTCACCAAATAAGACAAGTCAGAATAAACAGATCATATCTAGTTAAATACTTATATGAATCACCGTATGCAAGACCACAATGATACGCATATAAAATACATTTTAAAATATTCTTACCTAGTGTTAGTTCCTACAAAACATTATTTCTAAATTGTCTTGTTTATTTTAAACTAGTGGATCCGTACAGCACTAGTCCGGCGATATCGGCTCCAATGTCAAGGCCGAAATCTCCGCAGCTTGGGCCAAATGACAGGAGCTCACGGCGGTCACCTGTGACCCTTAAATCCCGATCAAGCTTAAAGGTATGAGAGCATAATTAGGCCTGTAATGCTTTACGGCTGCGAAGCCTGGCCGGCGCTAACGAAGCACGTCCGCGAACTTCACGTATACGAAATGAAAATGCTGCGGTGAATATGCGGCGTTACGAAACTCGATCGAGTGCGTAAGGAGTACACCCGTGGCAGCCTTGGCGTGAGAGATATCGCGGATAAGATCGAAGAGGTACGCCTGCGCTGGTTTGGTTTGGTCACGTGTTTTTTTATGTTATAACAGGCAAGCGGTAGCCTAACAGGCAAGCGGACCACCTGCTGGAAAGTGGTCACCCCTGCCTATAGACGTTAGCAACACCAGAGATGTCGCCAATGCGTTGCCCACCTATATTTTTTGCCTTTTTGCTGCCAGAGCACGTTGCTCTGGCAGCAAAAAGGCAAATGCCCCTCCACTGCCAAAGCTACTGTTCCCCAAATCCCCACACCATGGAGCACATGTTATGTAAGCCCCAGGGATACGTGGGAAATAGGTGTCTAAACCTGCCTGTATCAGGAAGAGGTCCCACAGGAGACATACCTAAGAGACGATGGATTGACATCGCCGAGCCGGACGCGAGAGCCGACGGCTTACGTCGTGAGTGACTTACACCTACCCTATATCTACTTTACTCCTACCTACCCTGTTTTCATACTTATACACAAAGGTGTAGATAAAGATCTATTGCTGAACACCGCATTAAAATACGTTGCTTAGTTTAGTAGTAGATTAAAACATCTAAGTGTACATAGTACATAATTGTGTTTTGATTTGTTTACATAAGTATTGTGGTATTGTGGTATTGTGTCGAGAAAACACAATATGTTATTGAAATAAAAAATGGATAATGATAATATGAGTGTGTATCCGTTAAACTTGGAAATTGCGATTTTGTAGTGAACGAGTGTGTTTCGTAATAAATAGCCAGGTAGACAGACAAACCCATCCGGATTTTGTGTCAATTAGTTACGATACAAAATGTACTTTGAATTAAGTAAATAAATACAAAATAGATACATAGGGACAGACGGCGGGAAGCGACTTTATTGTATACTATGTATGTATAGATTTACTTCTTATACTACTCGTGTACGAAGGTAAAATTGCATATGTATAGGCAAGTTATCTTATGTAAATCTCTAAATCAGATTCCAAGAAATATTTTATTTGCGAAAAGATTGCGGAGCACAAATCCTAATAGAATTACGCTATGTATAGTAACGAAAACATATCCTGGCGTTAATATCCCGGTTGTGCTCTCGCACACGAGGGCCCGGGGTCCGAATTGACCATGATCCAGGATTTGGAAGATCAGGTATTTACAGTGGAGCGACTACCGTCTGATCTCCGTGATCCTGTAAACAGGGAAACCTGACCAGATAGGATCACGGTTCCGTGTTCAATCACCTGAATGATTTATAACAATGTTTTACCTCACCGTAATAGTGTACAACCAATGTACAAAACTCAGATAAGAGTCATTGGTACATGGCGGCAGTGGGATTCGAACACGGAACCTCTCGCTTAAGAGTTGGACCCCTTAACCACTAGGCCACCGACGCTCCATTTACTTAAGTTTATACGAATATTATAAAGCGAAAAGATTTGTATATTTCTTTGTACTAAACAATCTGAAAAATTACTTAATGGATTTAAATAATTCTTTTCCCTAGGTATAGAAAGCTACATTATCAACCAGTAACATAGGCAACTATTTATCCCAAGAGAATAATGGTTCCAGCGAAAATTGATTATTGACAGAGATCCAAACTACGCGCTGAAAGCTGCTGAGAACGGCTAGTAAAGAATATATAAGTGAATTTAAATAATGAAGTAAACGAGTCGAAGGAGTATTTTCAGGCTACCTCTTTACTCATGAATAACCTCGTTGCTATAATTTCGATATTAGGACAAATCGCAAGGAAAGGAAAAATATGACGGGAAAACCTTCAGATAATCTATTGAGTTCAGACGAAATGTTGCCCATACTGCTTGACCGATTTTAATGAAATAAATCTGAAAATCTTAGCTTTCAAATAAAAAACCACACTGAAATAACTATGGTTTTTAGCGGAACTACAAACATTACTATGAATAAGTTTTCTTACTGCTATGTTGTGACGTTCATAAGTGTTTCGTCGAAACCCAAACTGAATAAATTATTTTGAATTGAATGAGTTTGAATGAATTTATAAAAAATATTTATTTTCCCCACAAAATACAATATTAGAATACAAGTAAGCGAGATCGTAATTACTATTTTTTTTCTTTTTATTGTCTGGTCGTGCAATCGGTCCTTGAACCATAGGCACATGTCTGGAACGATATATCACTTCAATAGAATTACACATACAAAAGCAAACCGTTGCGTAGTTTAAAAGATTTAAGTCTACATACATACATGTGGACAGACGGTAGGATGCGACTTTGTTTGATACTAAGCATAGACAGCTATATTAGCGAGCGGCCACACAGAAAAGACGGAAGACGCAGACACGTCGCGGACGGGGCGCGGACGCGACTTAAAACATACAGAAAAGACGGGGCATGGACGCGTCGCCGTCGCGGAACAGTCAAGAACGCAAGGACAAGGACAGCAAGCGCTGCGTGCGAGGCCCGGCACCTCGCACCGCACCTCCGCTCTCGCCCGCGGCGCGACCGTGCCTCGTGCCTTTTCTATATGTTTTAAGTCGTGTCTGCGTCGCGTCCGCGCCCTGTCCGCGCCCTATCTTTCCTGTATGTTTTACGTCGTGACGTTTCTATACATTTAGTATGAGAGTAAATTAAACGGGCGCCGCGTCCGCGACGTGTCTGCGTCTTACGTCTTTTCTGTGTGGCCGCTCGCTTAGAGACAACAGCGCCACTCTTCGTAATGTTGAAACAGATTATAAATCCGTTCGCGAGCTACTTCCACAGACAGGCACGACAATAAGATTATTAGCATTGTGACCATTTACAAATTAGTTCCAACCGCGAGGTCAACGTCCGCTATTGTCAATCTATTTAGCACATACTTTACTGCCTTCATTTTCGACAAACTTAATTTTGCAACCACTATCTGCTGACACAGGAAAGTGTTCAAATAACCAAGAGGTTATTTCAAACGCGACTGGGCATAAGTCTCTCGAGTCTACAATAAAGGGCGGGTCGTCGGAATCCCTCGGAGAGTTGTCCCGTGATATTTTATTTACTCTCCCACTAAAACAGGAGTTCCAACTTCGTCTCACTTAAATCACGTGTAGTGTTCCAAGTTGAAATATGAAGATCGTTGCTAGTTCTCAGAGCGGAGTTGGGACGGTATGAAGTATCACAAAGTGCTTGGTAGCTAATTAATATAATTGGATACGTTCGAAGTTCAATACGATATTGCAGTAAATTAATATACCTACGTAAACATTTGTCCAAAACTGTCCATATTTTCCATCTTGACCGCACACCCTTTTTGAGCGGGGTTCTTAAGTTGCTAGTCTCGGTAAAAGACGATGATAGTGACGTGATATCATTATTATCAGTGATCACTTGGGTAGGTATAGGCATACAAATGAACATTCACACACACACGCACACGCACACACGAACACAAACTCACGTACGCACACGCTATTACTATGTTCATTTAGCATTATATTATTGTTTTATCCGTATCATCACTGAACGATTCACGTGTTGGTATGGGTACTTTGCTGTTTGGTATTCTTAGCTTCACTAATCCCACTTGTAAATTGCAGTTTTGTAATTGGCAGTACCACTTTTATCTGTATCTGATTGGAAACAAATGTACATTGCTGTAAGACTGTGAAAAAGATAAATAAAATAAACAAATATTGGGTCTTCTCCTTTAAATGCTGCCATTTGCTTCTCATATAAGGTCATTGAGAATGTTTTTATTAAAAATACTGGACTTAGAGCATAGACTGAGCCTAGACCTATAGAGAATGTACACTGTCAATCTATCACAACTCTATACATATCATTCAAATAGACTAGATCATGGCTAGAATATATAAGTAACCAAGGTCACCAAATTTGACAATAACAGTGGTTATGGAGGGACATTTGACAACTTTAGCCATCCCGTTTGGATACGTTATATGCACCAATAAAAAAGAAAACAAAATATAGATGTAATGTTATAACTATCGCAGTTATACTTACACATTTTAAGAGTATGTTCCGGGTTTCCTACCGCGGGTTTCAGTACAGACAGGTACGCGGTAGGAAACCTTCTACCGCGTACCTTTGTTGACGAGTACCCCGATATTTTGACAGTACAGATAGGTACGCGTTAGGAAACCCGGAACATACCCTTAAAATATAGACGGTGACTTCAGCTGTGAATATGTCTCTATGTCAAATTTCATTGACGACAGTACAGCCGAGTAGCCAGCCCACCTAAGACCCAGAGAAGGCGGTAACTGTCGCCCATAATTCATGCACTTACGTGTGTCGGCTTATCAATTGAAACAAATTGCTCCTTGTATGCCTTGTATCTATGACTATGTGCTACGGAATACTCCCCTCGCTAAGGAACACGTCATAACATTCATAATGCTTTAATTTCCTGTCTCGAACGACAAGGGAGAACTGAACTGACCCATTCACAACTGCGGCAAACATTTAAAGTGGTATTTGGTTCAGAAAGGGAGAATTTAATGTCTAAGCAGGGATAGGTATTCTATAGGTATTGTGAATTAGGCATATGGGACCATTTTTTTAACTTTCATTGTGACTCTGGTGGTTATTTGTGTCGCTTTTTGTTGTCTGGCTTTTATGCTCAATATGTTTATTGCATTCCATAGGTTACAGAAAGATGTTAAGATAATAACTGTTAAATACTATTTAGGTAACATTATTCTAGTCATGTAGTTCTCTATGGACCTTGTCAAGGCACAGCATCACAAAAGCTCTCTACGTCGTAAGGGTAGCGTCTCTACGCTACCCTTTGATAGTACAGACGCATTTTTGTCTGATTTGTCGTTAAGAAATGCATCTACAGAGACGTAGCATTTTGTAAGCAAGTGCTGTCTTAGTAATTGAATGAATTTCTTATCATTTAGTTTCGTCATGTAGTGATGTCGGTATATTTTTATAGTCATACTATTTGGTCATGAAGATAGATAGATAGATAGATAAATTCTTTATTGCTCACACAAGAATAATTACATTAAAAAGTTCCGACAAAAAACCATAACTAGTTGTGGGCAAAGGCACAAAGGTGAAGAATCTAGTTTTAGTCGTTCTATTTTACATTTAGTAGATTTCTTTGCAGAATTATCACAGTATCACATTTTACATCTGTCATTATTTCATTATGACCACGACATAAAATCATTTTATATTTGGCGCAACCGCGCGACCGCGAAAATGAACTTTATGTCTTGGACACAAGGGAATGATGACAGATGTCAAATGTGGTCTGCTGAATTGGCCCAACTTACGAGTAAGTCGATTAATATTCTTTGATGTAGTTCCAGTTTTGGCCATCGGGTTAGTAACTCAAAATATAACATACATAGGTCCCATATTCTGCATAGGAGATAGTTATAAAAAAAAATTTACTAACGATTTTATTATCACACATTTTCCAGGGATGTTCCGAGTTTCATAAACAAAGGTACGTGGTAGGAAAAAAGTTTAGCTTGCGAGACATCGAGTATCGCTACCAAAACGTTGTTTACTCACAAAACGGCAACTTTAATATACAAACAACCTTCGAAACCGCGAGCAAAATGCTATTCTACTCATTACGTACATTAAATCGTTGTTTACGTAGACAGCGTAAGGGTGTGTTTAAACCAACCGGGCAGCAATAAATATAATACAATAAGTAAATAAGGTACTTAGTTGAAAGATTTAATAAGAATCATCATCACAGCCCGTAACAGTCCACTGCAGGACTTAGGGCCTCTCCCACGAAAGGGGAGGTTATTGCCATAATCTCCACGCTTGGCAGGCGGGTTGGAGATCGCAGTGTTTAAATATAACAATGGAAAATGCTGCTGCCCATTTTTCAGACTACGGAGACTTTTGATCTTTTGCCTCGAAAACATTAGTCGCCTTGTACGACACCCATGAGCGTAAGGGGTTGGTGCTATTCTACTCTGTCGGTCACCACACGGCCAATTAATAAGAATACCTAGAACTAATTATTACAGCTTATTTCCGTTTCAAATTGAATACATTTGAAATATCTACCTAACCAGTGCTATGTGTGCTCATCAGGATAGACGTTCAGACCTCCAGCATGATCTACTCTACCGAAGCAAACTCACACCAGATGAATGCAAATACTTTAGCCAGCTAGCACCTACGTCTTCCCTAAACTTAACCGAATATTGGCTGACCTAAACCCAAATAAAGATAGATAAATAATAAATATGCTTGGACAAATTCACACAGCGCCATCTAGTCCTAAAGTAAGCAAAGCTTGTGTTATGGGTACTAGATAACTGATAAACTACTTACATACATACTTAAATTAAATACATACTTATTATAGACACTACACCCAACCCGTAACAGAAATTAAAATTCATCATTACAATGTCTGCTCAGCCGGGAATCGAACCCGGTGCCTCTTGCATGGCAGACCGGATATTAACTATTGAGCCACTCAAATCGTCGAATATCTTTAGTCTAAACGCACCGTAAAATGAACTATCTCCCGTATAAAGACAGGAGCTCGTCAGTCGACAGGCAATGTGATTAGACGTCGTTGCGAACAGGAATTGCCTAATAACGTTGCGAGCGAGACATGGCGATAACAAGCATTGATTTTCTTGCTTAGGATAATGTTATTCACGTAGTAATTAGGACGGGCTCCCGTTAAATTGTGTCTGGAAAATAACGAGATATTGGACTTTCCTACCTGAAAGATAGAGAGATATATAGATTTATTTATAGCCAAATAGATATATACAAGACGAAGGTCTTTGACCAATGTGAGTTGCCAGTGATTACCTACGGAACTGAAACGTGGTCGCTCACTGTGGGCCTTTTAAGAAAGGCAATGGAATGGGCAATGCTTGGAGTTTCGCTGCGCGATCGAATCAGAAGTGAGGAGATCCGCAAGTGAACCAAGGTCACCGACATAGCTCTAAGTATTGCCAGACTAAAGTGGCAGTGGGCAGGGCACATAGCTCGAAGAACAGATGGCCGATGGGGCAGAAAACTTCTTGAGTGGCCACCACGTACCGGAAGACGCAGCGTGGGTAGGCCTCCCATAAGGTGGACCGACGACCTGGTATAGATCGCAGGTACCAGCTGGATGCGGAAAGCATAGGGCCGGCCTTTGTGGAGATCTCGGAGGGGAGGCCTATGCCCAGCAGTTGGCGTCTTCTGGCTGGTATGATGAACCTGAAAGATATATAGATTTATTTATCTCCAAATAGAAACAGACACAAATAGAAAATACATATAAACATAACGAAAGCGGGGTAAAAAATAATGTGAATATAAAAAAGCGAGAAAATGAAATATGGCTCAAGGGACAACGAAAGGAACTACTAACGCTAATATTGTATACAGTATTAGCCCACTTTTGCCTACTGTAGGTATCGTAAATGACACACTTACAGAATATTTATAAAAAGGTACTATAATATGTAGATTTTAATACTATGACTGTTATGGTATGGCATTTTTTCTCCATTTTAAAATGTTAAGTTAAAAAAAAATTTGTCGGTCGGTGTAGGGTAGGATAGGGGTAGGCTTGGGTAAAGGTAGTGTAGGGTAAGAGTCGGGTGGGGGTAAGGTAGGGTTAGGGTAGGGGTAGGACAGCACGAGCCGGGCCAATTAGTGTCAGTAAATACGAAGTCGAAACTAGTCGTTGTGCATCATTTACCACTGACAAGTACATTCCCATTATCTCTAAAGACCTTGTCCAATTGAAATGAAACTTTAAAAAGCTTTGTATATGATTGAAATTACCATGGCAAATGAAACGCCGTTGTCGCGCTGTCCGTTTTGTGACGTAAAGCATTTAAAAATTATAAACGAAGCTAATAATTATGCGGGTCACGTGGGGCGGGGGGGTCAATAGAAGCCCCCGAGGGTTGACCCCCCTCATTAATCCCCCCAATTATCTCGGATTAATTGATTAAAATAATTGAATAGCGTCGTTCCAAAAATCCTGGGAGCTCGGACTAATTACTGACTAAAGGACTAGGAATATCTAAGTAGGCGCTTAATTTTTTAAATAATAATATAATAATAAATTTATTTATTCAAATAAAATTAATCTAAAATTACAAGTTAGTTAAAAATTACAACATACCTACTTATAGTAAATGGGTACAAATAAAATAAAGGCTACATATTTGCAACTCTTGCACAAATAATAAAAGGTACTTAATTCTAGTTATTGATAGTTTGGACACCTAAACTAAGTAAATGATTTACTTGTATCTTAGGCATCCAGGTTAGTAGGTCTTAATATATAGGTTAATTCTTACATGTATTTTCTGTAACAATAAAGTGGTTAAATTGTATGAATAGGGTACAGTAGGATGAGTTTGAAGTACTAAAACTTACGTACTATGTTTATAGTTAACCAACAACTCCCAGAATTTTCTCTGTCTCCTCGTAGGACTTACCTTTTAACCAATTCATGATAGTCAATTTGCAATTAAATTTATTCATAAGGTGGATACTTAGGTTGCGATTTAATTTGTTATAAAGATAAGTGCCAAGGAAACAGAAAAACCTGTGGGAGTGCTGTGTGCGGAATAATTCATAGTTGCACACCATGTCCGCACGTCTATGACTGGTTTCGGGATTGAAGGGCACTAGGGAGTGTTTTTTTATAACCGTTTGCAAAATGAATAATTGACGAACTGAAAGAACGTCACATTCATGTAGCAATTGGGTCGTCGGATAGCGGAAGGGTCGGAAGGTACTAACTTTTAAGATAGCTCTCTGTGCTCTTTCCAAGTCAATAATAGTTGTTTTATGTGTGCCACCCCATGTTGTAATGCAGTATAGAAGTAAAGACTGGCACAGCGCAAGGTAAACGGATCTTCGTAAAGCCTCATTGGCAGCATGTCTAAGGTTTTTGAAGACGTATATTAGTTTACGCATTCTTGTAGTAAGGGCTTCAATATGCAACTTAAAATTTAAATGTTGGTCAATAATTACGCCTAGATATGTCATTGACTTGGTAGAGCTAATTTTAGGACAGGAGCAAGTACTATTTTGTTTGAGCGGGTCGGTCGTTAGACAGGAATGAGCAACAATATTATACATGTTTACTGGAGGCTGGGTAGAGGAATTATAAGAGAAAGTCATGTACTTGGTCTTGTCGGTATTTAGTGTAAGTGCATTATTCTTGAGCCATCGGGATACTGAGTAGAAACCCTCTTGCGCTTGTCTGAAAACTTCGGTCCAACTATTGTCGCTAAAAAGTAGGGCAGTATCGTCAGCGTATGTAATTATTCTACCATTAGTAAGAGGGAGTGAGCATAATTCGTTAACATAAATTAGGAACAATATCGGACCCATGATACTTCCTTGGGGAATACCGTAGTCGGTGGGGAGTTCCTCGCTAATTATATTGTCAATAGAAACACGTTGAGTTCTATCAGTGAGATAGTCTTTTATCAGGCGATGGGGAAGCCCTCGTATTCCCTGGACAAATGGACACGATACGCTTATATTTGAAACAAGTTGTTCTTTTATAAGATTATCACTTGTATTTTCATGTGTTATTTATCAACTTATGGTCTAGTGGCAGCGTGCTTGTGAGATCGATAACCGAGGTTAAGCAATGTTCGCAATGTCCAGCAAATGGATGGGTGACCGTTTAATTTTTTTGCTACTCAGTGACAAACGAGCAGACAGCCCACCTGATGGTAAGTTGATAAGTAACTTTGAGTTGGTATCAATATTTTGTTCTTTGAGGCTAGTCGAACTTCAGCACCGTAACGAGCTAGCGCTAGTTAGGTGTGCCTCCTAATACCGTTGGCGAAACGAGGTTGACCAAGGTCTTCCGCTGGGGACCCGGAGGCTGTTTGAACAGTTCAGAAACCCGTGATGGTATTTTTATATTTATTTAATAAGCCAGCTTTCAGAGCATAATTTCCGAGGGCAGTGAAGTGGACAACTTTTTAAATTAGTAATGTGTATTATGCTTTTTTCCCCTCTTCTTCTTTCGTTTTGTCTGTTTTATGAATAAATGCTATAAGAATATAGCATTATTTTTTTATTATCAACTTAGCCGTGTTAGTGTAGGACATTGCCAAAACTCGGAGCGTCGGTGGCCGAGTGGTTAAGGTCTTTGACTAAGCGACTACTTGGAAGCGAGAGGTACTGGTTCAAATCGTACTACGGCCATGTACCAATGACTATTTCCTGAGTTATGTACATTAGATGAATACTAACTGATGCTCTTACAAAACCTGCCCATTCACGCGACTGAATTTGTAACCATGATCCAATCTGGTCAAGTTCTTCTGGTAGCAGGGTCACGGAGGTCAGATGGCAGTCGCTCCACTGTAATTACCTGAAATCCTGGATAATGGTTAGGGCGGACCCCGGGTACTCGTGCAAATCCGGAACAAATATGCCAAGTTAATTGCCATAATCTTCACGCTTTGCAGGCGGGTTTATGATCGCAGTCTTGAAAATACTCATCAGAATACTCAATTTAAAATTTTCTGATTTACGCAGTTAAAATATAAAATAATAAACCAAAATTGCCAAAAAACGGGCACATGGGCAATGTTCATACAATCGAGACAATTTGAAGACCTTGGATCTCCCCTGGGAACTAGCTATGTGCAAACTGATTATGCATATACAGCATGGCTGGAATAGAACTAGAGTTCCTAAGGTACCTAACCGATCGATAAGGTCGTTTACACCACAGCTGGAAAGTTTCGGAATTTTGATTCAATACAACCGGTGTATGAAATCGAAAGTCCCACGCAAACTTTCCTGCTGTGGGGTAAACGGCCATTTGGATTGGTAAGGTACCTTCGGAACTGTAGATCTCATGTATTCATGCTCTGTGCATAATTAGACTACACCCAGAAAGTTCCCAGGGGGAGATTCATGGTCTCCATAATGACCGCTTTTTTAATGGGGTGTACAAAAGATAAGCCATCACTACTGGTGCCAATCGGCTCCCTGGAATTATGGTCTGCCTTGAGTTGTTTATGCAATTCTGTTATTGTTACTTGACAGTCTGAAAAATAATATAGAGCATGCTGTTACATATTTTTTTATTATTTATAATTAACAAAACAATCCAATCTCCTATTCATCAATAACTATGGGTAACAATAACTATAATTTTTTGACATTTCTATTTTAACAAATCTCTTAATTAACCAAGTCCCGCTGAGTTTACTAATTGCTTATTAGTAGGTGTCAGTTGCACATGCATCACGTATTCACGTCAGCTGCGAAATTATTGCTAACAAAAATGGCACCTTTTGCAGCAAAGTCTATGGAATTAGAGTTTATTCAACAACCAAAAATCAGGTAGTATTTTTACAGCTTTTACAATATTCTGCGTATAAACTGAATTAAATGAATTTTTCATTAAATTGTTACAGCACGTCACTTCCCAAAAATTTAAATTATCCTTAAGAGTTTAATTTCATTAAATTTTCTAGGAAGCTACCAAGGTAAGCACAAACTTTTTAAATTTCTGGAAATGTACTTAAAATAACAAACAGTATAACAACGATGGAAGGTCCGATGTGATTACTATTAACGTCTGTATGCAGTTCGTCGAAAAAGCAATTACTCATCACCAAAAAATGCTCTTTATCGATAGTAAAATGTCTATATCAAGTTTGAGTCTACGTTACGATAGTCCGACGAGCCTGTAGGTACAGATACTTAGACTTAGCCGCATTTACTAAAGAAAAAAAAACACATTTATAAATTTCATAAAATTCTATTACTTTCAAACGAATAGGAGTTTTAAGACATGGATATGTAAAAAAACGTAAAAAATGGATAAACGCAGTAAATGACCATACGTAAGTGTCTAATTTAAAAGCATTTAGAAATAACTGTTTAACGATGTAGTAGTATTTTTAAAAGAGGTTTATATTTTAAGAGAGGTAGGGCTTAGCGGGGTATCCCGTTCGTATTGGAGCCGCCCGACTGGGGAAGTACCTCTACCTTATAGAATACCGCAGCTAAACAGTACTCTTTTAAATAGTATTGTGTTTCTGCCGATGAGTAAGGTCTCCAGTGCACCTTGGGGTTGGGATTTAGGAACCGTGGCTTTGGCAGTGGAGAGTAATAACAAAGTTTTGTAGTGTACAGCGCGCCATGCGTGCGCATTATACTTATGCATTTTATTTAGGTACTTCTCGCTGCGCCGGCGCCGACTCGTCTTTTCTTACTCGATACATACACATCCACGCTTGCTATAAAATAAATAAAATTCCCCAAATTACGTTACTTACGTGGTATCGTGGATCCCTTAACGGGCTCTTCACAACCGTGCCATCAGCGTATTAACCCGGCGAATCTACCCGAGACGCTCCTAACGGGAGAGTAGTTAAAATTAATCTACCCACGGATAGCTAGCGTTAACGTTAAACGTTAAAATTAAGCGTCCAGACCCACCATTCGAGTTTTATTGTCGTTCACCAAGTTTTTCATTCACTCCCGCGGAAAGTTGGACAAAGACAGCGTTTCGGAGCAGTTATGGGTCTTTTAATGGTTCTAGGTGTTACTCTTGTTAATATCGATCTTCTGGATTGTTTAGCGGTGATGGTGGGATTCCGAAGGGTCTGTTTCTTATTGTACGCAGTGACAAACTGCCCACTGGAAAGCGGTAACATCTACGTTTCATGCCTTGTTGTTGCATGCAGAACCGAATGTGCGTTATCACTGTGAGGATTTATGTGTGTAATTGCGCTGGCTATGGCAAACCGGAACACAACAATGCAAGCATTGTTGCTTGAGGGCAGATGCTATTTCAGCCGCCAAGCAACACGCCTGGGTGAGCCTCCTCCTATAGGACTCCTCAGGCTTGACAGAGACCGATAAATTTCTATTTCTGCCGACAATAAATAAACAATAGATCAATAATAATTTACCACATGCTTGCGTGGTTACGTTAGGGTAAGGACGCTTCGTACTCTCAGTATAGTCGCAATACTGTTGTTTTGTTTATTGCATAAATCGTGGCGACCATACCTTAACCCATCTGGAAAGGCAGTGTGGTGTCCGGCAGAGTAGAATAGCACCAACCTCTTACACTCGTGGGTGTCGTACAAGGCGACTAATGTTTTCGAGGCAAAAGATATAGAATCTCCGTAGGCTGGGAATGGGCAGTAGCGTTTTCCATATTTACATTTACAACACTGCGATTTCCGATCCGCATGGCAAGCGTGGAGATTTCGGCAATAATCTCCCCTTTTCTGGGAGAGGCACAAAGTCCTGCAGTGGACTGTTATGTGCTGTGATGATGATGATGTACCTATAGATAAGAATCAGCGTCTTTTGTATTTCTTAACCTTGCTGTGTTTTATTCAGGTTTAGAGGAGTAGTAAGTTATTACCTGTTAAAGTATGAGACATTTATGTTATTTTATTTGTCTAGGTACAGACACGGCCAAAGTCAAAGCAAAGTGGTACAGTCAACAGCATAATATCGACCTACCCAAAACCGGTATAAGACGAGCGACGAGTCTCGATAGACGCACATAGCCAACTAACGTACGGGCATCGCGAGCCTTTTTCAGCGCACGTGCGAGTTGTGGAATGAGCTCCCGAAGTCTTTCCTTTCTTTCCTTTGCGGTTCTTCGAAGAGATATCTCCAGGCATTTCAAAGGCCGGCACCGCATCCGCTCCCCTAGATTGCAGATGTCCTGAACGACGGTGGCCATTTCCCATCAGGTGGTTCGTCCGGCCGTGTGTCTCTCTAGGCAATCAAAAATAGCATCGTTAGCTTCTTTGTATTGGTTTTGGATAGATCGATATTTTGTCTTATGTACCTACTCACTCAGCCTGACTCGTCAGGTTTGACAGGGATCTGGGGCGCTATTTTTGAACCACTCACCTCGAATATTCAACGGACGTGACGGTGTGTGACGGTTGACATCATAGACTAAAAAAAAATGATGTACAGGCGGTTGACACATGCCACTGATTTTCTCTGGTTTTGAAAGGTTTTGCCGATGTCGGTCAATTGACGAGAGTGATTGAGTTGTTTTACATGCTGGTCACCACGCTGAGGTCTCGGATTCGAATCCCCGCCGAGCAGAAATTGAAATGATGAATTTTAATTTCTATAACGGGTCTGGGTGTAGTATGTATAATAAGCATGTACCTATAAAAAAAGTATAGATATAAGTAGTTTATTAGTTGTCTAACTCTCATAACACAAACTTTGCTTACTTTGAGGCTAGATAGCGCTGTGTGCATTTATCGAAGCATATTTATTTAAATGTAATTAGAAACGTAGCTATTGATTTTTTCATGCCGTATATTTCAAATATTTGTTGCATATACTCAAATACTTTTCTCCTCCTTTAATACCTTTTCAATAACCGTGACTAACAATCACAAAATTGACCTTCAAAAACAGTGAAACCATTCAGCAAAGCTTTGTATTTTTATAACCTAACATTCTGGTGTCAGCTGTTGAATACAAACGACCCGAACCCTTCGGCGTGATGGAGATAATGCCGGGTCGTTTCGACCCAACGCTTGTCAACTACTACGCCCGGACCCACGTGTGGGTTATTAACTGGGAATGTATGTATAAGGTTGGAAGTGTACTGTGTTATGCATTTTGATGGGGAAGTGTTGTATGATGATTTTTGATGGTGATTCATAATCTGTCCGTCTATTAGTTGGTTCTGCCCACGCTTTCGTACGCGTAAAAACGGTTGTAACATTCCTGAGCCGTTCTCGCGGCAACTACATTGAATTTCGGATAAATTATTGCCATTACATTACTGCTAAATTTCATTTAAATACGTTCAGTCGTTTTTGAGTGAAGAAGTAACAAATACCATTATAAACGTTCGTGTTTGTTAGTAAAATTACTAGCCGGCTAAATAGACGTGTAATAGACTACCGACGATGCCCAGAAAGCCAGAGAAAGTCTGTGGCGAGAAATTGCTCTTCAATCATTTATCCCACCCGAGGAGAAACTGCCACCTGGCAATGAACTGCCGTGGCCGATTTGGAGGACGCTGATCAGGTTACGTGCCCAGGTCGGCAGATTAAAAGACAACTTGAGCAGATGGGGGTACATCGCCTCCACTGAAAGCGCCTGTGAGTGTGGAGCCTCGCCGCAGACCATGGCGCACTTGCTCGTCTGCGTGGCCTGCCCCGACTCATGTTCACTCGAAGACTTATTTAAGGCCTCGGACAGTGCCATCCGCGTCGCTCGGTTTTGGACTGGAAAAATTTAAGTAATAATAAAATAAATATTTATATACATACATACATACTTTAACCTAATTATCATTGACACGATAAGAAGAAGTAGTTTATAACGATCAGGGACCGTACGCATTATAAAGGGAACTAAAATAACAAATAAAAATAAAATAAATAAAATAAATAAAAATTCATTTATTCCAATAGGATTCCAAGTCACATAACACATTAATTATAGCTAGCCATAATTTCGCAAGTGTCCTACATATCTAGGAATAGGTTCTCCTGTTGTAAATTGTATTGCGAAAATGACGTAGCTGTAATTTTCATACAAGAAAATTTATCAATTTCTTGGAAATGGCAAATCCAATTACAATGAAACTTTGTAGGTTTCATCAGACAACATCGAGTTAACTTTTGATGCCATTTTGTTATGATAACTACCCTCCTCATAAAATTACACCTGTATAAAAAGGTAAACTGACAACTGAAAATGTGTGTTTCCAAATCAGGGGCGCTTGCCTGTTTGTCTGCCGTATAACATAAAAAAACCCTTATAAAATCTTGACATAATTTTTTTTTATTTTATTTAGGCACTTATCGGCATCTACTATTATCGAAATCAAGTATTAATTTTGTATATTAGTTATGTACAAATGACAATATTTGAGCAAATATGTATTTACGAATAAATCGTAAAATTTCATAGGTTACCCAATATAAGGCATGCCATATATTTTTAGAGTACCTCATTCAACGAGTCCTCCAGCGGCTCGCACCTCCGCCCGAGGCTTTCCCGCGCAGAAATTAACAGGAATTTCAATTCGGGACACCAAAAAAGTAATTCCGACAGCCATTGTCATCGTCATCAGCCTAAAAAATCACTTTCTATGCTAATGCCGGTGTAGGGGGCAGTCAGTAAAGGGATATTAGTGCGTAATGAATGCGATGGAGCAAATTTAAATGCGTTGGCTGGCCGCGGGAGATGGTGACCCGCCCGCTTTGGCGTGGCTTGGAATAGGTGGTGAATAATAGAAACATTTTGTTTATACAAACAGCTTGTCCATTATGGCCGATATGCCTTGTGAAGGACAATGGCGAGTGGCGAGTACAAGTACAGTGGCGAGCGACCAGACAGTGACTGTTTTTACTACAGCGAGTGCAGAGGCTTCTATGTTGAAAAGGACGAGCAACGTCGAAAAATACGTGCGTAAATTTTGCGCACTTTCACTGACTGACTTTGACTGTTTGTCTTACACCAGTGGAGAGTCAAATGCCGTGCAAGGGACCTTGTAAGCCAAGTTGCCTCGCTACTGTCCGGTTTACGCTACTGTACTTAGGTACTCATTGCACCTACTGGTCAACTATGCTAAACACTTGACCAATATAAATAGGGAATAATAGTTAACACAGAGAGAAGAGCACGATGTTAATTGTGTCATGCTGCCAGGAACTCCACGCGCGTGGATTAATTTAATTATCTCTAACTTGAGAAACTATGCCGTGTATGAAGAAATGTAACACAAATGATAGATGGCGCTGCAGATGTGCGCACCCCATCTCCGTGGGGTATCGTGTCCGATGAAGCCTTCAAAGTCTTCCCGGCTAATGGCAATCCAGGTAGTGTTAGGCCCCTAGGTGTCGATGCAAGTCCCACATTTTAACTGACCAACCGGCCGTGTTAGTAATGTTTGAGCGGGTTTCCTAAGTAATTCCATCGATTTCATTTCAACGAAAACTATTAATAGATCGCCCAATTGAAAAATTTCTACAAAGCTTTATCTATATAACTGATTTACGAATCATCGAAGAACATATTGCCCAAATTCATATCAGGATCTGTGTATCTCTGGAGGATCTGTGTAACTCTCTGTGGCGTCGTACCTCCCAAACGTATGGCCCGATTATCATGCAGTTTACTGTATTTGAAAGCCAGTTCAATCGAGATGGTTCAGTAGTTTGGGAAAAATTTAAGAATATCTTGATCTGGGTCATGGGTGCCAGAAAACTGATAAACTACTTATTTACTTTTTAAATACATACATCACCTAGACCCGTAATATAAATAAAAAATAATCCTTTCCATTTCTGGTAGGCCGGGTCTAGTGGTCTTTGGAGCGTCGGTGGCCGGGAGGTTGAGTATTCGACTCGTAAGCGAGAGGTACCGGGTTCGAATCCCACTGCGGCCATGTACCAATGACTCTTTTCTGAGTTATGTACATTAGTTGAATTCTAACCGATGCTCTTACGGCGAGGGAAAACATCGTGATGAAACCTGCAAATTCAGGCAACTGAATTTGTAACCATGATCCAATCTGGTCAGGTTCCCCTCGTAGCAGGGTCACGGAGGTCAGATGGCAGTCGCTCCATTGTAATTACCTGATCGCTAAATCCTGGATCATGGTCAAGGCGGACCCCGGGCCCTCGTCCTCGAGAGCACAACCAGGACATTAACGCTAAGATGATTATTTTTATTTCTGGTAGGCCGGGATCTCTTCGTGCCAGACCGGCAGATGTTAACCAACTTACCACTGTAAAAGTAATGCCATAAAATAGGTAATAATCGTTAATGCTTTTGACGTGATAATTTACCATCACCCCCATCCATCGCCGATTATTTTCCCCAACATACGAGTACAGAAGCGTATTACCATCGCCCGCGCCCATTTTTTCTAATCCCCAAACAGAATATAGTGGTGGAGGCTCACAAATAGTGTACTAAGTAGCGATAAAGTCGACAAATGCGTCCGTGGCCGCCGTTTGGGGCTCCCGGGGCGATTCCCTTTCAATTGCCACTTTGGCCGCTCCCTTCGAGTCGTAATGCTGCCAACAACAGCTCAGGTAAACGGCGGATGGGCTGCCTTGTGACGGTGTATCGGTTGCTATATAGGGCTATTTGTAGGTCAGTGCTATAAGTTTAACGTGTGTATCTATGGCTCTGTGGCATCGTAGCTTCTGGATGGACTGCTTTTGATGCAGTTTTCTTTATTGGATAGGCAGTTTAATCGAGATGGTTCCCAGCTTTGTTTCATTGAAATCGGTTCTTTACTTTAGAAAATATTTAAGTACTTGTAAACTTGGTCGGGTTTCTTCCAACAGTGTTCTGTGGGTTAGGTTATTTAAATATTAAGTTGTCTGCGTGTATGTGTCTCTGTTAATATGTGTATCGGAGTATCTGTGTATCTATTTATCTGTTGTAAAACACCATGTATAAATTGATGGTTATCGCTGGACAGCACACATTTTAAACCGTTTTTACTCCGTCATTATCCCCGTGCACCTGATCCACAATAAACTTGAATAACGCGTATTTACATTCCAATCAATTTATGTTCCAATATTTACAACATACATAAAATGCAATATTTTTTAAGGAACATCAAGTTCGTGCTGTGTTGATGTCTTTTGATAGACAATAGACTGTTTATGCTGATCTCTAATGAATCGTTTTGGAGCATCGGCGTTTGAGTGGTTACGGTATCCGACTCGTAAGCGAGAGGTACCGGGTTCGAATCCCAATGTGGCCATGTACCAATGACTCTTTTGTATGTTACGTATGTTTGTTTAACACTAAGCAATACTGTAACACCTTACAGTGTCGTAGGATTGTTTTTGTCTCTGAAAACTAATAGGATCCTGCGTGATAGTTGAATGTTTACACATATCCGAACTACGTATGGGTGACATCCACGGGGAACGACTAGTAATTATCAAATAAAACAAGTTGACTGTTCATTAGAAAACAATATCTTGGCGTTAATGTCCCGGTTATACTTTCGCGCACAAGGCCCGGGGTCCGCCTTGACCATAATCCAGGATTTGGCAGATCAGGTAATTTCAGACTGCTACTTAATCTTAGTGACCTTATTACAAGGGGAACCTGATCAGATTGTATCATGGTTACACATTCCGTCTCCTGAATGTTTAGGTTTCTTCGCAATGTTTTCCCTCACCGTAAGGGCTTCGGTTAGCACTCAACTAATGTACATAACTCAGAAAAAATAATTGGTGCATAGCGAATAAACGCTTTTATTTCAATCTTATTATTGAGTCTACATTTTCTCAGCCTTGGACCAGCCCCCCCTCCCCACCCCTCGCCCCTCGAGGTAAGTCGCAAATTGCTTATCTCGTTTTCTAAAGAAGTTGTAAAACGAGTGACTCGTCCCGTCCAAATTGAAAATCCCGGTTAAGAACGCTGTTTGCACTGCCCTCAGAGACGGCCCTTCTAACTCCTCATTTAGGGAAACAGATTTCGAGTTGTTTGGACAAGACCCGAGTGCCCGCTGCCAATTTTATTTGATTATTTATTTATTTTGTTTGACAATGGCCTTTCGTAGCTCTCGGGTTTGTGTGCGTTCGGCCTGCGCCCTTGTCAATGTTGACGGATGCGCATGGGACGCTCAGCGTATTGTGGAGGTGTGCTCTGTTCGAGCAAATTAAAAACACACAATATCGGTGCGTATTTACACAGATTTTGACGTGAAACGTGTTTGACATCACACTAAATAGAAACACAATGAGTACCACCAACTCAAAAAACTGGACCGTAACGAAAAGGTCTATGTCGTCTTACCTTAATAACTGCAAAACGACGAGTCTTAGAAATACGAAACTAGTGTCATTATTTAGCGTATACATATAGTCAGCTCGCTGTTTTGACCTCGATTTTGCGGGGTGTATTTTCGGGGGTAGTTGGGGCGACAGGGGGCTTCTATTTAGTGTAACTCACACGACTCACACGAAATTTATTTCTATTTCAAGCAGAAACTACTGAACATATTTTGATGAAACTTTGCATTTAACCCAGATTAAGTTCCGCGGGAACATGGCGTTATGAAAATTTATTTTAGCAAAATATAGTTTTCAGTACAACATTCAGCACGATAGGAAATCTCCATGGCCTTTACGAAGGAGCGCAGCCGAAATCGCGGGCAAAATCAAATAAGTTGCCATTGACAAAATAAAAGGTACGTAGTAAATGTCTGTCTGTCGCAATGTGGAGAATAAACAGGGGCGCAGGTGTAGCGGCTGGATGTATTTGCCTCGGAATATTAAAATGTACGAAATGATAGAAATAGGTATATTGTATATAATTTATATCCTTGTATGTAGGTTCCAAACGCTGAGTTTCCTTCTATTAAAATAACTTATGTCCGAACTCCGTACGCGATTTTGATAACAGGAAGTTTATGTTTTTTGGGTAGAACATACATTGGACAGCGGAGTCAATATTGATTTATTTCTTTGTTTGAGTTAAATAAATACTATGTAAAGTAAAGTAAAGTAAAGTAAATATTTATTGTTAAAAAAAACTGGTTAACAAATATATGCCATAGCAGTTTACCCATTTCGGGTGTACAATATTCAAATTATTATTACACAACACAGAAAAACCAAACGACGAAATAAACTTATTAATAACCGAATTTACTTTAGTATGATCGTATCTATTTAAATAACTACAACAAAAAAACTTCAAAAACAAAACTTGTTAATATTTAATATAAATGCTATCGACATTGTAATATTCCTTAAGATCGTAACAAGACTTTTTTAATAGCCACTTTTTTAAATTTATTTTAAATTTGTTAAGATCAAGCTTTTTTAATTCATAGGGCAAATGGTTATAGATTTTAATACCTGTGATATAAGTACTTTTTGAAAATGTAGTTTTGTTAATTTGGGGTATCTGAAGATTGTGCTCGTATTTGCTTCGTATATTTTTTTTTACTGATGAATTTTTAATAAAATGGTGTTCATTAGACTTTATAAAAACGCAAATTTCTAAGATATATAAGCAGGCTATAGTGAGTATATTCTTTTCTATAAAAATATTGCGGAGAGAATCTGTACTAACCATTTTGAAGATACTTCTTAAACACTTCTTTTGCATTAAAAATAAAGATTTAACATTGACAGAATTACCCCAAAAAATAATGCCATAACTTAAAAGAGGGTAAACATAACCATAATATGCATTTAACGCAACTTGTTCTGAAGCTATATTAGATAGTATTGATAGGACATAAGAATAACTGGATAATTTACTAATTGTTTTTCTTATGTGTTCTTTCCAATTTAGATTTGAGTCGATGTACACTCCTAGGAATTTAGTTTCATTTAAAGTTTCTACCTTTAAGTGATTTAGGTTAACATTTTGTGATTTTTGCATACTATTGGTAAATTCTATTAATTTTGTTTTGTCCAGGTTAACTTTTAAATTTATTGTTTGCAACCAATCCACTACTTTATTTAGGGTATCGTTTAATTCTTTTGACATATCTGTTTGGCTATTATTGGGTATTAAAATTGTAGCATCATCTGCAAACATAATACAGTGATGTTTCGTAACTGAGGGCAACTCGTTGATATAAATAAGGAATAATAGGGGTCCTAATATACTTCCTTGCGGTACTCCTTGTGATGTGTTTTGAAAAGGGGACTGTATAGACTCAATTGACTTAGTGTTTTTATTATACCTATCTATAGACGTGGCCTGTTTCTTGTTCTTTAAATATGACTCGAATAATCTTAGGGCGTTTCCTCTCACTCCTACATGTTCTAGTTGTTTTAGAAGAATGTCATGCACTACGCAATCGAATGCTTTTGAAAGATCTAGAAACAGACCAACGCATGAATTACCTGTGTTTAAAGTCATCCAGATTTTTTTGAGAGCTTTAAATATTGCAGAAGTAGTGTTTTTGTTCTATGAAATTAAATACTATGAAGAGATACAGTCAAGTCAATTATATTATAGTCAAACATATATCCCCGTAGATTTACCGGTTGTCGTCTCGCGCACGAAGATCCGGGGTCCGCCTTGACCATGATTCACAATTTGTAATTACGGTGGAGCGGTCTAACCACAGATTACTATAGATCAGATAGGAAGCGTCTATAGAGACACGGACGTCGTAGAGAAAACCGCCAGCATCGGTTTTGACGTATAGTTTGACATAACAATTTTGACAAGTGCTAGTGCTGCGGTCATATCAACATAACAATCTATCGATTGCGATTTGGCTAGGGATGCCACATCGATTACATTTTCTCGATTTTCATATTGTACTTTATTATTACTGATTTCTAATTCTTATATTAAAGAAAACACAAATGGCACATAACTAACATACATATAATTTGTCTAGAAATCAATTACAAAGTAATAGTAAAGCACCTCTCAATTTAAAATAATCACTGCAGGATCACAGAATGTTCTCAAGTTGTATTCGACACCATCTACCTGAAAGTAAAAGTCAATAATGAAGCTTTAATGTCATCGTAGTACCAATGTACCAGTGCAAACCTGTGTACACCTGTAGATGTCCATTATCAAGAGGATGTGTACTATCAAAAGCAAAAATAAATTAATCACTCGTACTAATTATAGTGCACTTCAAATATAAGTTTGGCCATATAGAAGTCATTTAGCCTTTGCTTATATTTACCTAATAGAAATTCATGTTTAAGTGCAGGTGTAATATGTAGGTAGGTACTTATATCCAAATAAGTATTGCTTATTACAAGGGCCAATTAATTTTTCTGAGAGAAATAATTTAAATGTCAATAAATATACAAAATTTTGGATGTGTTCTATCAAATGCAAAAATAAATTGATGACTCGAACAAATAATAGTGCACTTCAAATATAAGTTTAGCCATATAGAAGTTTTGTTTAGCCTTTGCTTATATTTACCTAATAAAAATTCATGTTTTGGTACAGGTATAAATATAGGTAGGTACTTATATCCAAATAAGTCTCGCTTATTACAAGGGCCAATTAATTTTTCTGTATGAAATACTTTAAATGTCAACACGGTCAATACATATACAAAATTTTTAAGAAGTGTTTACACATAAAATAAATGCACTTAATACCAGTTAAGCTTGTTAGCCCAATATAAACAACCAATGGTGAATGCATAAAGCAAAATGCAATTTCATGCTTCACAGATATAACCAAAAAAAATAAGTTTACAATAAAATAGTATACTTTTCAATTAAAACAATTACCATAGTAGGCCTCTGGGTATTTGTGGTCATAATCTTGACTGATCATTCCTCAAAACACCTGGAAAATGGAAACAGGAATGTTAAGTATTCATAGTTAAAGGGAGCGGCAAGGAAAGGTTTTGTCTAAAAATAATGAAACATTCGAATACTCAAATACTCAAATACTTTAATATAATATTTGAGTATTTGAGTATTCGGTATTATTTTAAGGTTATGTTCCGGGTTACCTATCGCATACCTTTGTTGACGAGTAGCCCGATATTTCGACACAGTTGCATGCATCATGGTCACGGGACGCGGTAGGAAACCCGGAACGGAACATAACCTTAAAATGTGTAATAACAACCGCAATAGTTTAAAACATTATATTAGGTATAATTTATGTAAAACGGCAATTTGCTGATATTCTCACTTTTGAACCACCCATGAAAAAATAGGGATGATGTAGAAGTCCTCCACTAATGTAGAAGTCCTATTGCTAATCCATGAAAAGTAAAGGTGAAAGGAAAAGGACAACATGGCACAAATATGAACATTATACCCTTGTTAAAAACTTAAATTGTAATATACTACTTACTTTTATAAATAACAGAGTTTTCTTTGGCAGTGAAAACACTATGTTGGACTATGAGGTTTGAGTAATTTTAACTATATTTCGCAAGTTCTGGAGTTGGCCAATTTCACAATGTTTCTCTCAATAGGCATCCTCTCACGACACAGCGATATTGAAACATTGCTCAAAAATTCAAATAGAAGCCGATAGGAATCTATTATATTACAATAACAAGTTAGAATTCACGAAAATATAAAAATAAACGATTTCTGTCAAAAGTAGTTTCTTTTTCTAGAAGTTCGGTTTGGCTTTGGATACAAGGTATCAGTAGTGAATGTTTATAAAAAAAGAATTTTCGCGTATTATTTATATAGGTATATTAATTTTATTCTAAAAATGTATAAACATAATTTAAAGATGTTATAATATTTTTTATTATCTGCACATTTTGGTGATATTTTTGTATGCAACTGGGATGTCTAGTATGTAAAATTATATTTAAAAAGTTATTTGACAGCCACTCGATGCTGGCGGTCACTTTTACTAAGTTTATGACTCTGGATACTGCGTTTCCACCCCGTGGGTCTAACCTCCGTGACCCGGTTAATAGGAGAACCTAACCAAAGATCCTATTTTTGAAACCACTTGCTTCTAATGCTTGTCTTTTCTATCTCTGAGTGAAATGATGAATTTTTATTCCTGTTACGACAGATATAACACTCAGACGGTGTTATATCTATAATACGTTTTTTATTATATTAAAAATATATGTATACTAGCGGCCCGCCCCGGCTTCGCACGGGTACCACTACGGGTACACGGGTTACACACGACCGCTGCGTAGGGAGCCGACCGCGCGTGTGTGCCACGCGGCAATTTATTTCTTGATGACATTGACTCCCCTCCCGTACCCCGTGCTGCCTAGATAGCCGAGCGGACTGAGCGGCAAACACGCGACTTTTTTTTTAATATTCACATTTTTAAACTCGTGATATGGAATGTCTTTCGAATGGAATGTCTGAATTGAATAATTCAAAAAGTTATATAAAGGTATTGAAGCAGTCGTGAATATGAAGTAATTGATTTTGATAAGGATTAATACCAAGGTACAAATAAAGAGCGTTTTTAGCGGCGGCATTTCAATTAAATTTTGAAAATAAAAGAACACTTATTGTGACATAACTATAACAGTTAGACATATACTGTCGCGTCACTTTTTGTAGATAATGATGTGTTCTGCAAAGTCGTAGTACATTATTTTGTTCTATCATCAATAGAAAGGAATTAGGAAATTTTTGGGTATTTTTTTACACTTTGGGTTACATTATTGGAGTTTTATTAATGATCCGTAATTTTTTAGAAAATATAATATAGCCTATGTTACCCGCGGATAGTGTAGCTTCCCATCGGTGAAAGAATTTTTGAAATCGGTCCAGTAGTTTCGAAGCCTATTCAATACAAACAAACAAACAAAAAATTAAACATTTCCTCTTTATAATATTATTATATAGTAAGTATAGAAGTATAGATAAGTACATATATCTACATTCTATCATCGCACCGCTCGCCGCCGACAGAGAGTTCATCCACACACCTTAGAGCCAAATCGGTCGCGAACTGTGCGGTTCCAAAGGAACTTTTTCCCACGCACACTAAGTTTGTGGAATGAACTACCTGGAGAGATTTTCGCTGAAGAGTACAACATGGAGTTCTTCAAGAAAGGAGCAAAAACGTTTTTACGAGGTCGGCAACGCGTGGGTGATGCCCGTGGTATTGCATACGTCCATAGGCTGCGGTGACTGCTTACCATCACGCAGGCCGTAAGCTTGTTTGCCTCCTTAGTGGTATAAAAATAAATAAAAAATAAAGTAGTTTATCAGTTATCTAGCGCCAATAACACACTTTGCTTACTTTGGGGCTAGTTGGCACTGTGTGAACCTAACCAATTGTTCAAGCATATTTATTTCTTCATATTTATGATATTCGAAAGAAAACAACAAAACCACTTATTAAAAACGGAAGGTTTTGACTAACAGAACGTATAATTGTCCCTTCCACGACATTCCGGAACGCCCGAACTGTCTGAAACAAAATACAATGTTTGCAGCTGGCCCGTTTCCCCGTAATTTCCATTATAAATTGTCAACGAATCCGTCATTACCGCCCTTGGGAGCTCATATTTATTCCGCGACCAAAGCTGAATTATTAAACAGCCCACAAACAAACCGATCCGAAAACTTTCCCGTTTATTATATTGGTTTACCTCGTTAAAGGGTAGCGGGATCTGTTCTCTATATTTATATTTGTGTAGTGGTATTACAGTCTCGGTTATGATGGGTTGGCCTAAACAGTAAATAAATAAATATGCTTGGACAATTCTTACAGCGCGATCTAGCCCCAAAGTAAGCAAAGCTTGTGTTATGGGTGCTAAAGCTAAACAAACAAACTACTTAAATATATTTTTTAGTTCATAAGTATTAAAGATATAACAACCAGACCTGTAAAAGAAATTAAAATTCATAATTTTAAATTATGCTCGATCGGGAATCGACCAAGGGACCTCTGCGTGGCAGACCGGCATATAAACCAACTGAACCTCTCAGGTCGTCATGAAGTCATGGTCGGTTCTGTTTGTACGTTGGAACTACTAAACCGATTTCGAAAACACTTTCACTAATAAAACACTACATTCTTCATGAATATAATATCATCGAGTATACTTTACGTTTTGAAAAATGCAGGGTGCATATAGTATGATGGTCGAATGTTAGCAGCGGTGACTACTTTTCAGGTGGCCTTTCGCTTGGTTGTGTAATGGATATGTATAGGTTTACACCTTGGTCTATCTCCAATTTCATAGTTTATAATTACCTTTCTAATGTCATAACTTCTTCTCGTGAGTGGGCGGAAAGTACAACAACTGCATAGCATATCCGAACCGGTGACGGCGTCGCTGTTGTTGACAACACAATGTAATTTCAAAATACATTTAGTTCAAGTATTTTTTTGTCAGACGTATATAAGGCGGTGATATTTTTCGACTCAGACTTCCGAGTACTCTAGACTCCTCAGGCTGACAGAGTCCTACCACCTGATAAACCATCTGATACTTCTTTTACTTGTGATATGCTAGTGTTTCTTGAGTCTTACTCTTTTGAATTACCTTTGACCGAAAAAATCGTACATAGAAAGCACTGTTCGCCGTTCATTGGAAGAACGAAACAATTTTAGGTCGATAGTGTTTAAGGAACTCTTATAAACGTAAGCCTCCTTAAGCTGATAACCTAAAAGTTCCCAATCCATAGCCTCTAAATCCACAACCGCGTATTTTTATCCAGAACCTTATTACCATCTGCCTTGTCAATACGATTGCCTATATTATTCCTTATTCCGGCTCTTTGAGAAATCTAATATCGGACCTTAACAGACAACGGCACTGCCGGAACAATGTTAACATTCAGTTATCGGGGACCCTGTAGCCGGTAATGTATGCGGCGGCCAGCGGAATCTATTTTTCCGTGGTGACACGCAAAGCGGGGTGCGGGAGGGGATGTTACGGAGGTTTTGTTGTAGCTGGGGTTGGATTAGGAAGTTTTATACCGTCACGGGATGTCAATCGGCTAACGAGACTGTTCAACCAGTATCAGGGTTCTCAGCGAAAGAGTTTGGTACACCTAGATAAGGAATTTTTTTTTCCAGTAAAATTTCAAAATTAAAAAAAAAAAATCTTTATTGATTAGGACTTTAAATATCTCTTTCAATCGTCAAAAAGGAGGGGGATTTGGATTCAGTACCATCAGATTTATTAACGGATTAAGAACCAGATTCGATCGGTTGCGAACTCGGAACCGGATTTGGAATCGAATTTGGGCGATGGTGATCACTTTCCATCAGGTGACCATTTGCGGAGGGTAACCGATGAAAGGTAATATAAGAAAAAGCCAAAACACCACAATCATCACTATCATCCAATGCACCCTGTCCTCTAGTACAAGAATGAATGTGCTAAATAGGGCGTCGATGAATTATGCCGAAGATCAGTCTAGTGGACTTTCTTTTTTTATGTCATAGCGTAGGCAAACAGGCAAGCGGGCCACCAGGTGGAAAGTGGTTACCACTGCCCATAGACATTAGCAAGACCAAGAGTATCAATAATGCGTTGCCCACCTCTATAACACGTTGCTCTGGCAGCAAAAAGGCAAATGCCACTCCACTGCCAAAGCCACGGTTCCCCAAATCCCCACCTCATGGAGCACTGGAAAACTTACTCACCGGCAGAAACACAATACTATTTAAAAAATATATATTTAGCTGCGGTATTCTGTAAGGTGGAAGTACTTCCCCAGTCGGGACTAGGAGGGAGGGAAAGAAGACCCTTGGAGAAACCGGGTTTTTCCTTCCTTTTACACTTTAACATGGGATTTTTCAAAATCATCCTGGCGTTAATGTTTCGGTTGTGCTCTCGCATACAAGGGCCCAGGGCCCGCCTTGACTTTGCCACAGGATTTTTCAGATCACATAATTACAGTGGAGCAACTGCCGTCTGACCTCCGTGAGCCTGTTAACAGGAGAACCTGACCAGATCACGGTTAAACATTCAGTCGCCTGAATGTGCAGGTTCCATCACGATGTTTTCCCTCGGACCATCGATTAGTGTTCCACTAAATTAAATAATTCAGTACATTCATTGGTACATAGCAGTATTGGAGTTTGAACCCCAAATGAGTCGGACACCTTAACTACTAGGCCACTTATGCTCCTTGATGCTCGCAAAGATAACTATAATGAAAATCCCGTCTTTCTTTTGCATTATAACATGGGGTTCTTCAAGAGGCATGTCTAAGAGGCCTCAGAGGCCGACACTGCATCTGCTGTCTGTGGACTGTATGTCCTTACCTTAGAAAATAAAAAGAAGTCTCGTAAGAAAAGAAAAATATAGAAGAATCCTCTTATTGACACAATTAGAGGAATTGGAAGTTCCGACCTTTTGTAGTTGAAGTCCCATGACATCCTTGCAGGGGGAAGGCGAGGAGCGAAGGGTGAGGGTTTACGCAAATTAGCCGTCGGACAAAGGAATAAGGCTCTTATTGTCACCGAACCTTTGCGACGTTGTCCAAACACTTGGCCCAACCTCCTTATGAAACGTATTAAATCCGTTTGAAGTTCAAGACTGAAGGTTAAAGGTTTTAGATCCGCGAAATTAGCATTGTCTAAGCTCCCAAAAGAGGTTCCTTTCTATAATAATGTTGAAATGTCTGAAGATGTATTGTAAGAATTTGACGATTGACAGATATATTTTAATTCAACAAAGAACTGATTTTGTTTTCAATTTTGAATGGAGTTCTTCAAGACGGAGGTGATTGGGTTCCTAAGGGAGGGAAACAGATAAGTGGTTGATATACAACAAGGCTAACTCCTCTTTATCCGGTGGTAGTACTCTGTCAAGCCTAAGGAGTCCGCCTGGGTAAGTATATTTTCTTAGTATCTGCCTTATCTATTGCTGCCTCCAATTCACAATGTTTGCGTTGTTGTGTCCCAGCTCGAAGCGGTTTGAAGGATAAGGTAGACGGCACAATTACAGACATGAGCGATTACATCTTAATCCTCACAGTGTCAGTGCACACGCGGTTCTGCATTTTTGTTGCCTGAAGTGTGTAGCACACCTCATCCCCATTATGCTATTTAAGTAGGTTAGCTTAAGTAATAAGATCCAATATAGGTATGTCTAAACGCGGGTAATATCGTTTCATTCAATATACCCCGTTAACCGCCACATTGCAGCATCATAAAGGCATGAATCGCAAATGTTATGGGAGACAGTTACTGTTTACCATCAGAGTTCTCTGCTCGTATGCAGTGGAACCCAATAAAATAAAAGACACTGAAAATCTAGCCGCTAAAACGTGTACGCAGACTGAGTGGTTCCTCTAACATGAGTTAGCTACAGCTGTTCTTCAAAATAGATTGAACATATTCAACTGAATTTCAACAACTCGCGTGGGGCCGTTACCGGACAGTGGTATTTAATTAACTCAGTTTGGGAAACTTTGTCTGCCGAGTTTTCGAGGAATATGGCTGCAAATAAGTCACGTTGTAGGGGACCACTGCACGTACAGCTGTGTTTGGAAACGTTACTATGACGTCTCACAGTGCGCGCGAAAGAACAGTGCTCCAACTGGCTATACTTGTGTGGCGATCGGCACTACGCGTCCGTCAAAATGAACAATTCTATCTTGTCTCTATTATCTACTAATATTATAAAGGAGAGGAACCAAGGGCCCTCACGTGCCGGGTGGGAGCACAACCGGGATATGACGCCGAGATGATGATGATTATAAAGGAGAGGAAAAGAGTATAATATGTTTGTAAGTTTGACAGTTTGTATGACTTTATTTTATGAGCAATACATTTCACAATTGCTTTCATGCTTGTGAATTTAGACGAATGAATTTAGCCAAATGTAATAAGCGCATTAGCGGTATAAAAACACACACACACACACACACATACCTACTTTAAAACATAACCCTCCTTCTGACGTAGTCTGGAAAAAAGATTACCTGCCAACTCTTTCTTAATTTGAATTATACCCTCCAAGTCAAGTTTCGCTATGTCGGTTCGTGCGAGCGCTGGTCCTGTAGCGAAATCTATTGCTCCAATTGGGAAATCTAACGAACACAAGTTTGGCAAGCATTCGCACATAGATGGCGCTCACCATCCTATATCGCGCTAGAGAAGTGTGCCAACTTCAACCGTCGGACCTTTGGTCACTACACCCGACCAGGTGGGTAATAACCCTTTTCTACGTTCTCCATCTTCGCTTGCTAACATTGACCGATATCTATTCCCTTCATTCCGCCAAAATCTTTCCCTCAACCCTCTACGGAGAGGGTGTGAATGGAATTGTTAGTGTTTAGTGCAGCACGCTTTCTGTATACACTCTAAATTACGGTGTTAGTTTAGCCCGTCCAAGAAAGTTTTTTAACAAGCTATGCATCCACTCCGGGAGCGAGTCGAGCCACAGCGTATTTTACAACGGTGGTAGGACTCCGTCAGTGAAAGGGATGTGGTAAGAAATGTGTATATCAGTGGAAATTTGAAAGATGGAATGATAATTAACTAAATGAAATTATGTATCTTCGAACGCTACCGATATTTATTTTATGCGCATAAAATGGTCGAGAAGTTCCGCACACTACATTCATCCAGAAACAAAAGAGTTGCGGATTTCGGTAAAATCTAATTGGAGTTAGGAAGGCATTTAGGTAAGGTAGAAAAACGAATTGAAAAATTTTGATTGCATGAAAGTTACAGTGTACGACAGTTTTAATTTATAATAATAAACTGAACATAAATTCTAGACCTTTCCATACATATTTTCCTTCCTTGTCGGAATGCCAATACGGCTTCAGGCCGGGTTGCAGCACCATGGATCCAATCTTTGCTCTTAGGGTCCTCCAGAAGTCCCATTGCAGTAGGAATCAACCATTGCATTACGCATTTCTCGACCTGCAGAGGGCTTTTGACAGTGTCCCTCGGGAGATAATCTGGTGGGCTCTGAGATCAAAGTCTGTGCCCGAAGCGTATATTAGTATTATACAGGATATGTATGCCAATACTAGGGTCGTCGTCGAACTACCGTAGGCCATACTAATTCCTTCCCGATTACTGCGGAGTTACGCAACTCGATCAAGTACGTAACGAGTACATCTGTGGCAGTCTTGGCATGAGGGATATCGCAGATAAGATAGAGGAGGCTCGTCAGCGCTGGTTTGGTCACGTGTTGAGTAAGCCTCAGGGATATGTGAGAAATAGGTGCATGAATCTGCCGGTATCAGGAAAGAGGCCCCGTGGGTGACCCAAGAAGCGATGGATTGACATCGCTGAGTCGAATGCGAGAGGCAACGATTTACGACGAGAGGATGCCGAAGACTGCGGACCCTGGCAGAGGTCGGGATAAGCGCTAGGACGATGACGACGACGACTGAAAATAAATTCTAGTAAGTAGGTGCAAGCCGCGTTGCAGTCGTTTGTACGTAGATGAGATACTGTACTGTGCTATACTGTTACCACAGTATAGAAAGGTAGAGCACTGAACTGCTAGAGAATACGTCTAAGTTTACTTGCCGTCAGAGCTTAAATGAAAATGTTTGTTTGATATTTTTGTGTTGGAAAGTAGAAGCGTTTTGCAACAAACACTGAACTTGTCTTGTTTGAAATATTTTGTTCATGTGGGAAAGACGCGGAGTTCAAGTGGAATTGTCACAATGGGATTTATGATTTTTTTGAGATGCGACTCTGGTCTCGTAGTAGAGTGGCAAAGTTTAAAAATATAATTTTTCGTACGACGTGGTATAGTTGGAATCAGTGTAGTCGTTTCTTTGCTGAACTTCGAATTAAAGTACGAAACGATCACCCATCCAATTCCCGGACTGCGATAACCAAGGTTACTTGGTTATCGCTCTCGCAAGCACGCTGCTACTAGACCAGGGTACCGATTCTGGTACAATCAAATGGTACAACGCAGTTCTTATTATGTTGTAATATTACTTTGATTTTACTGGAATGTCACTACAGCAATGTCGAGAAAGTTCCATTTGAATCGTACAGTGCTTTCTTTTAAAGTCCACATTTATGTCACCACATGGCAATTATATTTCAACCACCGTTCGCTCTGCAGCCAAACACAGTGCGGTGAGCACAAAGAGAATTCCCACAATATCAACACACTGACACACCGCCAACCCTTATACGTGACACGTGTTCCGTTTGTATAGTGTTGCGATCGATATTATCGATGTCGATACATCGATTTTGAATGTTACAGATGGCACTGACTATTGGCAATTTCAGTGGACAACTGAATTTGACATTTGATAATCCTATACTATATCGTCAACGTTGACCACTGGCCATAGCGAATACCAAATTAGAGTATTGTAAAGTTATCAAATGTCTAATACCCCGCTGGTCGAGTAGCAGCATGCTGCGGGACCGATAACAAAAGTTAAGCAACGCACACTCATGCGTAACTGCTGGTAACTGCATGGGTGGTCATTTCGTACTTTGATGCTAATAGAACTTCAGCACCGCAACGAGCTCGGCCACTCGTTAGGTTTGCTTCGTAGTACGAAGCGATTTTAACGGTCTTCTACTAGAGAACCTAAGACAGTCTCGGTAACCCGTGACGGTATATCGACTCTGCCGGTCCTACAATCTGAAAAAATAACTGTCTTTTATCGATAAAAACATCGACACCACACATCCCTTCAATTACAACCGCCCCTTGCCCTCTTACCCCCTCCCTGCGTCCGATTGTCCGCTTTTCATTACCAAATTAATTGTATACACGGACCGAGTTCGCGATCCAACGCGTCAACGTTTGCCGCGAGGTCTTGTGATGTGCTGGGTCTAGGGTTCCGCAGGCAAAAGAGGGCAATGTAGGGCCGCATTGAGTGCGCGCAAGATAACTTTCTCTCAGACTTTCTAGTCGGACTTTCTTGTCAGAGTGGTCCTGGTTGAGTAGACTAGATACCCGAAGACATGTTCATTGGGTCGCAAACATTCCCGAGGATTGTTTTTTTTTTCAGCAATTTGCCAGTTGAGTCAGTTAGAGACTCCATCGAGTTGGTGATCGGCCGCGTGTTCTTTTACCTTCCACCTGCCCCTGAATTACCAATCTTTCCATTGAATTGTCATCTCTGTAGATGTGACCAAATAACTAGGAGAACTTTGCGCGCGGCTGAAAATGGAAATTTTGACGGAAGGCTTTGATGAGAATGCTTTTCACTCAATGTCGGTGATAATAATGTTTAAATATGTCACACAAATAATTTTCCGATACTGTTCAACCAGTCTCAGTGTGCCTCCTAAAGGGTGCGTCTGCTTTTGGCGTTCTCGAACTCGTATTTTTGTATGCCTTTCGTGCCAAGAGAGATAAATTAATACTCCTTTCCTGCAGAACCATTGCACTGACCTCCGACTTGCACTTGACAATTTTATATTTTTTTTATCACCGCTGTCTACCCCCTTGCTGGCGGAAAGGGATCGCCGTTTTGGGGTTTAACTCGCTAAAATAATTATGACGCACAAAATTTTTTTTTTGCGTTTCATGCATATTTTTAAAAGGTCAGAGTCCCGATGTGAGATGAGTTGTGTAAATGGATGGAGTTGACAGTGGGAGAGTTTTTTACGTTTTATGATCTGCCTGGGGGATACCTACTCCCGAATCCCGAAATAAGTAAGTTACTAGGGAAGGAATTTGTGGAATTCACACAAAATTCAAAATACGGATGGGGTGTTTTATTGCTAGCTTGTATGTAACCTTGTATGTAAGTAAGCTCTGAAATTTTGCAATAAATTTTCACTCACTTTCACTGAAGCTATCGGTCTCAAATTAGGCATACACGTTTGGTTCTCGTGACAATAATATGATACCACAGAGCTGGCCTGATGATGGAGTCGGAACGTCATCACGCAACAAGATAACCCGATCGTGTTTGGGCTCTTTGGAATGGTCTTATTGAATACTTGGTGACTGCTTACCATCAGGCGGGCCGTAAGCTTGTTTGCCACATTAGTGGCAAAACAAAGAATACTATACCCCTATGCTATTCAATCAAAAGCTTCGCGATAAAAGCTTGTCTAAAAATCTGTTTTATGTCATACGGTAGGCAAAAAGGTAAGCGAGCTAGCTAACGCCACCCGCAGACCTCCCAGTATTAACCATGGAGTTCTTCAAGAAAGGGGTAAAAAGGGTCGGCAACGCGTGGGTGATGCCCCTGGTATTGCAAACGTCCGGCTGCAGTGACTGCTTACCAACAGGTAGGCCGTAAGCTTGTTTGCCACATTTGTAGTGTAAAAAAAAAAACTAAATTATCCACACTTGCTCCTACAGTTACTGACAGACAGACGAGGCTCTGGTGAATTGGTTTTACCAAACTGGTTGTGCGGGTCATAGCAGTCGCCGCAAAAAGACAAAATACGATACATTTTCAATTAAACCGTCTTGTAGCAAACCTGTTGACCTGAGTGTGTATAAAAAGTATGTATTTAAAAAATAGTATATAAGTAGTTAATCAGTTATCTAACACCCATAACACAAGCTTTGCTTACTTTGGGGCTAGATGGCGCTGTCTGAATTTGTCCAAGTATATTTATTATTTAGCATTGAGCACCGTTCGGTACTCGGTCGGGGTCAAGGGGTCTGTCGACTTTTGAGTCAAGTCTACATGGCCGCAGTGGTATTCGAACCCGGTACCTCTCGCTTGAGAGTCGGATAGCCTTACCACAGTCTCCATTTCCGATTTCCGAAGGCCATAATTCTTACTTTAATAATCACAGTACTTCCCATACTTTGCTCACAACCTCCCTCCCCCAACACACATAACATCCCCCCGCCCTCTGATTGTGACGACCCAATCTGGAATGTTATTATCGATTCCCGGAACATATTCCTTAGGGAAGAATAACATCATACGTGAATAGATTCGGTAGCTAAATAAACAGATATGTTTTCCAAGAGGAAAAGTCCCGGCTATCCCTTCGGGGATACATCGTTGGCTATTGAAATTGTGTGACGATGTAACGAAGGCCCGGGCCTTGTTATCGGGAGTATAATTAGTGGGTAGCCTACTAAAGTAACAATATACGAACGTGTACTCGACCCGTCTCGGCTTCGGATGGGTGTTTTCGGATATTCTCTATTATAATTGGCATTTATTATACATAATTATAAACGGAAAGAAATTATCTAAATGATAGTGAATCGCAGCGAAATCCGTTGCGTTGTTTAGGAGTAGTTAGCCGATATAAATAAAGGCAGATAGACGCCGAAAGTGACTATTTTAAAATTGCTTTTTAATAAAAAAAATTTTGCATTTTGGGCACGTTGCCTAATAGCAGCGGTTTGTTAGATAACCTTTTTTAGTTTTAGATTAATTTTGTTTTAGTAAGTTCAGTTTTCAGTATTGTTCAGTTTCTGTTGTGTTGTTGTTTAAATAAAATTGCATCATTAGATAAAAAGTAAGTATGAATATAAAACGATGTCTTTGGGCTGGTTAATCTGGCAACCTATTAATCATATTGATTTCGGGAAGCGGCGCGTAATACGAATTGTCGACGAACCAATACATAAAAATAAGTAGGAACCACCGGCTGTTCATCTATTATACTGGCTGTACAACTCCTTGACTATTCCGCCATCGCACCACCAGCCGCGGGCTGGGTGCTCATCATACTATCCAGACGCCTGTGAAATGTCTTTTCAAGATTATTTCCTGGATTAGTTAGCCAAGTGGCTACCAATGACTCTTTTCTGAGTTTTGTACATTACTTATGTTACATTATGAAACCTACACATTTAGGTGACAGAATGTGTAACCATGATCCAATCTGGTCAAGCTCCCCTGGTAGCATAGTCACGGAGGTCAGATGACAGTCGCTCCACTATATTTATCTGATCTTCCAAATCCTGGATCATGGTCAAGGCAGACCCCCGGTTCTTGTGCGTGAGGGAAATGTCTTAAAACAAAATGAAATCTTAATAATAAACGATTCCCTTTGTGCTTGAAAACTTGTGCTTCAAGCATAAGTAATTTAAACTTCACGTTTCAGATTTGTGTTTTAGCTTGCTAGATTTGCTCGTAGATCTTTAGAATGTCTTTGTTGGAGAATATTGCAATATTTGTGAGATAATTATAACATTCCTTTTCTGTTATTAGACATTATACTCCTGTTTTTCGTCTGTGGTTAGGAACGAAGTACCACCGGTGTACAATTCCGTAAAGGGCCTGCGTTGTTGAATAAAACACCACTTTATAACTATTCGGATCCTGTTTACTAGAATTATTAAAAATGTAAACTACTGTTACGGTGGAACACTTTACAGAGTCATCAAACCTTTTTTTTTTGCGCCTACCGCAAAGTGTATATGGCACCATCCGGACATACGAGGGAGGGAGAGAGGCAGAGAACACCGTGTACCAGTGCGGCCGGCCGGCTGGTTATGCCGGACTCGTCAAAGAAGAAAAAAAATTATAAATGTCTGTCTTGGGACTGTATAAATGAATCGTATTTTTCTAATCATACCTATACTTATTCGAGAAAGAACACCTGCCAAACCTTCTTGGAAATGTTATAAAAACACGAACTTTAAGATTCCCGGGAAACCTGTACCAGGATTCATGTTTTCCAATCCCGAGTGCTTAGATACTTCAACCTTTTTGCGCTGTGTTTTTCCCCAGGTTAAATAAATATGGAGTTATAATTTTCTTCCGTCAAATGGGGAATGTTCACCTGTATCTAGGCGTAGTCTAATGTACATCAGAGTTGTGTGGATGGTTGGCAGAGCTGTGTGGATGATATGTAGAGTCACAGTGCTGCTGGACGTCGTCGCAACCATTTAATTTCCTATTTAGATGATTGTCTCTGTCAATGCTTTATCTCATGTCATCATTGATTTATTTCACCACATGGTAAATCCTTAACATCTTGTACAAGTAAACCAACTTTATAACAACTAAGTTATGTATGTCCCCCGATTATATGCACACCTATGTTACAACTAAATGACTTTGAACTTTGAATTTTAGTAGGTATCCCATATGTTAAGAAAAGTTTTATTTTGTTCCCTCTATCGTAAAATATATGAAACGCCAAGTAGTCGCTAAAAATTAGATTTTAAGAGTTTAGTGGTTGCTATACATAAATTGTGACATCGTAGCATAAAAAAGCAGTGGACGTCCTGTGGCAGAGATGATGAAGATTCCCAAACTATGCAATCCATCTAAGACTACAACACCAGACTTGTTTCTTTTTATACCACTATGGTGGCATACAAGCTTACGTCCTGCCTGATGGTAAGCAGTGACCGCAGCCTATGGACGTTTGCAATACCAGGGCATAAAAAAGGCATCACCCACGCGTTGCCGACCCCGTAAAAACCTTTTCACCGCTTTCTTGAACAACTCTATGTTGTACTCTCCAGGAAAAATCTACAAACTAACTGAACTAAGAGTCTGTATGAACACAAACTACAAAGCCTTTTTAGTTTAAATAGTACCATAAATTGCTGTATTTCCGCCAGTTATAACAGGAAATATTTTCCACAGTTAATACAGAATAATGGGTGCAAAATTTTACGGAGATCCCAGTTAATGCACATATCTAGTAGCAGTGTAGAAAGCAAAGTCAGCGCGTTTAATATATTTCAGTTTCTGGTCGCTTTAAAGCAACTAGTCGTTATTCTTTACTTCTGTGGAAATGCTGCCGTTGAATTATTAAGCTTATTTTACATTAAGTAAGGTCTAAATGTGAATAAATCTGGAAGAAGCAAAAGAGGTGTGTCGGATTGTAGCTTGTGGCACTCAATAGTGGGATACGGTGTGTATGTGTGTTCGTGTTTTTAATAACTAATTAGTAGTTATTCAGTAAAGTGTCATTAGTGCAAGGCCGCAATGGGATCCGAACACGGTACCTCTCGTTTACGAATCGGATACCTTAACCACTCGGCCACCGATGCTCCAATGTATAATAAGTATGTAATTGAAAAGTATAATTATAAATAGTTTAACAGCTGTCTAGCACGCACAGCATAAGCTTTGCTTACTTTAGGGCTAGACAATAAGCGATATTAACGCCTAGCCAGGCATTTTACCAAAGATGGAGCATGCCTGTCCAGGAACAGCCTATTCACTCTAGCCTTGAAGGCGTCAGATTATAATGATCAGACGACGACGAATCATGACGATTTCGTATCATGATAATTTGATACCATTGAATTAATTGTTTTTTAACATTGACATCAACTATTAGTACCTAATTCTATTCATGAAACTATTTTAAATGACGTTGTATTATTATTACTACGAATAAATGAATATGAATATGGACACATTCTCCGGAAACGTGGTCCATTCCTGAGATGATTATAATCTTATTAATTTATGCGAAAGATTATAAGGATATTTCTTCATTCAAAGTTCAAAGTTCGAATATATTTATTCAATTTGGGTCTTTATAAAACACTTATTTTAATGTCATATAATCTACAATGGTACGCGACGTGGCATTGTCGAGTCTGCAACGGGTAGAGATGTTTTACCCTGCGCTGGCTAGTCGAGTCAGCCAGTCACTTGACAAGAAGGAACATACCGTAGACAGAGAACGAACATACCCTAGTATGCTCTGTGGTACGGCTTCCCGCGCGATGTACCTGTCAGTGTCACTGTCAGTTTGACGTGCGCTTACCGCAGCCCCGCATCGACGATGCTGCGTGCGTGAATATTGCCCCTCAATACTTCCGCCACAACATCACTACACAAATTTCGTACACAACCGCACGTTCATCCACATAATTCCATCGCGACAACTTCCGAAGCCTGCTAAGCACCTTTGATTGATTAACATCCCAGAGCTGGTGTCACTGCGATCCCCGATCATGGCAAGAACTTTGAGCAGTTACTAAGTAGTGTAGTTGGTGATGTCAGCGCTAGTTTCGCTCGAGTCCGTGAGTGTTCTTGATGAGTTCTGCTGACTTGGGGCAGAGTTTTTTCAGGACAGAGTTAAGAGTTGTGATCTCTTCGTTCTTATTCCGGTGTTATCGTGCTTATTCCAAGGAGCGTCGGTGGCTTAATAGTGAGACGGTTCGACTTGTAAGCGAGAGACACTGCCGCTATGTACCAATGACTCTTTTCTAAGTTATGTACGTTAGTTGAACACTAACCGATTTTCTTACTGTGAGGGTCACGGAGGTTGGATTTTAGCCGCTCCATTGTAGTTACCTGATCTGCCAAATCTTGGATCATGGTCAAAGCTGACACCGACCGGAATATTTTTTATCGTACTTATACATATGAACACATACATGCCGTCTCGCCGTTCCTGTAGGGTCCTGACAAACCTCTCTCGATTAAATCGGAGACATTTTCAAGAAAGGTCAGGTCCTCCAAGGTAAAACCTATTATTTCCCCGGGATAAAACATTGCCCATGTTACTCAGTGATAATGTAGCAATCTATTAGTGTAAGGATTTTTAAAATTGGTGCGCTGTTGTTCACTTTTTCATTTCAAAGAAACATACAAAAATACAAATCATTTCTCGTTAAAATATTATTAGTTTAGTATAAATAAAGCCGTCCTGTTTTATTAAGTTTGGACTCACGCATGCTTCCTAAACTTTTATTAGAGGACTGTAAACGTATTAACTGCCAATAGATCGTAAAACATTAGCAAAACTTCCAACTGGCAAGGATCAATCGCTTGACTGCTCCCACGACCTGTAACAACCAATTTGGCATAATCTCCAGAGTTTACGTAGTATTGGCGGTCAAAATTCCCACCAATCGAATTCGAACTACTTAACATCAAAACTTTAGGAGGTCAGTCCTTTGAGGTGCCTGAAATCTGGGATCTTAGACCCGGGTCGCGGGATTGGATTACCTAGCGTCTGGGATTAGCGACGGAGTTCCCGAGATTATTGTCGCCCCGGGGTAAGGTAACGTGTTTAAAATTGCCATTAGTGTTTATAATTGTGACGATTCGAATTTGCAAGGCCAGGGCTTTGATTCTGGTACGGAAATCGTCTCAGTTGCAGTAACATTACAATTGCATCGCATGTCAAACGTGTGATTGTTATTCAAATGACAGATGTTGAGTTGCAACTTTCATGAGTTCGAACTTTTCCACAATTAGTTTTCTAGTACTTTAGTTGCATTATGGTTTTATATGGCTTTTGGCACTCCAATAAATAAATTACTAAGTTGCATCTTTCTTAGTTGTCAAACTGCTTTCAATTCTGACAACGAAAACGTGTCAAAGGTCGAACAATGATTTAACTGAAATTTACTTGGATGATGCTGAGACTGACTCGATACCTCGACGTAGTTATAGTAACATCACAGTTACATTGCAACATAATAACAACTGCATTGCACAACAGAATCGCTACCCAAGAGTGTTGAGATCGCATACAAATTTGCCTCTAAGGCAAACTTTATCGACCCGTAACCACGCTGGCTGAATTTGGACCGATTCCGTGGAACGGAAGCCTTATGTCGTAATGAATTTAGTATAATATCTCTAAGCGTTGTATTATCTTCGGCACGTTGTGGGATAATTAAAATAACTGGCGTAGGGTTTCCTTTGGCTGATTGAAGTATTACTTAATTAGCTATTTCCTTTGATATCAATATCCAGTTAAATATGCTTGGGAGCGTCGTACCACGTGTAAATAGCAAACGTAGTACGTAGACGAGTTCACTTTTTTGAATATGATATTTTATAACATTTGTAATTGTCTGGAGTTACATATTTGTAATATATTTATGTATATATGTTTTTATGCACAAAGCCTATATCCCAGAAAACTTAAACTTCAATAAGGTGACCTGTTGCACACACAGGCACCATTCTCCACAAATATGTATAATAAATTTGTTTCTGATGTTAAAATGTATTAGGCTACTAACATTTATATTACGTGAGAGGCACAACCTTGAGCAATGTGGAAGGCGTGGGGAGAGAGCTATGCCTAGCAACGGGCATCCAGCAGCTGAGAATATGATGATGATCTGTCCATATGGACAAATAGAGTTACAATATTATATTAAATGTTAATGTGTCCTTTGTATGTAATTGTAACTGTTATTGTGTCGTGGTGTGCTATGTGTAATAAATGTATTTTCTTTCTTTCTTTATTCTTTACTTGTCACAAACTACAATAACAATATCAGGTGGTAGGACTCTGTCATACCTGAGGAGTCCGCCTGGGCGGTGATACTCAACCACCGCTTTGGCAGTGGAAATCGATACTTCTACTGCCAAGCAACAATGCTTGCATTGTTGTCTTCCGGTTTAAAGGATACGGTAGCCAGCGGCATGAACTAAAGGACAGACGTAAAGAAGAACAGAAGACAGGAACTAAAACGAAATGCCGTTTTCGTTCCTTACACATACAACGCACCTACTGCATTATTGTTGCATGTAACCTAAATGCATAAATCGTAGATGTTACGGGCAACAGTTATCGCAGTTATCGCTTACGCTTATCAGGTTCTCCCTGCGTAGAAAAAAGAACTACAAAATCAAACACATAGGTACGGTTCAAAGTGGTAAATGTAAAATACATTCATATTATTACCACGAGGCTTATTATTATTTGTACTGTGTCAAGGGGCTTAATATAATCCCTATTTATTGCGATTATAGCCTTTATTCCCTATATGAATAAAATATTTCGCCTTCCCCACAACGTCCTGCAAACAGGCGATGCCATTATAACTGCTGTTGTTACAATTAAAATGAAATCCGGTCCAATGGCGGCTTGGGACGATAAAGCGCCGTAATCGGGTTTTATCGCTGGTAAACAAGGCTCTCTTTACTACGTTCATTAATATATCAACTGGATTAAGGCTTGAGACTTTACCTCCATATTTCATTTTATGGGCTCGTAAAAATAGTAGGTACAAAATGTACAACCGATATTCGCTTGTCGGATTCACATTTCCTTTTCTCGGCCTAGTTGCTCTTAACAAGTTAACGCATTTTGATATTGTGTCTATTCTGAAAATAATAAAATAATCATTTCTTTTATTTAACAGTATGTTGTGCACAATAACAGGTACAACAGGTAAAACAACACAACAGGTACAGCTTATTCATCTTTTTATTCATAATCACATAATTAACTTGGCGTTAATGTCCCGGTTGTGCTCTTGCGCGCGAGCAACTGGGGTCCGCCTTGACTATGATCCAGGATTTGGCAGATCAGATAATTACAGTGGAGCGACTGCCATCTGACCTCCGTGAGCCTGGAAACAGGGCAACCTGACCAGTTTGGATCATGTTTACACTTTCAGACGCCTGAATGTGCAGGTTTCTTCACTATATTTTTCCTCACCGTAAGAGTCATTGGTACATTGCCTCAATGGGACTCGTACACGGTACCTCTCGCTTACAAGTCAGATACGCTAACTACTCGACCACCGACTTTTCTATATTATGTCTATACAAATAGCCGAATTCGTTTGACCAAATTCGGTCATAGACTAATATAAACTGGTAGGTATATATATTAGCAATTGCTGAACTTAATTGATGGTTTTTGAATACCAATTCTGAGCTGGCTTTCGCGAAATTTCATTTCAATTTCAAATGTTTGTCTTGGAACCCTTACCTAGTACCTTATCCCCAGTATAATCAAAAACACGATTAATTGAATGTTCTTTGATATATTTTAAAATTACTTCGAAAACATTTCTCCTAAACCACTTAATGTATATAATAGGTTGGGGAGAAAGTTTCTTCGCATTTTATATGAAAATTAAAAACATTTTTTAATATAGTTAATCACATTTAGCTAAAGTATGTAGGTACCATTTTGTTCGATAACTTTTTGCCATCTTGTAGGTAGGGACATGATCCCATTGCTATAGAAATTTTGGGGCTTCTGATAAAAAAACTGCGTCAAGTAGTTTTGGCAGTCCTCTCGTGATGTTAACCTGACACTGCCTAAAGAATTCTGAAGAGACCGAAACAGGTGGAAATCTGAAGGCTATACGGCGGACGCATTAACACCTCCCAGCCAAACTCTCTTAATTTTTGCTGAGTGGTTAAAGATGTGTGAGGTCCAGCGTTATCATGATGAAAACCACACCCCTTCTGTTGATTAATTCCGGCCGCTTAATCTCAACTTCTTTCTTTAATCTTATCAGTTGTTCGCAGTAGAGTTCTGAATCGATGGTCCTGCCTGGTGGTAACAGCTCATAATGAATACTGCCCTTCCAATTCCACCACACACACAGCATCACCTTGTTGCGAGTTAACCCGGGTTCGCCACAGTCTGTGAAGCCTGACCGGCCTTTGACCATGACCTTCTTCGCACGTTCTTGTCGTACGTGATCCACTTTTCATCACCAGTTATCAATTTCTTCAGAAATGGTTCGGTTTCATTATAAAGTCGTCGTAATAAAGAATCACAAATGAGTACACGGTTCATTAGGTTTCTTTCAGAGAGCTCGTGAGGTACCTAAATATCGAGCTTTTTTGTGTACCCATTTTTTTCAAATGCGCCAAAACTGTTTTGTGGTCAATTCCCAGTTCTTCAGCTACGTCGTAACTACTGATATGCCGATCTTTCTCCACTTTTTCAAAAATAGCATCCATTTTGTCCGTAACAGGGCGACCAGAGAGACGTGCATCTTTGACATCAAAATTTCCGGATTGAAAACGCTTAAACCAAATTTGTGCTACTCCACAGGCACTGCATTAGGTCCATAAACATCGCAATTTTTTTTCGCGGCTTGCGTTGTTTTTTTAGTAAAATTTTGAAATGTATCTAATTTCTTCATTAGATTCACTCATCTCGACGGTAAGAAAAACAAATGAAAATCACGCATTTACATAATTTGAATTTGAAATTATCTTCTTTAAAATTTAAACTTTAGATGATACCAAAACCAGCCAGGTACAAATAGCCAGAAAACAAATGACAGGCGACAGCATCCTCTTCAGCCACCTCCACATCAGTGGAGGATTTACCATAATCTCCACGCTTGGCAGGCTGGATGGATTCGAGATCGCTGTGTCTATCTATATGTATATACGCTTAGATTTTTAACTACGCAACGGATTTAATGCGGCTGTCAACAATAGGTAGATAAAGTGATTAAAGAGGAAGGTTTAGAAGGTAGGACAACACGCAGACGAAGTCAGGGTGGGTCTGCTAGTATACAATAAAAAACGATAGATAGAATAAGAATAAGAATCATTTATTGCCTTAAACAAAATATAGTGCCTCACCATTACATCTAAACAATAAAAATAACTAAGGCAAATGGAGCTGGCTCAGCTTACGCTGTCACGGGACGGTATGGTTCCGTACAGCGCTGTTTTTCAGACATGCCCATTGAGTAGGTGTTTGAGAATATAAACTTTATAAAATAAACAAATAAAACAAAGTAAAACAAATAGATTGTTACTCTTTCACACAAAAAACTACAAAACGAATTTTGATGAATTTTTTCAGCGTTGTAGCTTATCTAATCGAATTCGGTAACCATGATAGTCAAATCTTCCGCGAACGAAGTCGCGAGCCATCTGCAAAAGTAAGTGAGAATAAAGTTTCGTACCTACCCCAGCGTTAGCAGATCAAAATGTCAAACTCATTTTCCTCCCGTGGCAAATTGAAAAGCTTTTACATAAATTTTTATTCCAATCTCTTACTTTAGCACCTTAGTAGGGCTTTGTACGGGCGCTTGCCATTTTTAGCTGTAATGTAGTCAGAAGCAATTTGAACGCAGAAAGGAATAAGGATTAACATAATTATCTAATCGATCCGCCGGTGGCTTAATGGTTAACGTGTCCGACTCGTAGCTCGAGGTACAGGGTTCGTACCCCAGTGCCGCCATGTACCAATTTTTATTTTTATGTCATACGGTAGGCAAGTGGTCATCACTGCCTATAGACATTAGCAACACCAAAAGTATCGCCAATGCGTAGCTCACCTCTATCCCACGTTGCTCTGGCAGCAAAACGGCAAATGCCCCACCACTGCGAAAGCCACGGTTCCCCAAACCCATGGAGCACTGGAGACCTTAGTAACCGACAGAAACATAATACTATTTAAAAGAGTATTGTTTAGCTTCGGTATTCTGTAAGGTGGAGGTACTTCCACAATCGGGCGGCTCCAATTCGAACGGGTAAGTAACTATGTAACTATGATCCAATCTGGGCGGGTCCCCCGTTGACAGGGTCATGGAGGTCAATAGCAGTCGTTTTACTGTAATTATCTGATCTGCCAAATCCTGGATCATGGTCAAGGCGGACCGGGTCCTCTAGCGACTTATCTTAGCAATAGTTCGGTAGATAGGTAGATCAGCCACATTAAAGATATATTATTTTTGGTGAATTACCTACCTAAGGTATAACAATTTAAACTTACAAAAATATGTAAAATGGAGTAGAGACTGTAGTCTGTACCGCCACGGTGCATTGTCATGGAAATGACGACCTTTACCCCCCCGTCCCCCCTCTCCTACCCTCTTTCCACGAATAAATGTATCACAGGCGATTGTCTCCCGCAATTTATTCGGACACAGCCATCGCGGCCTTGCGTGTGCAATGCAACGTTTTGTACTGACAAGTGGAACTCGATGTATGGTTCCTTCATTACCTTTTTCGGTATGACAAATATCTATTTTTAGTTACTTTGGCAACACCGAAAGCAAATAGTCCAAAAATAGGGAAAATCAGCATTATGCATGGACAAAATGCAATTTTTCAATGCAAAATTCAAAATTTATTGTAGTATAGGATGTATAGTCTAGGATATTGACCAAATAGGGTTTGCAACCGAATACGGCCAATTGAAAACCTAATTTTATGAACATTTTTGGATCCTAGTATTAAATTCCGTTTTTTATGCTACTAAGGTGGCAAACAAAGCCTACGGCTTGCCTGATGGTGAACAGTCACAGCAGCGTATGGACGTTTTCAGTACCAGGGGCATCACCCACGCGTTGCCGACCACGTAAAAACCTTTTTACCAAATAATAATAACCAAATAATCAGGATAAAACGAAAAATAAAAATATCTCTGTTAATCCTCATTAAAAAGCTTTTATCAAGATTTACAAATATTCCTCAAACAATAACAAAAATAATAAAAGAAAAACAATAAGAGAGGATTGTGACTAAGTGACACCGGTAGCCCTGCCAGCGTCACGCACACCGCAAAAACTGCTCACACGGATCCCACAACCAACCCTTTCTGTACGAGTCTGCAAAAAATTAAACAAACATTTCCGTATACATTTTTACGGCCGTTAGGAGTTTTTGTTTGTTTTTCGGGTAAATAAGTACCAACGGCGCTGAATGGTACACACCAGTCTACCCTGTTGGATGAACTCCCTGCCGGTGGCGTGTCCATAGTGATGCTAGGTCTTTGTATACTGGTCGTGTGTTGATGTGATGAATTTGTACGAGATAACACACAGCATAATATACAGGGTGGGGCCTGTGACAGGAGCAATTAATTTAAATGCAGACTTCTCAGACTATCCGAAGTTACCTTGACCTGATCCAAATGCTCCAAAGTGCTTAAAATCAAATAAATCTTTATATAAAATTACAATCCATAATCAATCAATTTCATCATTGCGAAATTGTTGTTATTGGTCGTTAGATGTCGTTGTACCGGGCATTTACTTCAAGTCAAGTATACCGACTGGACGACGGTATGCAGTACATTGCTTGCTCGATTAATTTTGTTTGAAAATAATTAGTTAATTGATATGTATTTAAGTGTATAAGTATGTATGTATTTATTGATATAGTATATAAAAATTAGTCATATTCATATGTATTTTATAATTATTCATTAATTGTGCGCGTCGTATCAGCATTTCTTAGCTAAACATTTCCTTTCTGTAGGCCTGCTGGAAGAAATTTCTTTTAGAAATAAGTAGTGCCTGTTGTGTCAGTTATATCTATGTGATATCTCTGTATTTCTTTATTGTGTGCAATAAATTGTTAAATAAATAAATAAATAATATACATTTATTTTTCATTTTATAAGATTAAAACCACGTGGACTTAGTTATTGATTAGTTAAACGGTTCATATTTTAATTTGTTGCTCTTGCTTTATCGCCCACCCTGTATACAGCCCTACAGGGGGAGGTCGTTAATATTGAATACCACGAGCTACGACCCTGACATACTCCTGCTTAACACCTTTGCCTCTTCCATATTCATACAAGAATATGTCATGTTCTTATGTAAATAATCACCTTGGCATCAATATCCCGGTTGTGCTTTCGCGCTCAAGGGCCCGAAGTCCGCTAAATTTACTGACTTAGATTAAAAAAAATATTGACGTTAATATCAAGGTTGTGCTCTTGCGCGCGAAGACCCAGGGTCCGGCTTGACCATGATCCAGAATTAGGCAGATCAGGCAAATACAATTGAGCGACTGCCATCTGACCTCCGTAAACCTCTTAACAGGGGAACCTGACCACATTGGATCATGGTTACTTAGTCAAAAAATAATAATGATTTATAATCGTGTGTTTTGTGACTTTTAATCCTGGAAGCTTTACCTTTAATAATAAGCCCTTTTAATCGTTTCAGGTAAACACCAGCTCATGGCACACCAACCGGTCATCAAACCTCATATTTTTTTGTAATCAACTACCGACCCGTACCCACTTTGCACTGGTTTTCCCGGCTTCTCTTTACTGTAATTTGAATGTATTATACATATAAACCTTCTGGAAGAAATTCTCTAACTAAACGAAAAAACCGCATCAAAATCCGTTGCGTGGTTTAGGAGAAGGAGTTTTATGAATATTGCTTCTTGCCAAATTTCTAATTCTAGAGCAACGGAAAGTAGTTTTGATTCCGTTGCGAGCGTCAAAATATTCGGCTTAAACGGAGCATAAACGGCCGTATCTCTTGATTGCGTTGACTTAGAAGTTTGACTTTATTATTGCTCCAAGAGATTGCAAACTTGACTACTAGATATTAATTTCAGCTAAGTTTCGGCGCGTTTCTGAGAAAAAGGGTCTTGATAGACGGTCGGACGGACAACAAAGTGATCCTATAAGGATTCCGTTTCTTTTCTTTTGATGTAAAATAAAGTATGGAACCCTAAAAAAGTTAAAAAGGTCGAGCCAAAGCAGTTAATCTTAATTCTACGACGTCAACTATAACGCTGTATATTTATAGCAAGACCGCATGCTGGAGCCTCGCTGTCATTGTTCTATCACGCATTATTATTTGAATTACTAGTGGACTCGACGCGACTTCGTTCGCATACACCGACTTTACTTTTTAAACCTTTCCTTGAATAACTCTATCTATTGTTGAAAACCGCATTAAAATCCGATGCGTAGTTTAAAAGATCTTTAAAAAAAAATCGGCGTTAATGTCCCGGTTGTGCTCTCGCGCACGAGGACCCGGGGTCCGCCGTGACCATGATCCAGGATTTGGCAGGTCAGGTAAATACAGTGGAGCGACTGCCATCTGACCTCCATGACCCTGCTACCAGGGGAACCTGACCAGATTGGATCATGGTTACATATCTCTAGGCTATTGCTGAGACCACGCCAATATAATATCTTCGCGGCCCCTACAGCTCGGACTGTGTCTCGCGCCAACGCACCTCTCATTCGAGCGTTGTCTATGCTGAATTCGCTCCTGACATCGGCGCCTGATTGTGATATTTTTGCGAGTCGATGGGCGGATGTGTGTAGGGTGTGTTTGAGGTTCTGTGAGACGATGAAAGGGTGAGTAATTTTAAATTATATATTTAGTTCAACTATAATGTTTTATTATCTTAAGATGTACCTAATATTAATTTTACAGTGTATTAGTTCTTAAACTGTAAGACTGTAAAGTTTGTGGAATAAATAAATCAATAAATAAATAGATAAATAAATAAATATCCAGTGGCCTGAATATGCAGGTTTCATCACGATGTTTTCCCTTACCGTAAGAGCATCGGTTAGTATTCAACTACACATATGTACATAACTCAGAAAACAGTCATTGGTACATGGCCGGAGCGGGATTCGAACTCAGGACCTATGGCTTACGAGTCATATACTCTAACCGCTCGGCCACCGACACGCTCACACGTAGTTTAAAAGATCTAAACGTACATAAATACATAGGGAGAGATGGCGGAAAGCGACTTTGCTTTATACTATGTCTAGATTAGGTGGCGTGGGGCCTGGTCGCCCTTTTCGTTGCCGTTAAATTAGACGATGGCTGAGCCCTGCGTTTTATTCGTGAACGAGTGCTGCCTTGGTGTACTGGCTTATTCTTGCTGTAGTTTTAGGTGATTTTAAGTATAATATACCTATATATTATATCGGGCGCTGTCCGGATCTGCTTGGCATTGGCGGGCACTGACCGGCTCTATCTGGTATTGTCGGACACGATCAACACGATGTCCTCATTCTACTAGCCTACCAGAAGGTAAAAGGAGAACCTTTTTGACGATTGAAAGAGATATTTAATGTCATATTCAATTAAGAAATTTTGATTTGATTTGATTTGATTTATCGTCATCGTCATAGATGTTAATCCCGTCTTTCGCCAGGTCCGTTTTTCTAAACTTCCTCTATTTTATATGATTTACGAGACCATTTGCAAATAATAGAAATTAACCTGCAAAACATGGACTGAAAAGCCGATAAAAAAACATAAATATACCCGACCCATTTGCATATTAAATCTGTAGAAATAGAGTAGGTAGTTGCAAAGCTTCCAGCTTTCTTTCTGCTTGTTTTCCACTTTCTAGTCTCATTTGTAGAGCAGGAGTTGGATTTTCATTTATTTGAAAAAAATTATATAGGTGTAGGTAAATCACCTAGGATTTATTTTCTAAGGCATTTTAAGCTTTTTCTATGTTATTTTACTAAACGACTGGATGTTGCTCGACACTTTGTTCGTGTGGGCTGAACATAAGCAAAATACCTTTACCTCTAGTAATTACTTTGAAATGAACATTGTGATGATCTGGGATACTAAATCTAAATGCAAAACAGGTGAACTGACAATTCAGGATAGGTAAAAGACCAATTGCAATTGAAGACTTTCAAGACATTCTACGGGGTAAGTAAATAATCGTGGACAAATTCACACAGCGCCACCTAGCCCCAAAGTAAGCAAAGCTTGTGTTATGTGTGCTATATAACTGATAAACTACTTATATACTTTTTTAATACATACTTATTATACATAGAACACCCAGACCCGTAACAGAAATTAAAATTCATCATTTCAATTTCTGCCCGGTCGGTAATCGAACCCGGGACCTCTTGCGTGGCAGACCGGCATGTTGACCACTGAACCACTCAGGTCGTCAAGTAAGTACGTAGTAAGTGACGCTATCCTGGTCTAAGGCAGTTTGTTTTCCAATTATCTCTCCACTCATATTTTGAGAAGTGCTCTGAAGACTCTTGAGAGTATGAGTTGCTTTACCAAATTGCCCTAATAATATTCAGCACGAAGCGCTATTGTAGTATTCGAACGCTTGCAGCGAGCGTTTATTGCATTGATTCAAAAATGATACCAAATTGCATATTGGTGGAGGGAGAATTAACCCTCCGGATCAATTGAAGCATTATGTCGGTAGCTACGACGGTAGGGTGACGACCTGAGTCGTTCAGTTGGTGAACATGCGGACCCGGGGCCCTCACATACCGCGCGGGAGCGCAACCGGGACATAACGCCGAGATGATGACGATGACCGACATGATGCAGTATGTCAGCGATGTCAAATGCTATAGAAAGTGCGATGTCTGGTCGCCTGGCTTTATCCAGTAAGCGGCCAAAGAGAAACATTTTCCCGGTACGACTTGGTGTATCAAGGAAATGTATTTACACTGAAGATGCACGCTTCCTAAAACTTTACCGAAGACTTCTCTTTGCTCAACGTTATTGCTTACCATCGCGAACATTTCAGCTGCACTGTAATTGCTTTTCAAAGCATGCTCGCATTTAGCGTATAGTTGCCAATCGATATGACGAAATCTTGGAGCATCGTTAGGCTACGATTTACTCCCTTTCATCAGATACTCCCACATGTATTCCTTTTGGCATAAAGGTCATCTTAATCTTAGATTGTGTTGATACTTAATTTTTCTAACAATTGTACTTAGTTCGAGGGGCCACAGGATATCTGGATCATGGCAAACATTTGGCGTAGACGTTATGGTGTAGAAGTCATTTGGCTAACATTTAATTATTCAGGAGCTGCTTTGCTCTGCAGACCGCGTAGATTTTTTTTGTGTAATACGGCAGTCAAACAGACATACGGGCGATCTGATGGAAAGTGGTCACCGCCGCCTATGGACATCAGCAGCAAGAGAGGCGCTACCAATGCGATGAACTATTTTGAAGAATGCAAATGAATGAGGTAGCGTTGTGGACAGTATGCATTAGAAGGATGGAAGCAGCAAAATTTCTGTTCATGTACACATTGAGTTGTACATTCCCAAATCTTTGCTCAGAAGCTTTTTTCATTTCAATGTAGATTTGAATGTTTTTCATTTGGATGTAGGCGCAAAAATCTCTTTGTTTCATTAGTGATATATAATTTATTTTTATTTTTATATACTTACATACGATATGCATTTAGTCATAGAAAGCCAGATTGTGTTTTATATTGTCAAAAATATGCTGAACTCTCTAGCATTTGTAGATGTACTGCAAATTAGATCAACCCTGCTGGTTTTAGTGGACCACAACACTAATTACATTGTAGGTTGTACCTAGAGTTATTTTATTGCAATTTTCCCAGGGATCTCTATTTTTTTTAAATAACGAGCCTATTTTACTCGCTAATATTGTAGCAGTCTGTTGGCAAAAGAATTTTTAAAATCAAACAATTACATTACATTAATTCATTACAAACAAACAAATCGAAAAACAATAAAATATTTCCTCTTTATAGTATTTGTATAGAAAAAACACAAAATAGTCTATGTTTTACACAAGTCTTTCACAAAAATACTTAATTTATAATGCTATAGGTACTTAAAATGCCTCGTCAATTTTATGTCGAATTAAAAGCACTTAATGTTCATTCGTTTCATTCGGAATATGAAATTCACTTGCAATTGCCTTGATTACTATAAATTGCAATGAGCGTTGCAAGGAGCGACAGTGGCCGAGTGGTTGGGGTGTCCAGCTCGTAAGCGAGAGGTACTGGGTTCGTATACCACTGCGGCCAAGTACAAATGACACTAACCGATGCTCTTACGGAGAACATCGTGATGAAACCTTGACCGTGATAGACCATGATCTAATCCGGACAAAGAATGTTCACAGAGTCACGGAGGCCAGACGGTAGTCGCTCCACTATAATTACCTGATCTGCCAAATCCTCGACCATCGTCAAGGCGTACACTGCGCCCTCGCGCGCGAGATCACAACCGGGATATTGACACCTACAGACCTCATTAAGGACGTCTTATCATTTATACCAAACTTAAACGACTTAGTTACGTAATCGCACTTTAGAAACAGGTTATACATACACACATAAAGCAGGTTCTACCTGCAACCAAATTTAATCCGAACTCCATTTCCGTGCGAACAGGAACACTAAGCCAGTCTAGAATCTAGATTTGGGCGCCATGTTACACGCCGAGTAACACGGTAACACTGGCCGACTGAAGTTAGTGGTAATACTGGGAGGTGGCAACACTTCGGTCGCAGGCCGGACGCGTCGTAAAGATGTCGCTACCAGCGGACGCTAGGGTTGCCATCATTGGTAGGGTTTGAATTATCGTTTCGTTCGCTTTCTTTCAATCGACGGAAGTTGTCAAAGGGACGGAAGTTGTCAAAATCAGAAGTGGGACCGTTGTCAGAACTTAATATAGGGTACTTCCCGTGGGCCTTGAATATTGATATGAAACTAGGTCTTAGAGCATAAGTAAAGGAAATACCATGCATTAATTATAATTACGACACAAAAAGTAATTTTTATTCTGACAACGTAGTTACCACCTATGATTATGGCGGAAATTCTCATTCGCGCAGACCAGCATATTTTTAAAATAGGTGGAGCGGTGTTAGACGTCATACACGTCTTCAGCGATTACTGCAAGGCTCGCTCGGGTTTTTTTTAATTCGGCAGTTTTCAAACAACGAAACGAAAAATAGGCACATTTGCAATTTTTATACAATCGTGACGATTTGGAGACCTTGGATCTTCCCCTGGCAAATTTCTGGGTGCAAATTGATTACGCACACCATGATTACGATTGGTTTGGATAGAGGAGGTCTAGAGTTCCTTAGGTACCTAATCAATTGGAAAGGCCGTTTACGCCACAGCGGGAAAGTTGGCGTATTCCATAGCAACCGGTGTATGAAAACGAAATTCCAAATTTCTTTCCAGCTGTGGAGTAAATTTGGATCAGCTGGTACCTTATCATATTCCATGTTCTAGATTGCATAATCAGATTGCACTCAGAAAGTTCCCAGAGGGAAATCCAAGGTTTTTTTTTTATACCACTAAGGTGGCAAACAAGCTTGCGGCCTGCCTGATGGTAAGCAGTCACCGCAGCCTATGGACGTTTGCAATACCAGGGGCATCACCTACGCGTTAAGGTCTCCAAATTGTCGCAATTGTATGAAAATTGCAAAGGTGCCTGTTTTTTTTTTTGCAAAGGTGTGTATTTGTCGCGTAGTATAGCGTACTAATCATCATCATCATCGGCGATCAATCCAAGCTTCTGAGGGTGTAGGTTATGGCGTATGGCGTGGCGTCACTTAGCTATATGTCGTCCCTGTTATTGATCATATTTTGAGTTGTTCTTGTTACTTGTTTGTTAAATTTAGTTCCATTTTCAGCCACGAGCATACTTATCTTGAACGTATTCTAGTTAGCTTTCTCAGAAATATACCGCACTCAACCCTGTTCTCGAGTAAGACCTTTCTTTTCTAATTTACTTCATAATTCAACTTCCTTTTTAAAGAAAATTCCTGGAGCGGCAGCCCTATGCTACCGGAAACAGAGGGAGGGGCGGAGCGGACAATAATTTTCCTTTTATTAAGAAAGGACACAGGTTGCCTGCTCCACATAAAATAAGAAATACTTTTTAAAAAGAGTGCCGTCCGCCCGTTGTATTGAATCGCCAGCTTTGTTTATGGCATGTGGCTGAGTGGTAGCCGGCAGGAATTTATGGCTCGTGATCTACGGAATGTTATCAATTTTCTTTTTTTTTATACCTATTGATAAAACTGGGCATAGGCCTTCCCCAGAGATCTCCACTAAGGCCGGTCCTGTGCTTTCCGCATCCAGCAGGTACCTGCGATCCTTACCAGCGGGGCTATTGGCTAACTCAGTTGACAACTGTATTTGCCACTAGATAATTCTACACCACGTCATCTACGTTGAAAACTGGCAATAGCGTCTACCAAATTGATTGATTGAGTGCCAGATTTTTTTATGTCACATTCAGTTGTCCACTGAGATAGCCGATAGGCCCTCGGGTCGTCGGTTCACCTTGTGGGAGGCGTACCAACGCTATTTTGGTATACCTATTGATAAATTACCTATGGTAATATTTTGTTTGTTTCTTTTTTTTTTTTTTATTTATTTATTTATTTATTTATTTATTTAACAGTTTATTGTACACAATATAACAAATACAGAAAGTACAGATTACTTATGACACAACAGGCACTACTTATCTCTAAAAGAAATCTCTTCCAGTAGGCCTATTTTACCGTCTTCATAAATCATATATATTAAAAAGGACAACACATTTTGTTTGTTGACATTTTATTTTATATTATTGTATTTGACATTGACATTACCAATTACGTACCACTGTGTAATTATTTATTGTATTTTATTATATTCTCATGACATTATTATTTAGTTTACTTTATTTACTTCCACTTTCAAGTAAATGTACGCTTGTTTCGAATGAATACATGTTTTAAATATTTTTATTATAAAAATTTAAGATCTCTTTTATAGATTTATATAAATTACTATAATATTAATAATTTAATATAGGCTGTAAAATGAGGTAATGAATGAATCTAAATCTATTCTAAATCCAAAACCTACAGGCTATAAAGGCAATTTATGAAAGCCAAATCATTACCATAATCAGTAACCATGAGTTAATCTGATTAGATTCCCGGAGGTCAGATGGCAGTCGCTCCACTTGATTTACTTGGGGGTCTAAAAAGGCCACTATTGTGATTCAAATTAATATGTTCTTATCAGCAGCATAGCTGTTGTTGACATTGACGTGACAATTCAAAATGGCGTCACTTGGTTCCACTATTGGCCACCGGATCAGATAAGTTTGTGGCACTCTAATATGAATCATAATATAAAACGGTAATGTGGCCTTTTTAGATCCCCTGGTCTGCCAACTCCTAGATCATGGTCAAGGCGAAGCCCGGGCCCTCGTGCGCGAGAGCACAGCCGGGACATTATAGGCCAGTCAAATCTTACATCTAAAACGCAAAGCGCGATGTAACGCTGCATTTTTGGTATGTTATTTGGACCCCTTAAGAGAGTGTGAAACTACATTTTGCAAGCAAAAAAAAATTGTGCTTCCTGCGTAATACGTGAAAAACTGCGAAATATTGGGACTTTTATCACTTTTAGGTCTAAAACTCCAAAACTGTGCATTTTTCGACCAATAAAGCTCAATAGCTTTTAAAATTGATTAAAATTGCTAGGATTTAAGCCCAAACACAGCTCTATAAAGTGTATAGCAACCAAGTTATGACTCTTTAAAGAAGGTCTATTTTTCCCGAAAAACTTCAATTTTAGGTTTTGCTCCCGTCCGGAGCAAATTATTGGTAAAATTGCTAGTTCTATTATAAAAAAAAATAAAAGGGTGTTGTAGTACATTTAACTTGCTTTAAATGATGTACAGAACGAACTATGTGAGACTTATGGTTCAATCACAATTCTAGAAAAACAAGTAAAAATTAAAAATGTATTTTTGAAAAATAAATTATTTATTAAGGTAGGAATAACAATTATACATATTATGAATACTAATCTGACATAATACAAATTACAAATAACAACTAACTTAATAAAACAATCACAAATTTTGTCCAAGGTCCACGGTATTAGAACTATTAGGAATGCTGCTCAGAAGGCTAGCCGTATTGTCCCCCGCCCGAAGTGGAAGTCAGCCCTATGGGTCCTTAGTAATATCGACCAAGCGCTTAGCTAGCTCCCGAAATAGGGAGTGTGCGCATGGACACTAGAAATCAAGGGTTTCCACACCAAACGTCATCACGGGCCAAACCACCTGGCTCAAGCTTCGCGGGTGCTCCAGCGGAGGTGAAGGCCCGGCGGATGATATAGTGCGTAACGCGGTCGAGAAGTGTCCCAATATTTTTAGAAGACATTGCCTGAAGTTAGAGACCCGATTTACACTCGCCAGCAGCCAGCAAACGGGCACACTCTGCAGAGTTGGTTGGTGCGCTTAAAATATTGTTTCGCACCAATCTGCAGCGAGGCTTGCCCCATAGCCGCTGGGAACAGGAATTTTTCGGGAGCTCGACCTCCGGAAAAGCCTCGTGCCAAAGGCATTTATTTGGCCTCGATAGAATACGCCGTAATAAAAGTTCCAAGTTTAGATAATAACTTCTCCACTGGATACTGTGAACTATGCACCGAGGACAGAAAAGCTGACAGGGACACATTTGAAACTTTCCTAACGCCTAGACCTCCATATCCATCTGTTTCCAAGATGAATTATCGAGATTTATGTTAAGAATTGGAATTTTTTCATTAATGAAGTCTGAGAGGGATTAATCAAAACTACCTAGAAGATGAAGTCACGCCTCGTCGACGACATTGTAATAGCAATAGCGTCAAAAGCTGTAGAAGTGGTACCAGAGCTCGGACAGCACACCAATCACCCTGAACTCGCGCATGAGGTGCTGTGAATCCTGTAAAACCGTGATCGCATCCCCTTGTAGGATCCCGTATTCTAAGTAGGTCGTACTACCACACGCAAAAATTAGAATTTAGCTTCTCGAGAGTCGCCTATTGCTAGCAGCCGACTACTGATTGCAAGAGGTAGCCTTTGTATATAAGATTGCTCGGCTTTTTGTGGCATTGCCGCATCAACTTATAAGCGGCCGGCAGCTTAGATCGTATTTGACCAAGCAAAGCGCCTCTATCGACGGAGTTGAATCCATTTTTACGTCACCCTTCAGTACGACTTTAACACTATTACTTTGGAGGAAAGTTCTCATGACGGCGGCTTCTCAGTCACCTTTAGATCCAAAGTCGCTAATTTGCTGGGCTAGGGGGTGGAAAACCGGCGTCGGTAGGTAGTCCCTACCGCAGTAGGACGAATGAAACCATCATTTTTTTAGTTTTAGGCGCAATGGTAAAACTAAGCAACTTCAAACTAACATACAAACGGCCCTGGGTTCAGTTATTAAATCGCTCGCCTCTATTCGAACGATTTACAATGTTGAATATCGACGTGAAAAAATCAATATTTTTAAAATCACATTGGCAACACCGAAAGAGGGGGCCGAAGTATGGGCAAAAATAGGGATGACATTTTTCATCGAAAAAAACTACGATTGAAAATCGTTCGAATCAAAGCGAGCAATTTATTGGCGAGGTTGACAAATATCTTCTACTGGACCGTGAGACTGATAGAACGGTCTCGGAAGCTGATTGGCACCGTTTGATGGTATTTTATTATTATTAAAACGTAATTTCTAACAAGCATAGCCTAAGTACTTTGGTACCATTGAAAATGAAAAAGTATTTATTGAATTAGGATTACGTTAATTAATCTCTTTTCAAAAGTCAAAAATCTAACGGAAAACAAAGGGAAGTTAAGCGAGCTCATCCAGGTAGGGGGCGACGCATGCAGACCGATCAGCGCGCGCGAGGGCTTACTCCGGCGAGACACCGGGCACCGATACGCGCCACGCACATAACCGCCTAGGCGAATCATGTGCGGCGCGCGCCCGGCCCCAGCCAGCCCGCCGGCGCTCACACCCGCACGCCCCAGCCGGCCTACCCGCGTCGCCCCCTGAGCTCGGAACAAATTAGTAAAAAGAATGTCGTCTGTCTGTCAGTATGCCGCTTCAGTTAGGAAAATGACCATCTGTGGGAAAAAGAAACGGCAAGAAACCCACAGGTACATTTAAATATGATTACATTGCATTGATACATTTGTCAATTTAATTTGAGTGAGCCTGTCTTGATTGGAATATGATGTGAACCTCTACAAATCGGTCAAGATAACTAAAAATAAAAATAAATTCAATTCAAACATAAAAAATGGCACAGCAAAAGCAGGCCAGTCCACCAAGGCAGCACCCGTTCACGAGCATGACGCAGGGCCCAGCCATCGTCCAATTCAACCATATTTGAGGGAAGAGAACGACCCGACCCCCATGCCACCACCAGGCAGACTTTTAAGTGAGCATGCGCTGCCAATGCCGTACACATTAAAAAAATATTTGTTATTCAATGACTATTACACATCAAATCATCCTCACCCAATTAACAAAATTGTAAATTTATAAATAACTTCCTATTTCGAAGAGCTAGTAGTACACCATACATTTTTGTCATTGATATATTCATCAATTTTATAATAGGCTTTTTTCATTAAAGTTGTTTTCACCTTATCTTTAAATTGTAATTCAGGCAAATTAATAATACATTCAGGAATATGATTATAAAATCTTATACAGTTACCCATGAAAGATGAATTTACTTTACTTAGTCTGAACAACGGTGTTACCAGTTTATTTTTGTTTCTTAAATTGACATTATGAATATCAGTATTTTTAGCAAATTGGGTAATATGCTTTCTAACATACATAATATTATCAAATATATATTGACTTGAGAAAGTCAATACATCAATTTCTTTAAACAATTCTTTGAGCGAATCACGTCGACGTAATCCATATATTGCTCTTACAGCTCGCTTTTGTAGTTTGAAAATGATGTCACTATCAGCACACTTGCCCCACAGTATGATGCCGTATGACATAATACTATGAAAATAACTATAATAAACTAATCTAGCTGTATTCACATCCGTTAGCCTCCTTATTCGCCACACGGCAAATGCAGCCGAACTTAACCTACTAGCCAATGATTCAATATGTGGGCCCCATTGAATTTTTGAATCTATATTAACGCCTAAGAAAGTAGTTTTCTCTACCAACTCAAGTTGCGTTTTATCTAATATAACATTACATTGATTACTTTGTACATTAGGGAGGCAAAAATGAACGCATTTAGTTTTTTTAGAGTTTAAGACTAAGTTATTAATCGTAAACCAATGAAGCACATTCTGAAGAACACAGTTTACTTCGTCTATATTATTATCTTTCCTATTAATTTTAAATATCAGTGAAGTGTCGTCAGCAAACAAGACTATACCAGCAATATTCTGCACCATGTATGGAAGGTCATTTATATATACAAGAAAGAGAAACGGCCCCAATATAGATCCTTGTGGCACTCCAATGCTCACTTTCCCACCCGCAGATAACTCGCCATTTACATTTACTTTTTGAACTCTACCTTCTAAGTATGATTTCATCATTTCAAGACTATCATGCGTAAAACCGTAATGTTTTAATTTTAGTAATAGTGTTGAATGATTTACACAATCAAATGCTTTAGACAAATCGCAAAAAACACCTACTGCATTATGATGTTCTTCCCAAGCGCCAAAAATTTGTTGAATGAGGCTAATACCAGCTTCGGTAGTATTGCGGCCTTTTGTGAAGCCATATTGTTGTTGATGAAATAATTTATTACTGTTAAAGTGCACAATCATTTGACTTAACATGATTTTTTCAAAGATTTTACTGAAAACGGGCAGGATGGATACCGGTCTAAAATTATTCAAACTATTTTTACAACCTGATTTGAATAATGGCACCACTTTACTGATTTTCATGAGGTCGGGGAAAACACCTACTTCGACGCAAGCATTAAAAATGTAAGCTAAATACGGTGCTAAAATATCAACAACAGTACTTATAACTCTAACTGACATTCCCCAAATATCTTCCGTATTTTTCAACTTAATGCTTTTAAAAGCTTTAATGATAGTTTTAGCGTCTACTTCGGAATAACAAAAGCCATTTTCACAGGCACCTATATTTTCTTTTAACAAGTTTTCTGCACTAATTGGGCACGAGTTTAGCAGCGAGGTAGTTTTAATCGGTATTTCGGTAAAAAATGTTTGGAACAACTCTGCCACTTCTTTATTTGCGGTACTAGTTCCGGTTTCTGTTTTGATTTCATAATGTGTATCACGAGGCTTTGTTTTCCCTGCCTCCTTATTTATTACATTCCACACAGTCTTAGCCTTGTTTGAAGACGAACTTATAATTTTCTTATAATGCTGTGATTTTGCAATTAGACAAACTTTCTTAAACGTTTTTGAATATTTTTTGACATATTCTACAAAATCTTTATCATGGCAATAAGCTCGCTGACCGTATAGTTCAAACATTCTATCTCTGCTTTTGCGGATACCTAAAGTAGCCCAATCACTAAATTTAGATTTACAGTTACTTTTTATTCTTTTTTGCGTAAAAACACTTTGATAAACATTATTGACAGAATTGAACATATCAGAAAATAGAATGTTTGGGTCATGAGAATCAAGAGAAAGGCCGGCAATGGTCTCCGATAAGGCTTGTTTGAAGTGTTCAATTCTCCTTTGAGTAATTGGTCTTGTAATTATTTCATTGATATTACATTGTTCCGTAAAATCAAAAACAACGAATTGTCCACTATGGTCAGATCTTGTAAAATTTATAATAGCCTTTTCGTTGACCTCGCAACAGCAGAAGACATTGTCGATGCAAGTCGCTGATGATTCTGTGCATCGTGTCGGCTCTAAAAATACATAATTAAGATTAAAACTACGAAATAAGCTTATTATTCTCTTACTAAACGTTGTTTTTTCTAGTAAATTAACATTAAAGTCTCCACAAACGATTACATTTTTTTTACACGTACAAAGTCTTTCTAAAACTTGTTCCATAGTTTTTTCAAAAATCTCATAGTTTTCATTGTATGGTGGCCTATACACACAAAGTATGATGCACTTTTCTAGCTCCACGCAGGATAACTCAATCTTATGTTCAACTGAGAGGCCAGAAACACAAATAAGTATTCACAGAATTCTTAAAAAAAACATTTTCAAGATTGTAAGTAAACTATTAGTCTCACTTAGTTCGTTCTCTACTTTAATGAATGTAAATTAAATGTACTACAACTTTCTTTTAGTTACTTTTATCATAGGACTAGCGATTTTATCAATAATTTGCTCCGGACGGGAGCAAAATTTAAAATTGCAAATTTTCCGGAAAAATTGACCATCTTTGAAGAGTCATAACTTGGTCACCGTACATTTTGTAGCGCTGCGTTTGAGCTTAAATAGTGGCAAATATAATGAACTTTAAAAGCCATTGAGCTTCATTGGTCGAAAAATGCATAGTTTTTTATTTTTAGACCAGAAAGTGAAAAAAGTCCGAAAATTTCGCAGTTTTTCACGTATTACGCAGGAAGCACAATTTTTTTTTGCTTGCAAAATATAGTTTCACACTCTCTTAAGGGGTCCAAATAACATACCAAAAATGCAGCGTTACATCGCGCTTTGCGTTTTAGGGCCATTTTTTTGTAAGATTTGACTGGCCTATTAACGCCAAGATGTTTTTTTTTTATTTTTGAAAGAAAAATCATTAATACCTACAATTGCTGATATTATTACAACTTGTTTGGTATACTTGTAGTAATTTCCGAATAAAATCGATGTCTATGTCTATGTCTATTAGTTGCGATACCGAAGTTGGACAAGCTCAAAGTACAAAACGGTCACCCATCCCGTTTCTGGAATGCGTGCACGTTAACCTTCGTTATCGATCTCGCAAGCACGCTGCCACTATGCGACTAGACCAACGCAAAATTTTACGTAACATATGTTGCAGCGGAGCGCAGTCAGCAGTGAACATATAATATTCGCTAAATCATCCACCGAAAAAGGCATATAAAAACGCGTGTGCCGCACATACAATATAAAGCGGTGTTAATCTCTCATTTCGCCTAGCGCGAGCTAGCTTCCCGGCACAATGCAATAAGTGTTAAAATAAAGACCAAGTAAACAAATACCCAAATAATTCTTAAAAGGTTTTTGAACCGATTAAACTTAACAAGAATTATTGGAGTTAGTTAAAGTCACGAGCCTAACCTAACTTTAGACTTTTTAAGTTTTTAATGTTCTAGTGCCTATCAGGCACTTTACTACTTTGTGACTTTTATAATGCGTACGGCTAAAGAATGGAATGCGTTGCCTGCGAGTGTGTTCCCTGATCAATATAATCTGGACGCCTTCAAGGCTAGAGTGAATAGGCTGTTCCTAGACAGGCATGCTCCATCATCGACCGCATCGTCACTTACCACCAGGTGAGGTGGCGGTCAAATATAGTATATACAGTATATAGTTAAGTAATAAAAAAAAAAAAGGTTACTATGTAAGAGCATAAGTACATGATCACTTAAGAATCATATTCCTTTGCTCTATAGTGCAGTTGTTATAGTTGCATAGAAAGCGTTTTGGCTAAATATGCACCAAATGCCGTGAATGTTGCTGTAGTGGCAAAGGAACATTTTCTTGAAGTGGTAATACGCTTATGCTCACTGTGCATATTTGTAAAACTGTCTTCAAAGGTATGTACATTGTGAGGAAATAAATATTTTGTGTGTAATAAAGAGTATATCTATCTATCTATCTAAGTATTGAGTCTCGAATTTAATAAAACAGTGCTAAAAACCATCCAGATTAAACTGGATTCCAATAAAGAAAACCACGTTAAAATTGGTCCATCCGTTCAGGTGGCCTGATGCCACAAACAGACACTCAGATCAACAGAGTCACAGATCCTCCAAATCTATCCATCCGTTCGGGAGCTATGTCGCCATAGACAGACACTCAGATCCACAGAACCAAAGAATCTCCACATCGGTCCATCCGTTTGGGAGCTATGTCGCCATAGACATCCACAGAGCCACAGATCCACAGCTCAACACGTCAAACTCATAACACCCCCCTTCTCCGTCGGCGGTCAAAACCCGTGCGCCGCACACATAACATAAAGCAGTATTAACGTCACATTACTCCCAACGCGGGTTAACTCTCCCGGCGGGACACAATACAATAAGTGTCGCGCGCTCGCTGATTTACAGCGGTACAAATGACCCTGTGCCACAGTAGGGGGGGAGGGTAGTGGGACTTGTTTGTACAAACGCCTGACTTTACGAAGGCCACTTTCCTATCGGGTGGACCGTCAGTCCGTGTGCCTCCCTAGGCAACAAAGAATTAGAAGACTTGTTACAGAGAGATACAAATAATGCAGCCGCTCCACTGTCATTGCCTGATCTTTCAAATCCGGGATCATGGTCAAGGTGGACCCCTGGCGCGAGAGTACAACCGAGACATTATTGCAAATATGATTACAAGGAGACTTTACAAATGAGGAATGATAAGCTAATATGTATGGTAGCATAAAAAGTGTTTTAGAGCCGCTGAGCAGACAACGCCGACCGCCTGACCTCTATCTTTAATGAGCGTTTTAGTACCGCGCTGGACGCAAGCGCCGGCAAGGTATCATGAGGTACTAAACGACTCGTACTGACGATCGACGCTGATCAGCTACGCGCTAAGGTTTCGGAAATCAGCGTGACGTGACGCTAAAACAAGCCAGTCAGTATTTAGTATGTACATACACCTAATGGAAAATGGATATAAGTTGACGATTTGTCACCTACATTTTTATATAACATATGTATAAATCACAAATATTGTACCATTTTCGTCGAGCCAGTAAGTAAGTAAACTTATAATATTCTGTATAGTTGGCCTTTTGAAAGAAATAAACGTATTTTGTATTGTATTATAATATGGTAGACTAACTACTAAGCCTAACGTCTGCTAAGCATGGAGATTATGGCATTAACCTCCCATTTCGTGGGAGAGGCCTAAGTCCTGCAGTGGACTGTTACGGGCTGTGATGATGATGGTAGACTATTTTCAAGGACTCTGCCGACTTATTCCACTGTTTATTATCCCGCACTGTGTCTCCTTTGGCGTTGGCATTGCCGAGGCATCCCCACTCCACGTCTCAGACGGCCGCAAAGGATTCAATTGCTCTATTTAAATTTTATCACTTTTCGACGTACTTTGTTATGTTCTAGCGCAGATCTGTTACAATGCATCGCGGTACAATGTGTACTTACTGTTAGTGGTAGGATGAGGTATGTAATTGTTGTAGTTATCCTACTCGCTTCTCATCCCGTGTACCAATGACTCTTTTCTTTTATGTACGTTAGTTGAATGCTAACCGACAAAACCTGCACATTCAGGCGACTGAATGTGTAACCATGTGTCTGGAACGCACACCGGCTCAATGTTGCCACGGCCCGCAGCCCCATTTTTCTAAATGTATTTTGTGAAACATGATTTTGTAATTTATGACGTTCATAAGAGTTTTGTAAACCTAAATTGAATAAAAATTATTTGACTTTGACATGATCCAATTTGATCATGTCCCCCTATTAACAGGGTCTCGGAGGTTAGATGGTAATCTTTGTTTGGATATTATGCAGAACCTTCCGTACTCAAAACCGGCTCGCGCACACATTTTAACCCCTTACCGACGCACTGTATTACGCTCGGATCAGATTTATTTTATGCACACCAATATACTTAGAACGAGTCGAGTGGGAGTCACGGCGTCAGATGATAAAAAACATATGGCGCGGGTCGGGCGGTAGTCGAGTCGTAAATACGACTGCGTTTAGCAGTTACCAAACGTTTTGTACGACTTGGTACGACGCGTGTATGAGCGTTAGCGTTTAGGTTAATGTCGGAAAAGTATCGGCCGTATGACGGCTTTCTAATGTGGATATGTTACACAAGATCATGATTTACGTAATAAATAAATAACTTTTTTTTAATTGTTAATGATTTTTAAAAGATTTTACTTTTTGCTCGTAGGTCAAACAACAAACCATAAAATGCCTATAGAGTTTGTCTATAACATTTATATTTAGCATCAGCGTAAGTCGCTTTCACAACACACGCAATATTCAATTCTATACTACCACTATAAAAGTTGAATTTACCATGGCGGGTTCTTCGTAAACAATTGAAATCGGGAGAAGCCTCGACGCTCAATTGCTCGGAACGGACGCGCGTCCAACCTCTGTAATCGGGGAGTAAAGTGTTATCACGAGAGAGTGGTCCTTCGAGCCAAGGCTGTGGACGTATAAAGCCGTCATAAGTAGTCCAATGTGTTACGTGTCTACGTAAATCTACGGGCGATTTGTTGGATTCATTTCATCTAAATATTACATTTTTGTTTTACTGTAAACAGACAATGCGCCTCGACTCCGTACGGGTTTCCTCGGCTTTTCTTTTCTTATGTACAGACAATATCATTAGTATGTGAGCATTACCAAGGCTTCAAATATACATGTACATGGAATATATATCTTATATATCTGAGCCTATAGAATAGAATAGAATAGAATTGTCTTTATTGTTAAACTGTGTAAGTATACGGGTATGCAGATGTTATTACATAAGTAGTTCCAACAGCTTGTCCATTACGGACGTACATTACTTTTTCAATTATATACAATTTTATGTACATGTCAACATTCCAATCTAATGTCAAGATACATATTTATCTCCATCATTTAAAACATTAAGTAACAATGTCTTATAAATAAAAAATTCAAAATGTCAAAATTTTAATTATATCTGATACCTTATATATCTGAGCAGATGTACATATGTTTAATTGATGAATCTGCTCAGACATATAAGTACCCTTCCATGTACATTTATATTTGAAGCCTTGGTAATGCTTAGATATTAATGAACTCGACTGTACATGAAGAAATGCAAAAATCACAACAAAAAATTCAGATTAGATATGCAGAATATGTTAGTATTATATTAGTAACAATTGTACTTACATGTGTTAGTAATATAAGTATAAGTTTTGTAGATGTATTCGAACTTCGGGACACTTTTTGGTACAACTAGTTCTATCCAATGCCTTTGGATAGGGCAGTCGAGCCTATTTGCTACCATATTTAAATCCTAAATAACCACATCCAATTTCATGAAATATAGTTATCACAACATCTTTAATAGTTATTCAAGGACACTTAATCTTCTAGTGGCATGAATTTTTGTCAAAAATACTTCGACAACTACGTTTCTCGCTCGTACGATTCGGATGTGGAATGAGCTCCCAGCCACAGTGTTTCCTTTGGACAATGACATGGGATCGTCCAAGAGGTATATTAGAGGTCTCTTTAGAGGCGGGCAACGCATTGGTTGCGCCCCTGGTATTGCTAATGTCCATAGGCGGCGGTGACCACTTTCCATCAGGTGGCCCGCTTGCCTGTTTGTCTGCCGTATAACATAAAAGTAACTATTAACAACTGGCACAATAATATCCAGTTGGCTGAACGAATTAATCAACAGTCCATTTTCATTCCAAGTTCCTAGAATTTCTAATTAACCGTACCTAATTGCATGCTTGCAATTCCTGCAATATTGTATTCGGGAACATTCTCTGGATTCATTTAACCCAGCATCAATAACAGAGTAAAATAATAACTATGTAGGGGTTAAAAAAAATTAATGTAAATTATTGCAGGCTCATGGTACCCCATAAAATATGTATACTAATACATTAATATACAAAATTAGGTACCATGTCAAATTAAACACAAAATACAGGGTCCGGGATCTGCCTTGACCATGATTCAGGATTTAACAGATCACGTAATTACAGTGCAGCGGCAGTCATTTGATCTCCGTGCCCCAGTTAACAGGAACCTGAACCGATTGGATCATAGTTACACATTTAGTATGCTGTAAGAACAACAGTCAATGTGAACTAATGCACATAACTCAGAAAAGAGTCATTGGTACATGGCGGCACGGTACGAACTCGGCGGTGTAAGTCAAATTCTCAGGACGACGGATTCCGAGGTAGTCAGTTGCTTATGCTGGGGTGTGTACCCTTCACTTCGGGGTACGAGTCGGACCCGCTAACCCTTACGCCACCGATGCTTCTCAAAATAACTCCAAAAACAATCCCAACAACAAAAACTTGACAAAGACATTTTTCTTGGCCCCGTCCCCAAAAACAAAGACAAGTCACAAGACAGACCGTGAATCTGTGTGTTTGTCCGCCCAGCATTTAATTTGGCTCCGCTGTTGGCATGTTGGCCGCAAATAACTCAGCCCTCGCCGGCGGCCGGTCTGAATCACCATTTTATCGAAAATCCAATTTCGCAGCCTCGGGAGCAGTAGGGATGAGACAGTGGGACGTCTTCATACAGATTGTCGGAGCGCGTCATAAGACGATTTATATAAATAAATAAAAATAAATAATCGTGGACAAATTCACACAGCGCCATCTAGCCCCTAAGTAAGCAAAGCTTGTGTTATGGGTGCTAGATAACTGATAAACTACTTATATACTTTTCTTTTTTAAATACACACTTATTATACATAGAACACCCAGACCCGTAACAGAAATTAAAATTCTTCATTTCAATTTCTGCCCGGCCGGGAATGGAACCCGGGACCTCTTGCGTGGCAGACCGACCACTGAACCACACAGGTCGTCAAAAAGCTTCTTTGCTATTTTAATATTTTTTTGGAGATTTGGTAGTTGGCTAGGAAAATGGGAAATACTCTCCCGATTTCGGAGCTAGCTACGAATTTGAAACTTGGAAAATAATTGAAAATTCGTATTTGGTAGCTGGCTTCATAATGGGAAATTAAATTGCCATTACGTAGCTTGCTACGAATTTCAGCTGCAAAACAGGACGAAAGGGATGATCCGCCGTGCAACGTGTATGCGATGCTTTCTTATTGGCAAGAGTGGATGGAGTGTCAGTGGCTCGCGGATTGGACTGGTAAACGTGAGGTACCCGATTCGATCCCCAGTACAGCCAATGACTTTTAGCTCCACCGCAATTGCCTGGTCTGTCAAAACCCGAATCATGGTCAAGGCTGACAACGGGCTCTCGCGCGCAAGTGCACAACCAGGATATTGCCGCCAAGATTAATTTTTTCGTTATAGGTTTTAACTTTGTTTCATTCCACCAAGTTACCAAAGTCTAGTACGAAGTTTGGCAAATAATTTGATCGATAGACTTTATCGACATTCTGTCTGTACACGGTACTTATCAAAGTCACCAGACAGGACACAACGAACAACGCACCAAAAGATTTAAGATTTAAATCTTCCCGCTATAAATAAGTACCCGCAAATTCAAATCTTCGTAAGTACCCACAAATCCTACCGTCCTTCCTCCCGCTGTGTCCTACCCTCCTCGCGCTCACAGCAACCCTTCGGCTGCGATTAAATAAAACCCGATCAAATATTAACGTCGCTCATACGGCGAAGCGTATCGGCTCTGTTTTTTATTGCCCCCATATTCTAATGCCTTAACGTGCGTACAGTATATAAGGATTGAGAAAGGCATGCTTAAGGACTACCGTTCGCGGATTAGGGTTCACGCCGTTTCGTTGTGGGTCTCCTGCTTACTGTAAAAGGAGAGGTCTGTAGGCCATGACGCTTGCCCTCGTTTGTCGCTTGCCACGACCTCACCCCGTGCCGTGTCAGGAACATGCAACCTGAAAAAATTTGAAACTTGTGCAGTAGTAGTGCCACGAGTAAGTACTAGAAAGACAGGACAGGGTGGACAGGATTAAATAAATATTATAACTAAACAAAAGTATCATTATGGCGTTAATGTCCCGGTTGTGGTCTCACGTACGAGGGCCTGGGGTCCGCCTTGACCATGATCCAGGATTTGGCAGATCAGATACTTAATTACTTTCATTTGAGCGAGTGCCATCTAAGATATTTGACCCTGGTGCCAGAGGAACCAGATTGGATCATGGTTACACATTCATCCGCCTGAATGTGCAAGTTTCATCACAATGTTTTCCCTCACCGTAAGAGCATCGGTTAGCATTAAAGTAAAATACGTAATTAAGAAAAGAGTAATATGTCATCATCATCATGTTGGCGTTATGTCCCGGTTGCAGGGTCCGCCCTTGACGCCAGAAAGAAGTCCATATGTACATGGCCGCAATGGGATTCGAACCTACCGGGTTCGAATCCCATTGTCCGAATACCTCTAGCTTACGAGTCAGACACCTTAACCACTCGGCCGACGCTCCTGCATATAGTAGAATACATGCCTTTAATATACTGCCGTTCGCAAGATGCCTGTTTGCGATAAAAACGCGCGTCGCAAAATTATGTTTACCCGTTGTCGTGGCTGTTATCGCAATGTACCGAGCGACAGGTAACAGCGAAATAGCTCTTAAAGTCGAGCTCACGTCGCCTGTACTTACCTTGAATTTTGTTTAACAATACACCTTGTGTTTTTCATAAAAACTGTCCCGCGAGCGATGGAGAGAGCGCAAAGTTTCTGTACGTGATCGGATCAGAGATTAAGATGTAGGTAGCAGAAATAAGGTCAACGACATAGTCTTCAGAGTCTTCTCTTGGGTTTCGATGGTTTCAAGTGAAACTGTCACTGTGTTTAGCCTCTGCTGGATGCTGCTGCTGCTGGAAATGACCATATTGAGCATGCTGTCACCTGCCCTCCACTATGAATGGTACTTCAGAGTCCTATATGGAGGTTTATTTTCAGCAGCGGGCGTCCTGTAGCTTAGATGATTACGATGAAGAAAACAGTCCTTAAAGTGACAATGCATTTATCGCAAGAGACAGAAAGGGCAGTGGCGTAAGGGTTCGGGTCGCTGTTTATCCTCAAATATGGTTGAATTGGTAGGTATGTATATAATACCTCTACATTATGTCGGGCGTGGTTCGACTCTGCTTGGTATTGTCGGGCACTGACCGGCTCTGTCTGGTATTGTCGGACATGGTCCGGCTGTTGCTGGCATGGGCTGCAACCTAAATGCATAAGTTGTAGATGTTATGGGCGTTGTTCCCGCTTACCATCAGGTGGCAGTCTGCTTGTTTGTCACTGCGTAGAATAAAAAAATACTTATTTTACGATACCCGTCGGCATTCTATCCTCGACCGCATTTTCGCTGCCATCAGTTGAGTCCATGGGATGACGATCAAATGACTGTCTAGTAACACAGAAAAAAGGGGGATCCACCTCCCTGACCGCCACATCTCCCTTTGTTTGGATATCAAAACAAAATTGTTTGGTCAGCGAAAACCATCGAAACAATAAAAGGTGTACTGCGAATTTCGGACGTTTCTTTGAATGTGATCTTCTAGTAGTTATCTAAAAATAAATAAAATTATAATCTTGGCGTTCATGTCCCGGTTACGCTCTCACGCACGAGGGCTCGGGGTCCGTCTTGACCATTGGAGCGACTGCCATCTGACCTCCGTGACCCTGCTACTAACGGAACCTGACCAGATCGAATCATGGTTTTACATTCAGTCGCCTGAATGTGCAGGATTCATCACGACGTTTTCCCTCACCGTAAGAACATAAGTTGGTGTTAAACTAATCTATTTAATGTAATAAAGTCAGTGTATCTTTATGTCTGACAGTCACCATCCATCAGGAGCTCTGCCTGCTCGTTTGTCACGACGGTGGCATAAAGTGTCTCCGAATAGTTCTCTATTATTATTATTAATACTAAAGAAAATGGCCCCATTATTATAGTTTGCCTTTCAATGGTGGCATTATGCGGATCCAGTGAGCGTGAGATTTCATTTCATCTCGCTCGGTACGCAGAGTTGTTCGCTTTGACGTCGCTTTGGTTCTTTTTCATTGCTTAGTGTTCATTTCTGGTATATTTTCCGTTTTTATGAATTCATAAGTTAGCAATAAATATACTCGTTGTTTTGGTCTGTTAATTCTTTGAACTTGCTGCTCATTCGAGTTGGCCTAATTGAGTTAGGACTTTAAATATTTATTTTAATCGTAAAATAGAACAGTGATAGGTAAGTAGGTAGGATAGAAACACATAGTGTCATATTGGCCCTCGCAAAGTCAGAGGGAATAGGAGAGGAGATACTTTTTTTAAAAGAAACAAAAGTAAAGAGCGAAAAAAATCAAAAGCAAATCGTAGCGAAGAGTTTTATATATATTCACAAAGCATACGAGGTCGTCGATGTTTCCTACTAGAAATTAACGACAAATGCTACTAAACAGTTTGACTGTTGCATCTCTAGTTTAATAATAATCATAATAATCATCTTGGCGTTAATGCCCCGGTTGTGCTCTCGCGCACGAGGGCCTGGGTCCGCCTTGACCATATTTCGTGATCCAGGATTTGGCAGATCAGGTAATTACAGTAGAGCGACTGCCATCTGACCTCCATGACCCTGCTACCAGGGGAACCTGACCAGATTGGATCATGGTTACACATCCAGTCGCCTGAATGTGCAGGTTTCATCACGATGTTTTCCCTCACCGTAAGAGCATCGGTTAGTATTTAACTAATGTACATAACTCAGAAAACAGTCATTGGTACATGGCCGGAGCAGGATTCGAACCCGGGACCTCTGGCTTACGAGTCAGATACTCTAACCGCTCGGCCACCGACGCTCTCCTATTCTATCCTACATCCACTGATGGATATAGACCAATACTTGTACATCTGGACTAGTGTAGGCCGATGATTATGATCGTATATATGCACACATACTCACATACATACATGTCGTCATACCTTTTCCCGTAGGGGTAACCAAACCAGCGCAGACGAGCCTTCTCGATCTGCGATATCCCTAACGCCAAGGCTGCCACGGATGTATTCGTTACGTACTCGATCGAGTCGGGTAACTCTGCACATCCATCGCAGCATTTTGTCAATACTCAAATTTGGAAGAAAGATTGAAAGATTGGAAGGTTAGCTACCTTTATGGTTCTCTAATCCATTACCCAAATATAATCTTCCAATTCTGTGTACGTCTTTGCGCTGATCGGTCAGTGAGTCCACACAGATTCTTCTGTATGGACAGGCGATATATTGGGTTTTTATCAGAGCTCGTCAGCCCTCACCCTCCCTCCCTGCGCATTGTTCAATCTCCTCCCACACCCCCTTTCCCAATCGTTATCACTCAGACGAAATTATCCCATCCAATTTATAATAGTTATGAAAGAATATTCCAAGCTACTTTTAGGATTTCTTCGTCTAAAAAACGGTCTAGGAGCTACAGACAGATTACTTAATTAATTTAAAATCGATAAGGATTTGTTAAAGTCCACATTTAATCCCGAAAGGTAGAAAGTTTTCAATGAAAAGGAATCTGAATCTGGAAAGAAAATTCTTTTCCAGCAAGGAATATGAATATTATTTTGGGCCGCGGGCGAGTTCGATCGTGAATTGAAATGAAGATTCTATACCTCAGTTGCTCTCTGGGAGGAACAGGAAGAGGAAAAGGAAGCGCTCTGGCAAATTCTAAAACCAATACAGGTGGGTAGTCCTGCATTGATTATATATTGCTTGTATTATTATTATTATCCGCTTACTCGTTTGTCACCCTTTATAGGGTGAAATGAATTAGGATTTGTTTCTTGTTGTTTAGTAATTTATTATCAAAATATTAAATCCATTAATGATGGGATATTAACTGCTCTTTCTAACCGAATATATTTAAATACTTTCCAATGTAAGATTTTTTTAATAACAAGCTTTTATCGCGCGGTATAGGTAGTACTCATCAAGACATTTCAAGGAGCCCAAACACGATTGGTTTATCTTGTTGTATTCATTAGTTCCTATGGCAACTGTCTGACTCCGTCATCAGACTAATACATAGTTATCAAAGTTACTATATAGGTGTACCAAATTATAACTCAATCGAACGTCGTAAAGTGGGTCAAATTAATTTGAAAGAACCACAACCAAACAAACAAAGAAACATTGCAAGTTAAATGAAAGCTTGTAAATAATATAATCTAGAACGTTTTTATGGGTATGTTCCGCGTTTCCTACTGCGTACGATGAGTGGATGAGTAGCCCGATATTTCACCGCAGTTGCATGCATCATGGTCACGGGTCCCTTAAAATGTGTGATGATAAGCGCGATAGTTTAAAACATTGCGTAATTACGTAGAACAGTACGTAAGAACGTATTAAAATAATTTCTTTAAGTATAATTTAATAGCGAACAAATCTTAACGTTCCATTTTAACAGGAAACTTAGTTTGATAACATAAATAACTATTATTTCATAATAGTATAGAATTATTAATAAATACTGGTACATATATAAGAGAGATACAGTTATTATTTTCCAAGTCCGTGGTCAGAATCGTACCTTATTTCCGAGACAAAAAAAAATACATAAATCTCCCATAAAAGAATACAGAATGGAAAATCTCCTAAAAGAAATATCAGAGCTCTCCCTATAGCGGGCGAGGTATACCTGATTTCTGTATTACACCCCCTCCCACCGCCGGCATTGTCTCACCGAAACTCCCATTGTCTTTATCGACGATCCTATCACTTTGCTAATGAAATTGTATTTCTTTAGTCTCCACGTTTCCGCGTCCAAACAATCGCGGACCGAGCTTTTAAACTGATGATATTTTATTAATTCATCAGAGACGCTGTTTGGGGACGGAGATGTTATCATTGGTTCTGTGGGGAAGAACGCGGGATTTCTTGTGGGTTCGATAAGTGCAGACTCGGTATTTGTAGTTTTTTTTATACCATTAACGTGGCAAACAAGCTTACGGCTTGCCTGATGGTAAGCAGTCACCGCAGCCTATGGACGTTTGTAATACGCACCAACAGTCGCGTCTTCTGGCTGATATGATGATTTTCTAATCTGCCTAATCGATTTTGAACGGGCGCTACGATGCCACAGAGACAGACACAGACAAATACATTTCAATCTTATAAAAAATATTTTAACGACACGTTCCTTGTTCCATGATAGAAACATCACTAATGATCGGTTACGAGACCCATTTGTTGTTGCATGACGCGCCATGCTAGTTGAATATCACCTGTACTTGAAAAAGGATCTTACAAAATACTAATGTGTTTTTACCTTTTTTAGTAAATTATTGGCATTATAATTTAGCAAAAAAAGCCTTTATACGAAATTTAGCTTAAAGCAAGCCCAGAAACTGTGTTCAAAAACCATAAAAAATTAGGCTTTATAATGAAAAATAACAGATATAGAACTGACTACAGATAATCTGTGATTAACAGGTTGACTATCTTTACGTAGTAAAAAACAAAGTACGATTTGATCGTACGTCATATGTCTGTCTATCTTCGAAAAGTAAAAAAAGTAATCATCGGAAATATCGAAAAGCGCATGCTTTAAGCTCCCTGTGTGCGTTCATGTCCTTCTGTGTATATGTGGAGGTGTGTGTCTGTTTGTGGCATTGTAGCTCCAGAACGGATGGACCGATTTGGATGCGGTTTACAGCTTTGTTTCATTAAAATCTGTCTAGTACTTTAGAAAATATTTTAGTTATAATTCGCCATGGTGCAATTTTTTTATTCCACTAAGGTGGCAAACAAGCTTACGCCCTGCCTGATGGTAAGCAGTCATCGCAGCCTATGGACATTAGCAATATCAGGGGCATCACCCGCGCTACCAGGGGCATTTTAAGAATTCCAGGGTTGAGTTACTGATTTAGTATGAGGAATTGCCGAATTACACATCCCATCTCTAATTCTGATCACGAGCGGCCATTTGCATTCCATTCGGCCAACTTGCGATTATAAGGGGTTGTTGAAAACAAGTATTACGATCTATAGGGGTCTGAGAAGTTTGTTCAGGGTATTATAAAAAGCGGCCCAGTCCTAGGTAGCGTGCTTGCGAGACCGATAACTTAAGTTAAGCAACGCATGTCGATGCCGGTAACTGGATGGGTGACCGTTTTGTATTTTCAGGCTATGTTGAACTTTAGCACCGCAACGAGATTGCCACTCCTCAAACTTGCTTCCTAATAGCTAGCGAAGTGATGTTGACCATGGTTTTCCAATGGGGATCCTGAGACTGGTCGAACAGTCTTGGAAGCCGGCACCACGTGACGTTACAATATATGTTTTCATTATTATGAAAGCAAGGTGCCACTACCTACCCGGTGCCATTATCCCTAAGACACTTTCAAGGCCAGAATGAATAGCCTGTTTCTAGACAGACGCTTCATCTCCGGCCGCATTCCCATACAACTAAAACGACGGTCAAAGACCTTGGCATTAAAAATTGAAAAAAGAAGCATTAGTTCAACAAAGAGACAAGTCAGAGCCATCAGGCTTGGCATTAGCCAGTGTTAAATTATTACGGTGACATAATATAAAGTCGCGGCTCAGCGACAACAAAGGAAGAAAGAAGAACAAAGTAATCTCCCCTGATCCACATTATAAAAATACACTTATTTCCGAGTGAAATTTTTATTATCCTCTTACGCCATTATTCGGCTTCGCTCACCTCGCGGCTTAGCCAAATGGATATCCATTATCCGGGCTATACCGTATTAATTAAATAATTAAAGAAGCCCCCGATTTGTTCCGGATAAGGCAGATTTCGTGGCCATTTAATTTTGCGGCTTATCACCGCTCGATCACTTCGACGGTTATCCCCCGAATGTTGGGGGATTTGTGGGGAATTGAAATCTTAAAATGGGGGCCGATTGGTGCCGATGGGAAGTGGAGGCTGTAGTTAAGATGGCCACTTATTGTATTATCGAATTCGTTTCGAGGCAGTCCAGTGTAGGGTACCGCACCCGAAGGGTGAAGAACCCTATTACTTTATAGTACTAAGCCAATGCCTGCTGAAGGCTTATGTCTCCGCAGTCAGTCTGTGATGCCTTTCTGAATAACAGGAAGAGAGGTAGGCATAGCGGGGTATCCCGTTCGAATTGGAGCCGCCCGGCTGGGGAAGTACCTCCACCTTACAGAATTCCGCAGCTAAACAATACTCTTTTAAATAGTATTGTGTTTCTGCTGATTAGTAAGGTCTCCAGTGCTCCATGGGGTGGGGATTTGGGGAACCGTTGCTTTGGCAGTCGTGGGGCATTTGCCTTTTTGCTGCCAAAGCAACGTGTTATGGAGGTGGGCAACGCATTGGCGATACTATTGGTGTTGCTAATGTCTATAGACAGTGGTGACCACTTTCCATCAGGTGGCCCACTTGCCTGTTTGCCTACCGTATGACATAAAAAAAAACAAGGTAGATTCATCAATAAATTCATCAAAGTCTTTGGTAACTTGGGAACGTGTTCAGTAGACTTTTGTAGTTTTCATATACATCCTGTTGCAAATAATGGGAACATAGGCAAATTTAACACAATCAAAAGAATTTGGAGACCTTGGATCTCTCCCTGGCATCTTTTCTGGATGCAATATGATTATAACTTGTCATTATTTTGATTGCGCAATTAGCTGTGTGGTGACCGGCAGTGTAGAATAGCACTAACCTCTTACACTCGTAAGTGTCGTACAAGGCGACTAATGTTTCCGAGACAAACCTTGAAGAGTCTCCGCAGGCTGTATAATGGGCAGCATAATTTTCTATATAATACAGCGATCTCCAACCTACTTGCCAAGCGTGGAGATTATGGCACTAACCTCCCCTTTCGTGGGAGAGGCGCTAAGTCCTGCAGTGGACTGTTGCTGTGATGAATCTGATTAGGCACATTCAGAGTAGGTTTCTTGATTAATATTGTTTTCTGTTATAAATAAATAAATAAAAATTCAGTCAGTCATAGTGTCAGTCAATTTAATATCTTGGCATTTATTTTAATATTTTTTATCAACATCTTAATGTTACATTACAAGTTAAAAAATACAAACTTTTTTTTTTATGTTACTCAGCAGACAAACAGGCAAGCGGGCCACCTGATGGAAAGTGGTCACCGCCGCCTATGGACATCAGCAACACCAGGGGAGTCACCAATGCGTTGCCCGCCTCTAAAGAGAAAGAACCTAGCCTTACAACAACAAAAAAACCCTGATTTACAAATATTACTCGACGAATAGCCCGCCTCTGATAGTACCTGGGGCAAAGGTGCCCATCAGGCTCCCGGCATTGCCACGTTGAATGGCTATGGCTAACCTTTGCCTACCAGGTACGAGCCCGAGCAGGAATCACCCGATTTCTCCCTCAATCTTCGCCCTAACTCGCTCACCTCAGAGCCCCAACTGCCCATGGTCTCCACAGCGATGGGCACAAAATAATATTGTGCTTCCAACGCCGCATATTTTTGGTGCCTTTTATGCGCAGCGTCCTCCGCAATTTAATTAATTCAATAGTTTTTATCACAATTTTTACTCATACTGCGCATTATAAATAAGGCCCTCTCACTTAGCCCATAACATATAAATATAATATATACAAAGATACTTTAAACAGAACCGTCAGTTAATGCGCTTACATTCACATAATATTTTACAGTATTTCTCAGTGCTCTTCCTTTCCCATCAACGTCCAATAACCGTTGAATTTTAAATTATACCGACATTTCATTTCCTACAAACATTCTGGGCCGTTATATTCCGATTAAACCCGCTTTAAACTGGTTAAAGCTAGTTAACTGAAGCCGACACCCCGAACGGGGTGTTTCCCGTTCGTCCGATCGGACGATGGGATTTATTTTTCCCATTTGTCGAAATATGGAAAAATTTTATTCACATTAAACCGATCATAATTAAAAAGTGTACAGTCACCGTGAAAACTATTTTATTGATAGGTACTGAAAAACAAAAACAAAATTCAATTCTAAAAGCTGAAATATAAATTAATGAAGTAGGTATGTGTTTTATCAAAATATAAAAAAAAATACTTGTTATTTTATCCTTAATATATTCTATCATATTTGTTACATCATTACGGTAAATTGGAAGAAAGATATCAATCATCCGATCATAATTAAAAAGTGTACTGTCACCGTGAAAACGATTTAAAGAAATAAAAAAAATTTTTTTTCTAACAGCAGAAATGTAGACTAACGAAGTGTGTACCATTAAAAAAAATATTTAAAAAAAACTTGTTATTTGATCCCTAATAACATTATTTTCATCAGGCAGGCCGTAAGCCTGAGAGGTATAAAAAAAAATTACGATTAATTATCTTTTTGTTTCTTGCTAATAAGTTCAATAACTTTGTAAAAGGCGTAACTCGTATCCGTTCCAGGAAAGGATGTACCCAAGAGCCTCTAGCGTTCGAAAAACTATCGCTGTCCCGCACCTTTGCTTTCACCCCCAAATACTGAGCGAAAGGGACAACTGCGCCTCGGACGCATTATAACTATGTAAAATCGGGAAAATCGAGGCTTCGTAGACCCCATTTTCCTCCTTCAAATCTCAACCGATTTTAGTGATTTTTTCCACAGATATATAAGAATAAAATCATGTAGGTATGTCTCTACGTTTTGATTTTTTGAGGTATAAATTTTTCATTCAATCTCTGTCATTATTTTCAAAATTTGAAGGTTCATAACTTCCATTTAAGATGACTTATTCAAAAAACTTAACGAACAGCGACCTTAGCCAAGAGGTTTTGTTAATCTACAATTGTTTGTGGTGGAAAAAATGTATGGGATTTGACATAAGCTAACATTATCTGACATAAGCTGTTTGTGGTAGAAATTCTTGGTCCATAGACAATTCACGTACTTTCGGTGTACAAAGGAGGCGGATTGGCGGATGATCCTACACAAGTCAATGTAGATGTTGGTAGAATTAGTCGAACTTCAACCTGTAAATTTTCTACCATACACGCATCACGCAAGCGGAGCTGTCAAAGATAGCTAGACTAGCTAGCTAGTAATAGCTAATATCTACTCTATGTATAAACTCTTATGTTAAAATCCAGAGAGTAAAATGGGGACGTTTGCATGGAAAACATTACGCAGCTTTTCCTTGTTTATTGTTGATGTGATCCAACGACCCGTCGTCGGAAAAATACTGGGCTGCCATTCGTTGTATTATTCAATCGAATCAACCTAATTTATAGTCAATCCCAGATTATTTAGCTCTTTGAAAGAGCGACTCAGCAACGAGCGTAGTCTAATGGCTGACAGGTCCGACTCGTAAGCGAGAGGTACCGAGTTCGAAACCCAGTGCCGAGGACCAATGTCTTCTCCAAGTTATTTGCATTCGTTGAATACTACTTCTATTATGCTATTACGGCGAGGGAAAACGCAATGAAACCAACACATTTAGGTGACTGAATACACAACCATGAACCAATTGCCCTATTACTGTAATTACCTGATCTGCCAAATCCTGGATCATGGTCAAGGCGGACCCCATGGTCTCCCACGCGAAAGCACAACTGGGGTATTGACGCCGTGATCATTATTATTTTCAACAAGTGAGAAAACCTTACATTGGCACTAGATATTGAATTTTACCAAAATAATACGTTCCCGAACAATCATTTCAAAGCCCAACTCTATCCAGAACCACTTCGTAATTGCAAGTAACAGTTAGGGAATGCAAATGGCCGCCCCGCGAGCGATCCAACGGAATGGATCCGACAATAATAACTGACAGATAACCCGTTATCGGGAACTCGGGTCGGTACGGGACTTGGCTTACATAGTGCATCGAATAGCGGCGGTACGTGTTCATACAAAACTTTTAATACAGACTGTTGTGATTGGAACTTTGTTTGGGTATCTTGTTTTTTTTTATGTACCACTTAGTTAGCAAACGAGCTTATGGCCTATGGAGGAGTAGGTTATGCGTTTGACCAGTATGTGTGTGTTTTTCTGTTTCTTTGTTGTTCCCTCGTAACTACTAAACGGATGAACCGATTTAGAACCGATTTACATGTCGTTTGATTCCCTGACGACCTGGTAAATATCGCAGGTACCAGCTGGATGCAGATGGCACAGGATCGGCCTTTTTGGAGATCTCTGAGGGAGGCCTATGCCCAGCAGTGGGTGTCCTTTGACTGATATGATTATGTTTGTTCTATAATATCAATATGTTATTTATAAATTCATTTTATTGTTTAGATAGTAGGTATTTCTTTGAAGTGGGTATTGCTTGCTTGACGGTGCAGTGTCGGTGGGATATAACGGGGCCCACTGAAAACGAGCGTTGTGGTTCGCGGCAAGCGGCCATAGCATTATGCTGAGGAGGGTCCATTTACGCTGGTTGCCCACGAAAAATGCCACCGGGAACAATGTAATTGTCTCCGTGTTTTATATACTTTTTTTTTGTGTTAAATGTAAATTATCATGTCGTCCGTCGTGGCGTCCTTTGTAATAAATATTTTCTTTCTTTCTTTCTTTTTTTCTAATTATTCGAATTGGTGTAGCATGTCTCAATTTGTATAAAACTTTATAAATCCCAAATGGCGGACTTGGGGTGCTATTTTGTGACCTTCAAAAGAAGTAAATACTAACTTTTCTTACAACAATCTGCTTGTTTATTACTTATCAGTTTTTAATAGCAGTTGAGGTTTTTAGTGATGGTACTACTTTTTTTATTTCCTTGCCTGGCGGAGGTGGCATGGCCATACATTTATTCCTTACTTAATATGCCGCGGTCTACGCTAGCAATTGCGCAATTACAGGCATGAGGCATTTCATCTTGGTCCTTATAGTGACAACGCATCTGGGGTTCTGTATTTTTGTTGCATACAACCTCAATGCAAAAAGCAACTGGCTGCTTTGGAGTGGAAAAACGTGCAAAGAATATAAATTGTGGCCCGCCATTGATTGAAGCTAAGTTGCAGAATCTCGAGCATCGGCGTAGAGTTGCGTGTCTTTCGGTCTTCTAAGTTGCATTGCCGAGAGTCGAAGCAGTTGCACGGCCACAGCCCGTCGGCCTCTTTCCGCCATCGGAAAGCGCGATCTGGCCGAACGCTTTATCCTTATGTCTTGGATATTCCAGCTATTCGCACGTGCTACTTTAGATCAGCGTTTATAATGCATACGACCAAGAAATAGAACACTTTGCCTGCGAGTGTGTTCCCTGATCATTATAATCTGGACGCCTTCAAGGCTAAAGTGAAGGCTGTTATAGACTTTATCTTAAATCAAATGCATGGTTAGGTGGGCTAGCTGTTTGCTTGTACTGCGTATAAAGTTTTGTTTTAAGAGAGGTAGGGCATAGCGGGGTATCCCGGTATTTGAATTGGAGCCGCCCGACTGGGGAAGTACCTCCACCTTACAGAATACCGCAGCGAAACAATACTCGTTTAAATAGTATTGTGTTTCTGCCTGTGAGTAAGGTTTCCAGAGCTCCATGGGGTGGGAATTTGGGGAACAGTGGCTTTGGCAGTGGAGGGATATTTGCCTTTTTGCTGCCAGAGTAACGTGCTATAGAGGTGGGCAACGCATTGGCGATAGTCTCGGTGTTGCTAATGTCTATAGGCAGTGGTGACCATTTTCCAACAGGTGGCCCGCTTGCCTGTTTGCCTATCGTAAGACATAAAAAGAAAGGATACTACTAAGTCATAGCACTGCTTTCCCTTGCACTGTGTCCCTACAGACGCTGCTCTTAGCGGGCTTGCGTGACTCTCACATAATCCTTGTTTGCTCAGTACTCGGTTAGCATTCGCGGAGTGCTGCGAGAGACAGAGTCAACACGGAGTTGGATCTTGGATCGGAATGGCGATGGCGTTTAAAGGCTTCTGAGATGGAAGTTCGCGATGTTATAGCCGTGACTGATGGAAGGTTTCATTCTTTTATAGGACTAGACTAGTATCTAGATCCGACACCTGATGCTCATCTTGGCGTTTATATCCCGGCTTTGAACTCGCGCGGGCGCGAGGTCCGCCTTAACCATGATCCAGGATTCTCATATCTGACCTCCGTAACCCTGTTAACTCGCCGTTGGTGACGTCAATTTGACAAGGCAGCTACTCTAAATAACGATAAAAATCATTGGCTCGGTAAAAAAACATTTGAGTTGTTTAAACCACTAGTCAGTCGTCTGAATGTGCAGGTTTCATCATGATGTAAGCGCATCGGTCATTGTTCAGCTAATGTGTATATATAAATAAATAGTTTATCAGTTATCTAACACCCATAACACAAGCAAAGTAAGCCATTGCTTACTTTGGGGCTAGTTGGCGCTGTGTGAATTTGACATTTTTGATAGATTCAGTTTTTTAACAGATTTTCTATGCTCTGCCCAAATAAGTAACGGGCATAATTAATAATGACATGGAATAGTGAAATTTCATAATAATTATTTAAGACTAATTTTATATTGTTGAATGTTTAATGTATATGCAATTATTTAAATTCTAAATTGTAATTACCCACTCCACATTTGTATGCCGATGGCAGGCCACAGAGGACACATCTACTAAAATTGTAACAACTGCATAACCTGTGTACCACGAATAAATGAATTGAATTGAATTGCATAATTCATAATGCCAGGTCAATTTAATATTTCAGTAGTTTTTATCACATTGTCTACTCATATGAGTAGTACGGCATGGGCATTCAAACAGCCCACCTGATACAAAGCAATACCTAACACCCTCTATATACCTTTCACCCAAACAGCTCTGTTGACCTCTCAACCAGTCGCGGCAACGGCGGCATATAAATAACACGGCAGGACTAGTTTGAAACACTTACCAATAAATTCCGGTGCCGAGAAAGGGCGAGCGACGAGCGGCGGGCGGTGACTTGGCTAAATGCGGAGAAGGTCCATACTTCGTGGGAAATCTTTGCATTGAAGGGCGTAGATTTGATTAGTTACTACCAGAGCAAAGTGGGAATCAGAGCAACGCAGTGATATCTCAGCTATTCGTTCAGTTTGTAGGAGGCATAGCGCCGATCGCGCTAAATTGTCAGTTGGAACTCTGGCGGGCCGTTTTTACCTTGTACCCGTGCGTTGGCACTCAGTACTCAGACCTCATAACGTTTATTAATACGCGTGTCAGTGCCTGGGTAATGAGATGTTTTCAATTTGACAATTACAGAAAAAAACTAGTTTCATCTCCTTGTAAATGGATTGGATCATGGGTACACATTCAGTGAATGTACGGGTTTTATCACAATGTTTTCCCTCACCGTAAGAGCATCGGTTAGTATTCAACTAATGTTGTCATTGATAAATGCCATGTACCAAGAGTCATTGGTCCATGACCGCAGTGGAATTCGAACCCGGTAGCTCTCGCTTAAGAGTCGGATATGGTAATTACTCGGCCACCGTTGTGGCCATGTCCCATATTGACATAATTAATTCATTATAGCTCAGAAAATGATACCGTGGCCCGAGTTCGCTCTATCAACGCGTTCAGATATTATTATTATAATATGATCCGCATAGTTCTATTTCTTGTCTAAAATCTGTGGCGTGGTCTACTGCCAGCTGTAGTCCAGAGGGCCTAGTGTGAGTTCCGCTTCGATTTTACTTAACTATCGCGTTTGCGTTTACGTCGAAATTAGTATGAAAAAAAAAACTTCATTTACGTACCACTAGGCGGCGCTATATATTTTTTCATACTAATTTTCACGTAAACGCAAACGCGATAGTAAAGTAAAATCGAAGCGGAACTCACACTAGGCCCTCTGCTGATTCTGCATAGTGTACTGCTGTCACCTCTGGGATGGATCAGCCAATTAACAACTGGCGGCTCTGGATTCGATGGAAAAACGTGCAAAAAAGATAACTTGTGACCTACACAGTTGACTGAAGCTAGGCTGCAGAGCCTCGACCATCGGCGTAGGGTTGCTCGTCTGTCGGTTTTCTACAGAGGGCCTAGTGTAAGTTCCGCTTCGATTTTACTTAACTATCGCGTTTGCGTTTACGTCGAAATTAGTATGAAGAAAAAAACTTCATTTACGTACCACTAGGCGGCGCTGTATATTTTTTCATACTAATTTCCACGTAAACGCAAACGCGATAGTTAAGTTAAATCGAAGCGGAACTCACACTAGGCCCTCAGGTTACATTTCGGAGAGTGTGCGAAGCAGTTGCACGACCTCATTCCGCCGGCCCGCCATCGGGAGAAGCGATCCGGGCGAGCGCTTCATCCTTATGTCGTGGATCTTCCAACTATCTGCACGAGCCGCTTTGGCTCGACTTTTACAATGCGTACGGCTAAGGAGTGGAACGCGGTGCCTGCGAGTGTGTTTCCTGATCAATATAATCTGGATGCCTTCAAGGCTAGAGTGAATAGGCTGTTCCAAGACGGGCATGCTCCATCTTCGGCCGCATCGTCACTTACCAACATGTGAAATGGTGGTCAAATGCCTGATTGTATAATATAAAAAAAAAGTGTGTGCACTCCCCTCTCCCCCCTTTTGGTATATATAAGGTGCAACCATAATGTAATCTTAGTCAATATACATCTGATCGCAGTCAGTGTTTTTCATTCATTTCGCCACCCATTGCACAGCATCTTCACTTGAGGAAAGCTGTCGCCCCGCCCTCCTCCGCCTCGCTACTCTGTTCCGTGCCGTTTAGAATGATTTGGTAGACAAATGCGTCGCAAAATGATATATTGACTTATTATATTATATGTCCAAACTTATCTAGCAACATTCATTGCTTATTAGTTGCTTAATAGTTTTCTTAATGCTGATGTGAGAAATAATATTAGCAAATTATCGACGCTCTGCGCTACTTTCTTGATGAGTTAGTACTTGACCACTGCCTTTGAAATGGCAAAAATTAAGTACAGTGAAAGTAAAATATATCAGGAGTGATCATCATCATAAGCAGTCAATGACAGCTTATGATAGTCTTTATCGTACCGCATAGTCGAGTTTCCTAGTTTTTCTTCTCCACGTTGCCCGATCTTCGGCATCTTTACGTCGCAAGCCGTTGGCTCTCACGGCCGACTCGGCGATGTCAATCCATTGCTTCCTGGGTCTCTCACGGGACCTTTTTCCTAATACAGTCCTAATATCGAAGAATTCGGAATCGGAAATATATCAGAAGTATTAATTAATAAACACTAATCGATGTTGTTACACTTACTTCGCTGGCGCAGCGACCAAAAGTGGATACACAATAGATCGCCACCTCTTCCTAACTGATGCTCTTACGGTGAGGGAAAACATTACGAGGAAACCTGCACATTCAGGCACAATGTGTGCCGCTTGTTCAATCTAGTCAGGTTTCCCTCGTGGCCAAGATCATGGATGGTCAAGGCGGACTCCGGCAGTATTCGCGCGCGTGGTGTCCGGCAGAGTAGAATAACACCAACCCCTTACACTCTTGGGTGTCGTAACATTTTTGGGGCAAAAGTCTCTGTAGCCTGGAAAATGGGCAGCAGCGTTTTGCATTTGTATATTTGCATCACTGCGATCTCCAACCCGCCTGCCAAGTACGAAAATAATGGAAATGACGTCCTTTCTCCTGGGAGAGACCTTAAGTATACAATACTTAAGGTATCTCTATTTAGGTAGACTATTATGGGCTGTGATAATGAATAACCATTGCTGGACGCCGCTCCTCGAACTGTCCACAGTGCTTCCTCACTACTTCGCTCTTAAGAGACTGCTTTAATTTTTTAAATGTTTTTGTAGACTATTACGTTGTTTTTGTATATGTATACGTGTTGGTGTCACTTTATTTATAGTCTTTGGCAAAATCGCTACAGTTTAGCGAAATCCACAACATAAAAAGAAGAAGAAGTGTAAGTCAAAAGCTCGGCTACTTCGTAGAAATGAGGCAAAGTTGAATTGAGTGATCGATTGATACCCACTAGCGGGCTAGCTGTATTAATTAGGCACGTGAATTTTCAGTTTGTATGTCTTGGAACCCTTATCTTGTATTTGTATAACCAACAACACGATTATTTGAATGTTCTTTGATATATTTTTTACTGGGAAATGTTTCAGAGGTTAATCGCTTTTCTCCTAAACCGTTTATTTAACGTAGGTAGATCAAATAAATTAGCAAAATACGATTACAGTAAGAAAATTTGTGTAGCGGATTTATCTATGTATCTATCTTTTTAGAGTAATTCACAGAAAATAGCATATCACAGCCCATAAAAGTCCACTGCAGAACTTAGGGTCTCTTCCACGAAAGGGGAGGTTATTGTCGTAATCTCCACGCTTGGCAGACGGTTTGGAGATTGCAGTGTTGTAAATATAATAATGGAAAACGCTGCTGCCCATTTTCCAGCCTAAGGAGTCTCAGGATCTTTTGTCTCGAAAACACTAGTCGCCTTGTACGTCACCCACGAGTGTAAGGGGTTGGTGATATTCTACTCTTTCGGACACAACACGGCCAAATTAATGTAATACTAAGCTAAATAGGTCTTAATAGTCGTAAGCCGCTTTTTCAAGTACACATGATATTCAACTTTATGTTAGCACACGTAAATGCGAAACTGCATGGCGCATCATGCAAAAACAAATGACAGGCGACAGCGTCCTTTATACGGTTATTCGATTTAAATAATAATAATGGGGTGCCTATTGGATTACGAGACAACATTTTGCATTGTTGAAGCTTATATCTATCGAAGATTAACAAATATGTATTTCTTTTTTGCAGGTACGTACTTACTCAATACCAAAGAAAGAAAAGCACTGTTGCACACTGATATAAATGTAAGTAAGGTAATAATTATGACAACTTGTCACTGTGTTTTTAACCTCTGACCAAAAAACAGTTCGTACCATAACCTATTATAAAATCGAATTGGATGATTATAACATAAGTCGTGCCTTTTACCCTCATTCCACTAGGATCCATCGTCGAGGCACCACTTAAGGCAAAAAAAAATAGATCTTACAATGTACGAAGCTACTACGAAAGTGCAATAATAGGCGTCAATGTAAGGGTGCATTATTTAAGTATAAGTAGTTTAAGTAATAAAAATAAAAGTACAAAGTATTAGATAATTACTATAGAGTATTGGAAACAGTAAAATTTACTGATAAATAATAGATATAATGGATATGTTAATACTTAAATAGTCAATAGGTATAAATTATTCAATTAGCTTCGTAAGTTTGAAGCCTCCTCCCTCCCAAAATGCTGCGCCCAACCGGGTCTGTATTGTATGTACATAACAATGTTATTGTATTATCTTTATGGAAGCTAATAAATATGAATATGAATAAGTGATTTAGATTTTTGTTATCTAGATGGAGCAAAAGAATATTCTTTACCCAAATTCCTATGGTTACGAATACTTCATTGGATTAGTAACATTTTTGACAGAAAACAGTGCAGAGAGCTGAGAGAGAGCGATTTGGATGTGGAATGAGCTCCAAGCCACAGTGTTTCGTTTGAACTATGACATGGGATCGTTCAAGAGCTATATTAGAGATCTCCTTAGAGGCGGGCAGCGCCTCTGGTGTTGCTTTTGGCGGTGGCCACTTTCCATCAGGTGGCTCGCTTGCCAGTCTTATTTTTTTTTTATTCTACCCATTGACAAACGAGCAGACAGCCCACCTCATGGTAAGCGGTAACTGTCGCCCATAACATCTACGATTAATGCATTTACAGGCACCAAAAATGCAGAACCGCAGGTTCGTTTTCATTGCGAGGACTAAGATAAAATGCCTCATACTCGTAATTGTCTGTCTGCCGTAACACATAAAAAAATACTTGTGCAACGGGCACTTCAACAATAACTTAAAATACAATGTGTTGCAATGATAATGGCCCAACTAAAAGGGTGTTGAATGTAATTAAAATAACACTTAATCACACTCGATGCACGGTGGGCAGCGCACTCGTCGCGCTGACGTAGCTTAGGGCTGTCAGCTGCTTGCTTTTATAATAATAAATAAATCTTTATTCAATTAACAAAGAGTACTTAAATCTATCGTTCCTAGTGTCTCCTTTTAGGCAAAGCCTGTGTCAAAAGACAACGTATCTACAGTAGATTACAAAAAAAAAATGTTGCTAGATAGTAATGAATAAAACATACATAACTCGTCATCTCGGTGATAATCTCGTTATCTGAGTTATGTACATTAGTTTTACACTAACCGATGCTGATACGGTGAGGTAAAACATCGTGATGAAGCCAGCACATTCACGCGACTGAATGTGTAACCATGACCCAATCTGGTCAGTTAACCCTGGTAAGAGGGTCACGGAGGTCAGACGGCAGTCGCTCTACTGTAATTACCTAATCTGCCAAATCCTGAATCATGGTCGAGACGGACTCCAAGCCTTCGTGCGCGAGATCACAACCGGGACATTAACTCCATGATGATGATGATGAGATCAAGTGGCATGATAAAATAGGCTTGATCAAGCTAAACTGGCCCTGCGTGGGGAGTTATTTCAGAAGTACGTCAAGCCACTTTACAGTGTTTGGTTTAAGTTTGCCTTGATGAACACAATTATATTATGCCACTGAATCAAGTCGCATGATGGTGGCCAAAACTGGCGCAAATGAATAGGAGTGGCAACCCTACGCCCGGCGCTCGTCACATTATTAATTTCCATCGAAACTGCTCGGACAGGATCCAGTGTTAATTAAATCTTGCGCCGCACCCCTCCCCACCCCTCCCCTCTGCCAACTGCGACTATTATAGAACTGTCAACTTTGAAAGTTAACAGTTCAACAAAGTTGCACAAAAAAGTCCTTCGTTTGCACTTTAACATCGGGTTCTTCAATAGACATGTCTATAACTGATAGGTACCTCAAAGACCGGCATCGCATCCGCTCCCATTAGGTTGCAGGTTGAACTCCTGACCAACGGTGGCCACACTACTAGAGCTCGTTTAATCTGAAATGACGCGCCCCACTATCGCATTAACGCACACAAGCAAGTTTAAAATATGGACGCAATACATATACAAATGCCGTTGTAATTGGTCATTCAGTTGCCGGTGAAATTCAAACGTAGGAGCACGCGTCGTTCATTGGCTCCCACACAGATGAAGTGTCGTTATCCATATTTGCACTCACACATCGAAATCAAGTAACTAAGTAGTGGGGCGCGTCATTTTAGACTAGACGAGCTCTACTACCTAGTCAATAAAAAAAGTCACACTCAATTGATTTATGAACACTCGCAGGTTTCTTTACGTAGTTAATTTTAACAACGACTGCCTTTTTTAACTCCAGACGAGAAAACTTGTTTGCCACCTTGGTGGCACAAAAAGGAAAAAAAAGAGAGACGTGCTGTAAGTGAAGTGTGTGTCTGTGTATCTGTAAAGGTGTGTGCCTTTCTGTGGAATCGTATTGACCGATTTCGTAGCAGTTTTCTTTATTTCAAAGTCTGTTCAATCGAGATGTCGGTTCAGTATCTTTAGAAAATATTTGAATATTTGAGTATATGTAACCTTGGTCTAGGGCTTTCCGACTTTTTCTGTCGTTTAAGTTATAAATTGATTTTATTTATCTACATTTAATATTTATATTTCCACAATACAACACTTGGGACGACATTATGTAGTCGGAGGTTGAAGCAATCGTGCGCGCGTCGAAGCTTCAGCCATCTGCGATAATTGAGACGGCCACAAACTTCTTAGCATATCTTTGTACAGCACGAGTAGATTGTTATTTTAGGACAGCATGGCGGGCCGCTTGGGAAGCACGGCGAGGGTCCGCACGGTCCGCAGCCTCCGCACATTTTGGTTTGATGTGTGAGTAGTATGTACACAAAACTAGATAATTTCCAAGAAGTGGAAATATCTAAGGCCTTTTTTTAGTTTTTGTGGCTCTCCTGGCGCTGCTTCGTGCACTCATGCATCTACATCACAAATTTCAGCTACGCCACACGGGTCAATGCACTTTTCTTTACTTTTTGTGTAACTTTTCTCTCCGATCCGGCTCGTACTGCAATACAATTTAATTTTGAATATTCGTTTGTTAAGTAAACTACTTGGACGATTATAAAAATGATTTCGTCTAACTAAAGAAAGTTACATAAACAGTGGGAAGTTGAATTCGTCCACACCGCTGCTCCCCGGAAATATATGGCTTTGTTACAGGCTTTTTCCGATATTTTTGTTTTGTTGTATATAAAACTCTGGGCGCCTTTTTTCTGGCAATTTATTTTACAATACGAACAATTCCGTATGCCCACATTTTAAGAGCTGGCTGTATTGTAATACAACCTCTTTAATATAATAAATAATAACCTTTGTTCGTAGAACGAGCAAGCTCTACTAGTATTCTACTTAATTCTTTATAAAAATAGAGATCTCTACGAAAATCACCACAATGTCACCCAATGAGTAAAAGAGTTGTTTATTAAAGAAATTATTTGCCAAACCAGAATATGTCTAATTCAGATAAAGGGCAACGAATTACATTTCGACTTGAAGTCTAGAATATTGTGCAAATATTGAACCTTAAACAATATAGACTATTTTGGCAGATATTCTAGATTGCTGACAGTATCTAGCTTGATATTTCATTAATGTAAAAGGCTTTGTCAGCGTGTCTAGAACTTGGAATGAGCCTAAGGATCAATTTGCGAATAGTAAAGCTACGCAATAAAATGTTTTATCGCTTGTAGGTAGTTGGTATAAGGTGAATGAGTAATATGCAAATCTAAGCTTTGTTCTTTAGTTCTGGGCAAATTTGGGCAGCGTTTGGCTTCTTCAAGACTCAATGAGTAAACTCTTTTTAGATAAGCTGCTTCATCTTTGGTAGAGCGTGGATGCCTGCCTAAACTTTGAAAAGCCGGACAAGGGTTTTGTAAATCTTGGTATTTGTAATGATGAATACTCAAGAACAAGATTTGCTAGAGCAACATGTAATTCGTCAAATTCTATTAAATTTCAAAGTTCGGATCCACGAGTCCGACTCTCGTTTGACTGGTTTTTACTACCTATTTGATGTTACAAATTAGTTTTCATCATCATTATCATCTTGGCGTTATGTCCCGGTTGCGCTCCCGAGCGGCACGCGAGGGCCCACCTGTCTTGATCTTCGGCATCCTTGATGGTGAGCTTATTGGCACGCATATCATTCTTGACTACGTCAAGCCATCGTTTCTTGGGCTGGCCCCTCCTTTCCGTGCCCGGTGGGTGCGGCATGACCTGGCATGTTGTTATACATATGTATTAGCACTACAATCGTACTTAGTTTAGTGCAGGTATGTAATAGCCGTTAATACGATAAACAAATAACAAAAAACTTCTGAAAAACGACGAGAAAACATTTTTCTTGGTTTGTTTTATCTCTATCGTAAATACGGTAATAGAAGCCTTTGTATTGTTTAATGCTCATACTTAAGTATAATAAATACTAAAAACTTGGTGAATCGGACTCGCTTAATGAAAAGGAATTTAATAAATTTGGCGAATTACATGTTTGCTCTGGCATCAACATTTTGTCGCTGATCCTAAGAACTATTTGTGTTAATGGTGTGGAACCCTTGGTATGCGAGTGCGACTCGCACTTGGCTTGGCTGGTATTGATTGTTGTTATAGAAACAATTATTGTTTTGAAAATATCCATTACCTCGGTGTATCCATTACCCCAGCGACATGAAGGTAGAGGAATGTTACACAGACGTGGGGGAGGGATCATTTTGATATCTTCGTATTTTTTAAAGGACTCAACTGAGTCCGTGTAAACACCATTTAGAGAAACACAACTACTCCAGCTGCTGAGAAAAACAGCCACGTTGCTTTTTTAGTTTCAAAACTAAAAATAGGTAAATCTAAAACACGCGGGGTCAATTTGACCCCTCCCTCATGTCACTGGGTTTAAAGATACAGGCCTGTGACCTGTGACCGGCAGACCATTTGGCCTTCGTGTACGAAACCCAAAAAAAAAATGTTTTTTATACCACTAAGGTGGTACGGCCTTACTATCTGCCTGATGGTAAGCAGTCACCACAGCTTATGGACGTTTGCGATACCAGGGGAATCACCCAAGCACTGACCTGTAAAAAACTTTTTACCCCTTTTTTGAATTACTCCATTAATTATCATATTTGTTTAAATATCTCGGTTTTATTACTGAGGTTTTCGAGGCATGGATCAAGCCGATCAGGTAATTACAGTACAGCGACTGCCATTTGGCCTCCGTGACCCAGTTAATAGAGCAACCTGACCAAATTGGACTATGGTTAATTACTACTTCGAATTGAGGCTGAACCTTCACGTGTATGTTATTACAATAATTTCACATGTGTATTAAGGTAATTGGGTTCTATTTTTGGCGTTTCTTCGAATCGTTGATTAACTTTCTTTCAACGAATGTGTTACTGGAATTTTTCATTTTTGTTTACTTACTTTATCAGTGACAAGAAATCCTAAGGAAAATTATGATAGGAAGGGGGGAGAGTAGGAGGGGGGGGGGTAATTGAATCGGAGGTGAGAATGGTCATCTTGGCGTTAATGTCCTGGTTGCACTCTCCTGCGCGAAGGCCCGGGGTACGCCTTGACCATGACCCAGGATTTGGCATTACAGGTATTACAATGGAGTGTCTGCCACCTGACCTTTCTGTTACCACGGGAACCTTACCAGAATGGATCATGGTTCACTCGCCTGAATGTGAAGGTTTCATCAAGATGTTATTCCTCTTTGATAAGGTAGCGAGTACGATTACAGGCATAAAGCATTTCATCTTAGTCCTCACAATGTCTACGGTCCTGCAATTTGGTAACTGCAACCGCAATGAACGAATCGTTATAGGCGATAGTTACCGCTTACCATCAGAGGACTGTCTGCTGGTTTGTCAGAGGGTAGAATAAAAAAACTCCTATCCTCTTAGAAAGAGTTTCTTTCATCATGGAGGCAACCATCATCATCATCATCATCTTAATCAATCCTGGTTGTGCTCTCGCGCGCGAGTGGTCCGTTAGGCAAACTAATACTACAATTCCACCAGTAGCCTTGAAGCCGCCACAACAGGTACCCGGGATATATTGCACGCGAACTCAGCAGGGAACTTTGGCACAAAGAAAAAGTAAGTCTATACTCGCGCCTGTTAAACCCCGTGTTAGGGGGCAAGTTATTACATTTCTTCGCACAAAGGACGAAACTTGCCCGAGGCGACGGGAGTTGATAACGTCTCGGCAATAATCGGATTCTACTCGGGCCCTACTCGGGTTTTTGTCTCACTTGCGCTTAAGGAAAATGTGTTTGCGTACTAGTGTCGATTGGTTAGGGGGAAGACGTAAACAATACTTACAGACGGTCGTATTATGATTATTTATAGGGAAACTAGCGACGCTCTCCGGCTTTGCACGTGTGTTTTTGGGTTGTTTTTTCTGTCATACATCCATGTGTTATTCGTATAATAAAGATTCCGAAATAAATTATCTGAATGATAGTAGAAACTATCATTGGTGGCCGTGTGGTGTCCGGCAGAGTAGAATAGCACCAACCCCTTACACCCATGGGTGTCGTACAAGGCAACTAATGTTTTCGAGGCAAAAGATCAAGAGTCTCCGTAGTCTGTAAAATGGGCAGCAGCATTTTCCATTGTTATATTTAAACACTGCGATCTCCAACCCGCCTGCCAAGCGTGGAGATTATGGCAATAACCTCCCCTTTCGTGGGAGAGGCCCTAAGTCCTGCAGTGGACTGTTACGGGCTGTGATGATGATAGTGGAAACCGTTTAGGAGCGGTTAGCGGAAATGAAAAAAGACAGATAAACGCAAAAAGCGACATAGTTTTAAATTGTGTTAGAATATTTTAGCTAAGTCATTTAAGGTTAGTCTCCTCTGAGGGCGCTCCATACAAACGTAGTTTGAACATATTTTCAATATTATACTTTCAAATTCTTTAGATGTGATCCAGAAACCAATATCTATGCTTGTAGTTTGCCAGATTTTCGTTAAAATATTATGTCGTTTCAAAGTTGTACGGCATTTTCTAGTTCTGTACTTCAATCTTTATTACAAAATTTAATTGGCTTTGATAGCGTAGTATTAAAAAATATGATTAATCTTTGTATGGAGCACTCTCGGGGGACACTACTTTTACGTGAGAATGATATACAACAATGAAATAAACGTGGCCATACCATCGAATATGGCACTCTTGCAGCTTATCTGCGAAGTCGCGGACATGGAGGCTACCACGACTGTGGGCTTTTCGTCGCGGTCTTATCGTGAAACACACATCCACTGGCTATAAAAACATTCGCACCTAATTCCCAAGCAACCTCGTCAATTAGCATACAAGAATCGCAAGGCCCGCTATTTGCAAAACAATCTGCACAAACGGCCCGGCATCGGGCCTCGGGCCTAAATACCGGGCCCATTGCCGGGCCTCGAGGGATCAAATAGTTGAGTTGTTTAGATCGGCACAATTCGGGTCTAGAGTTAATTGAATAGCGGGAGTATTGCCGGTGAAAGTCCCGGGGGTTGATTGTGTAAGACGCTCTCGTTCCGTTTTCATATCGCTCGCGCCTTCAAGGCTAGAGTAAATAGGTTTATGATGTAGTCCGCGGGGACAGCAATCATCGATCAAGCTATTTCAAGTATATGTGAAGAAAATTTTCGCCAATCGCAGAAATTCTACGCATTTACTTCCAGAGCAACGTGTTATAGAGGTGGGCAACGCATTGGCGATACTCTCGGTGTTACTAATGTCTATAGGCAGTTGTGACCACTTTCAATCCGGTGGCCCGCTTGCCTGTTTGCCTACCGTATGACATAAAAAAAACTCAAACTTCTTCAACCGCGAGTCTGCCAATGTCATTATACAACGTTTACCTATGGTTGCCAAAAATTCAAGAAGCATATAGGAGATTTTCATTTAGGGTGTCAAAAATATCCATATATCCAAAAGTACCTATCCTTTAATTTTAAGCACATTTTTTACAATTTGTATACTATTCGGATACCCTTATCGGAGATCCTTTCGCTATTCTGCCGGGCACACCTAATAAAGAGGTAATTATTTTTTATTTTGCAGGGTTGCTAGTGGTCTTTTGTTACAGATAGTTACTTTTAATTTAAGAAACAGTGTATTTTTTTATCAAATGTCTACTATTATACCCGAAATAGTTGCCGCTGTTTTGCTAAAATATAGTAGATTTAGGCTTAGCTGACCCTCCGCCGCAAATCGATGTCCCGAAATAAATACGCAGCTTTTTAAAACCCGACGAAAAATTAGGAGTGTTATAAGTTTGACGTATGTATCCCCTGATCGTCTACCTGAGTCATTGTTCCCCGATACGTATAACCTTGGGGTCTTCAAATCAAGAGTGAATAGGTATCTTCTAGGCACGCATGCTACATCTTCGACCTCATCGTCGCTTTCCATCAGGTGAGTTGAGGTCAAATGCAAGCCTATTATTAATAAAAAAAAAAAAAATATCGGTGGCTTTGTGTATCTGTCTAGGGCATTGTAGTTCCCGAACGGTTGGACCGATTTGGATGCGGTTATTTGAAAGCAGGTTAAATCGAGATGGTTCTTAGCTTTGTTTTATTAAAATCGGTTCTAAAGTTTGGAAAATATTTGAGTTTACGTAAACTTGGTCGAGGGCTATCCGATTTTTTTTTTGTTGGTTATGTTATATTACTGTTCCACCCCTAGTATATTATTGTTACTACAATATTGAATAAAAAAGTTTTAACTTTAGACGTTCTTTACACGACAGCGAGACGAATACGATTTTCAACCGATACCGTCGCTCCTACGCAATACACCCTCGCCCAATAGCAGTTCCGAACTGTTTTGTTTACTGCGGATTTAATCGTGGCAAAATACGAGATAAAACCACAGTTATGCGAGTAGTTTTTCGGCGAACGCCTCTCTGGAACTCAGTTTATTTGATTAGGCCGACCCACGGCTATCTCGGAGGGTAAGGCTGAATAATAGGGGTCATATTCGACCCCGTACAGGTGCAATAATAACTTCATTGTTTTGCGAGTTCGGTTTTTGGGGCGTTTCGGAGTTTGCTTTTGATTATAGTGGCAGGGGCGACAAGTTTAGATACGGTAATAATAGGTTAAACATACTCGTATTGGCGTTAATGTCCCGGTTGTGCTTGTCGCCTTGACCATGATCCAGGATGTGGCAGATCAGGTAATAACAGTGGAGCGACGGCCATCAGACCTCTGTGTCCCTCATAATAGGGGTTAATCATCTTTTGGCCTTGACCATGATCCAGGATTTGGCGATCAGGTAATTACAGTGGAGCGACTACCATCTGACCTCCGTGACCCTGCTACCAGGGGAACCTCACCAGACTGAATCATAGTTACACATTCAGCCGCCTGAATGTGCAGGTTTCATCACGATGTTTTCCCTCACCGTAAGAGCATCGGTTAGTGTTCAACTAAAGTACTAACTCAGAATAGAGTCATCGGAAGGTGGCGCCACTGGGCTTCAAACTCAGTATCTCGGGGTACGAGTCGGACCTCTTAACTACTAGGCCATAGTTAAGAGGTCCGACTCGTACCCCGACGTTCTAATGGCAAATAATAGCAACAACAATAATAAATAATAAAGGTTTGTTGCAATTTGACAATGCATTAGCGACTCCCGGGTGTTGAAACCTAATCCAAATCCTGGATCGAGGTCATGACGGACCCCGGGCCTTCGCGCTCGAGAACATAACCGAGCTTTAGTTCATCCTTTAATAATACGTGCGGCGAAGGAATGGAATGCGTTACCTGCGAATCTAACATTCAAGGCTAGAGTGAATAGGCTGTTCCTAGATAGGCATACTCTATCACCAGGTGATGCTGATGTCCATAGGCGGCGGTGACCACTTTCCATCAGGTGGCCCGCATACCTGTTAGTCTGCCGAATTATATAAAAAAAGGTGAGATGGCGATCAAATGCTTGGCTACTTTAATTATAAAAAAAAATGATGGCCAAGATGACTGGGGAAGTACCTCCACCATACAGAATACCGCAGTCATAGAGAAAATATTTACTAAAGTAATAGAGGAGACACCGCTAGTATTTTCTTTGAACCAAGCTTTGCGGTCCATGGACAACGGTGACCGCAGTCAGTTCTGAGACATTGCGCGACGCGGACCAATCTGACAGTGGCTTGGATATTCAAAAAAACGTCATCTTGTGCATTAAAAACTGTACGAACCATTCGAGAGCCAAAAATAAAGAAAATGATAACATTTCATCGGTCATTCTATGACTTAGCAGCCTCCCCCCGCACCTCCCGCACGTGACAGTTTGGTACAATATTTTTGTTTGTGATGGCTGCTCTATTACGTTAGTAAATATTTTCTCTATGACCGCAGCTAAACAATACTCTTTTTAATAGTATTGTTTTTCTGCCGATGAGTAAGGTCTCCAGTGCTCCATGGGGTGGGGATTTGGGGAACCGTGGCTTTGGCAGTTGAGGGGCATTTGCCTTTTTGCTGCCAGATCAACGTGTTATAGAGGTAGGCAACGCATTGGCGATACTCTTGGAGTTGCTAATGTCTATAGGCAGTGGCGACTACTTCGCATTACGTGGCCCGCTTGCCTGTTTGCCTACAGAGTCATAAAATAAAAAATTATCTGACAGAGGTAAGGCATAAACTATGTAACGTTGCAATTTTAGAACGTACCATTTATTTCTTTTTTATTTTTCTCTTTTTTTAAGGCTGCCTAGCACGTCCCTTTGCCATATTCAAAATTTATTAAAAATTCTTTTATCTCTTTTTTCCTTATTTATTTATATATCTTGTATCCCTTTCTGTCGCTCTATCCGCTATTTTCGCGGTAGACGCCAGAAAGGACGCCTACTCACTGCGCAAGTCAGGATATGACTGTCTAGCGCAGTGATACCACTCTTGTCTCTTGCCAGATATTGTGCCATTTTTACGGCATAATGTCTGGTTGTCCTATAGTTTATGTATTTATATTTCTTTTATTTACTACTTTCATTTATTTATTTAGTATTTATATGTATCTAGGTAACATGGTATAATTTTTATATCATGTTATCTCTCTTATATTGTTAGTTTATTGATTTTTATATTTATATTTTCCCACATTTTGGTAAACCGTTTTGGGGTAATAATTTTGGCGTGCTAGGTACCCCATTTTTGAAGGCGCTTTTAGCGCGGAGATTCATTTATTAGACTTTTCACAACAAACTTTTTTAGACTACAAGTTTACCGTATAAAATGTGTGGTGATGGTGATTAAAATATAAGTAAAGTCCTAATACCTGTTTGCTGACGAAAGTCAGGTGAGTTTACGTGCTATCACTAAACAATCCCGCTTATCTCCCTGCTGGTCTCCATCCATCCGAATCCTAACCCGTGCCCATCCTTCCTTCTTCCCCAGATAGGAAGAAGTGGAGGGAGTGCTCCATTTCCTGGAGCCGGGAAATTCAGTTGAAACCTAATTTAAATTCAGTGACTCTAGTTTGTTTTTTTACACCAATTTGCTACAGTTTTATCCAACTTTTTACTGCCATATTTTTGTCAAGTTTGGCATACCACCACATTGAAAATGGGCTCAGTTTTATGCCCTGGCAGTCTCATGGGCGTTACCCAGGCTGCCTCACCAAAAACCCGTTCAACAAATCCATACCAGATCCAGCCTTTCCGTTCTTGTGTTTGACCTGCAAATCCACCATACCAGAAACCTGTCACCCACCTGCTTTTGCTTGTTTAGTTATAAGTATAACAAATTTTGTGTATGTTGATATTTAAAGAGAGAGTAAAGAGGGACCCACTTTAATAATTTAAATTCTGTTTTAACTTTTGTTCCGACCTGAAATTGTTTGTTTTGTTTTTCTTTAAATTGTAGCTTTTACAATATATTTTATACGTCATATACACCTCAACTTTAGTTTTTATTATTAAACCCCTTAAGTTAAGTTTAATAGATCAGAATCAAGTCTGACAACTATCAAGAACGAACTATGATCACACCGACAACACATCGACACTACGATCCTTTACAAATACTGCGGAGCGTGTCGCTAGTTACCTAACTTAAACACAACAGGATACAGAACAACATTAGTTCATTAGGCAATCCGATGCCTAGTGGCTCGTGACACTCAATCAGGCTCTGAGCTTGCGGTGTTGTTTTCTTCAGTCTTCTGATAGTGCTAACATTATTACGCATATAAGTAGCAAGCTTCTAGTTTTGCGGGTAGTTCTCGACTCTCGTTTTATGTCTGTTTTTATGTTAGGTAAAAGATGGTGAGATTTGGGAATTACTCCTATCAAACTTACAAACTTTTCCTCTTTGTAATATTAGTAAAGATTCTGTATCAGTGAACAGGCCTATTGGTTACGGGGTCGATTCGTACCCCGAGGTGGTACCGGGTTTGAACCCGAATGCCGCCATGTAGCTATGACTCTTATCTGAGTTATGTAAATTAATTAAATACTAACAACGTAACGTAAAGTAAAACATCGTGATGAAATCTGCACATTCAGGCGACTGAATGTGTAACTATGATCCAATCTGGTCTGGTTAACAGGGGTAACGAAGTCACGGAGGTCCGATGGGAGTCGCTCTATTGTAATTACCTGATCTGCCAAATCCAGGGTCATGGTCAACGCGGACCCCGAGCCTTCGCGCGCGAGATTACCCGGGACATTAACGCCAAGATGACCAGTAGCAGTGACAATCATTATAATGTAATTAATTAATTAATTTATTTATTTATTTATTTAACCATTTATTGTACACAAGATTGTTACAAAATGTATATTACATAATATATTAGACACAACAGGCCAACTTATTTCTATAAAGAAATTTCTTCCAGCAGGCCTACAGCAGAGAGATCGTGATAATTAAATGCAGTAAAGACGTGCACAGTAGCAAAAACAAAATAATGATGCTTAACTAATACAATACATAAATAAATACATACCTGTATACCTACATTGAAAACAAATACATATACATTCATGCATACAAATACATATACACATACTTACATATATTAGACAGATAGAGAAAGGTAGTGCTCTTTCACACGTTAATGTTAATCATACTCGTGTTAGAATAAGGAATGTTCGTGTGTTTGTAATCTTCATATGTCGGTATTGGTATCTTTCATTCTTTTTCTTACATAATGGCACCTTTTTTAATTCTACTTTGTGGCAAATGAGCAAACGACCCACCTGATGGTAAGCGGTACCTAACCGTAGCCCAAAGGCGACCAAAACACTGTGAGGACCAAGTAGAAATGCCTTGTTCAAACCTTATCCTTCAAACCCATAGAGAAAATATTTACTAACGTAATAGATAGTCTAAGAGCCCATGAGGGCCAGACCTTCCTATTGTCCGTAAGTATGAAAGATTTTCCATGTGTGTCCCCAACACAGGTAAGAATGATCCCCACCCATGAAACCTGGATCGTGGTTCCTTTGGCAGGTAACAGGTAACAAAGGTGTATAAAATCTTATCTCCAATTTCTTAAGTTAGCAAGCTCAATTTTTTTGTATTTTATTCGTAACAGCATTAATACTCACGATGCTCATTGCCAGACACATAGTATGGTTACAACCCTCCGCCGGACACCCCTAAACTATAATTCTCTGTAATTATACTTACCTTATATTAGGAAAGCTGAATTTTATAAATGTTATTCAGAGAATTATTAAACTGAGTTATCTTAGTAGCCAGACAGTTTTTTGGGTTCTATAATCCTGCCAGACGCATAAAAAGTGTCTCATATGCAACAACTGGTGCGAGTGAGACAGAGCGCTCAGTTAATTGCAATGTTATGCTAAACATATACTATCGTTTATTCCAAATTGTTTAGTGATTTTTTTTATAATTCATCAAGAAATTTAATAAAATAAAATTATTACAGTCAGAATAATAAATTTTTTAATCTATAATCAGTAAAAAATTTCTAATATTCACATTTAATCAGTAAATTTTTTCTAATATTCACATTTTTAAACTCGTGATATCTCTCGAATGGAATGCCTGAATTGCATAATTCAAAAAGTTATATAAAGGTATTGAAGCAGTCGTGAATATAAAGTAATTGATTTTGATAAGGATTAATAGCAAAGTACCAATAAATAGCGTTTTTTAGCGGCGGCATTTCAATTAAATTTTGAAAATAAAAGAACACATGCATACATGTGACATAACTATAATAGTTAGACATATACTGTCGTGACACTTTTTATAGATAATTATGTGTTCTGCAAAGTCGTAGTACATTATTTTGTTCTATCATCAATAGTTTTCGCAGCACACGCGATGTAAGGAATTTTTTGGGTATTTTTTTACACCTTGGGTTACATTATTGGAGTTTTATTAATGAACCGTAATTTTTTAGAAAATTACGCTCCCGCTCCGGCCATGTACCAATGACTGTTTTTTGAGTTATGTACATTAGTTGAATACTAACCGATGCTCTTACGGTGAGGGAAAACATCGTGATGAAACCTGCACATTCAGGCGACTGGATGTGTAACCATGATCCAATCTGGTCAGTTTCCCTTGTTAGCAGGGTCATGGAGGTCAGACGGCAGTCGCTCCACTGTAATTACCTGACCTGCCAAATCCTGGATCATGGTCAAGGCGGACCCCGGGCCCTCGTGCGCGAGAGCACAACCGGGACATTAACGCCAAGATGGTCACCCGGGGATAGTGTAGCTTCCGAACGGTGAAAGAATTTTTGAAATAGGACCAGTAGTTTCGAAGCCTATTCAATAAAAACAAACAAACAAACAAACAAAAAATTAAACATTTCCTTTTTATAATATTAGTATAGACGACAGCTGATGCGCAGTAAAAGATCGCACCGAACCGAGCGCTCTGTCTCACTCGCACCAGTTGTTGTATATGAGCCCCACTCTCGCAACTATTATACTTTTAATGCGTCTGGCAGGATTATAGAACCCAAAAAACTGTCTGGCTACTGAGAAAACTCAGTTTAATAATTCTCTGAATAACATTTATAAAATTCAGCTTTCCTAATATAAGGTAAGTATAATTACAGAGAATTATAGTTTAGGGGTGTCCGGCGGAGGGTTGTAACCATACTATGTGTCTGGCAATGAGCATCGTGAGTATTAATGCTGTTACGAATAAAATACAAAAAAATTGAGCTTGCTAACTTAAGAAATTGGAGATAAGATTTTATACACCTTTGTTACCTGTTACCTGCCAAAGGAACCACGATCCAGGTTTCATGGGTGGGGATCATTCTTACCTGTGTTGGGGACACACATGGAAAAACTTTCATACTTACGGACAATAGGAAGGTCTGGCCCTCATGGGCTCTTGCTCTAAGAGCAGCCATCACAAACAAAAATATTGTTCCAACCTGTCACGTGCGGGAGGTGCGGGGAGAGGCTGCTAAGTCATAGAATGACCGATTAAATGTTATCATTTTCTTTATTTTTAGCCCTCGAATGGTTCGTAAAGTTTTTAATGCACAAGATGGCGTTTTTTTGTATATCCAAGCCACTGATTGGTCCGCGTCGCGCAATGTCTCAGAACTGACTGCGGTCACTGTTGTCCATGGACCGCAAAGCGTGGTTCAAAGAAAATACTTGCGGTGTCTTCTCTATTACAGGCGGTGGTACTCAATTGGAGTGGGCGATGGATTGACAAAGTCCTACCACCTGATCAAAAACCTACTGGTGTCGTAACTGTATAAGTCCTTATCGACACAATACTAGTCGTAAGTTGAAATAACCTAATTTTGGAGCATGATAAAACCGTAACGCAAGTAAATTATTCACATAGCAACCTTTTGAAGTAGGATACAATGACACAATAGCTAGGGCTAATAATGTGAAGACCTTCAAATAACCATTGATGTGGCAAAATACATAGCACTTGATGATTGACGTACTAGTTGAAGTTTCGTTGGTACTAAACAGTGTTTATTCCATTTTCGATTTCATAAACTGTAACATTGCCGTGTCTCTAAACATTTAAGATATTCCAGAAAAAAATCGGGATATGACGACGTAAGCAGACATAAAGAATATATACAAACTTTCGAAATTTCTGTCTGTTTGCATTTGCGATTTTAATGAGATTTTCACAGTTTGGTGGCTTGGGGCCCAACTTAAAATCCTACCAATTCGGACTGATAAAACCCTACATACAGCTAAATCTTGCCTTCGATGGTACGGCCACGTCTTGCGCAGACCGGCAAATTAAGTAGGGAACAGATGTCTGGCCATGCCACCCCCGCCAGGTACGGGGAGGAGAGGCCGGCCCAAGAAGCGGCGGCTGGACGTCGTCAACACACTCGGATCACATCGACTCACCACTAAGGATACCGAAGACCGAGCAAATTAGACTACGAAGAGCAGGAAGGCATGATGGCAGTTTGATCTCTCTGTTACACTCATAGAATAGATACATATAATATTAAATATGTCGATTGTTGCACTACTATTCATAGAAAAGCCGACGGGCGATATGGCTTTATAAACGCAACACTCAGCACAAAGCGCACCACACTCACCAGAAAGGTTGAAAATAATCGTCGAGCATACTAACTACTATACGCCAAATAACCAAGTCACCAAGCCATATCACCTGGTTCAAATCTCCATGCAAATAACGCAGGTGTTCCCGTTTTTGCGAATATGCAAAATTATGTTTCACAAATGGGGTGGCGTAACGGTCTGTCCGAGGGACACAGTTTAATTGCCCTAAGCCCGGGTGGCTGGGACTAGCAGAGCGCGGCCATGTTATCTAAAATGATGTATTTGTGTACGTCCTGTGCAGCAGTAATTCGGTGTATGTGAAATTGTAATTCATTTCGACAATGTTCACAATTATATTTATCCAATCTTTGACTCTTTCTTACGACTCGACATGAGTGGCGTCTTTTGGTATCGGAGGCCAAAATCCTCTTAGGGTCCCTCAGCCAGCGCAGTAAGTAACTCATCATCACAGCCCGTAACAGTCCACTGCAGGACTTGCCAACCCACCTTCATGCTTTTCAGGCAGGTTGGAGATCGCAGTGTTTAAATATAACAAGGGAAAATGCTGCTGCCCATTTTCCAGACTACGAAGATTTTTGATCTTGTGGCTCAAAAACATTAGTAAGTAATAATTCTTAATTAAAATCTTGGCTAGCGAGTTATGGGTCCACACTTTCCGCCATGTTTTTTGTGTAAAAATGTTATGAATCTAACGAAATCTTCGAACAGGTTAACCGTTCTAGTTATTGTAGACAGAATAGCGTTCTAGGTATTGAAGATGTGAAGGTGAACTAAACGAATTTATCAATATTTCTGAAATGGAGAAGGAAAATATTATATTCTTAATTTTTATAAGAAATCTTGATATTAATCCTAGAAATATTGTTAATCCATTTAGTTTACTTTCACCTATAATACTTATTTTTAAGATTTCGTTGGATTGTGCGCTTATTACACCTGGCTAAATTAGGGCGACTAAATCCAGAAGCAAAATGCGTGAGATTGCTCTATACATAATTATTATGATTTGCGTCGCTTTGCTTCTCAAACGGGATGATACAAAAATTTACCTAATTTTGTGGTCAATACATTCCATTTTGATTCGCTCTCACATTTTTTGCTTCTGATTTTAGACGACTGAATTTGGCCAAATCTAATAAGCGCATTAGTAATATTTTTACAATAAAAAAACGTGCCCCTATGACCCCAGCATACATTGCCAACGAAACAATTATCTCGAAGACAACTACCCTCCAAAAGCAGACTAAGCGTCCTCAAAGTACCCTCAATTAGGCGATCATAACGGGGTTACAAAAGGCGGGTCGCACCGTGAATACGAATAAGCGACCCTTGCTTTGCTCGTAATGATGTTAAGCCACTCCGTTAAGACAATGAGAGTACGCTCCGAATGCTCGAATTAGGCCTAACACACTTATTACGGCTACTGCGTCTGATGTACAGTCTCTTCCCTAACATATATCATTGGGGTTTTGATAACTTTGAAACTATGGTCCAATCTGGTCAGGTTCTCCTGGTAGGTCATGGTGGTCAGATGACAGTCGCTCCGCTGTAATGACCTGGTCCGCCAAATCCTGGATCATGATCAAGTCGGACCCCGGGCCCTCGTGCGCGAGTACACAACCGGGAGATTAACGCCAAGATTATAATGTTTTTTTATTATGCTGGTAACTTTGAAAGCACATTACAAAATATTTAGACTGCACCCTTAAAATAATCCGCTTGTAATATTATTTGTCGTAATGATGTCAAGCCACTCCGTTAAGACAATGAGAGTACGCTCCGAATGCTCGAATTAGGCCTAACACACTTATTACGGCTACTGCGTCTGATGTACAGTTTCTTCCCTAACATAGATCATCAGGCATGTTGGTAACATTAAAGGCACGTTACAAAATATTTCAGCTGGTTGCTTGGGAGCTTTTTGCTGTTCTTGGTATCATAACAGTGCCCTGGTTGCTCATATTCCAAGGCAACATAATGTATGAGCTAAAACGAAAAATAATGAAATCACAAAATAACGCCATCTAGCGGCGATTTGTGTCTTTCTCTTTCGTATCTTCTTTAAAAATCATTAACCTATAGAAATCCATCATTGAATACATTTACTAAGAGCTTAAACCATAATTCAATTACAAACCGAAACTAACAACACTAAAATATTGATCACGTCTTATCGAAGGCCTGCTGGAAGAGATTTATTTTACAAATAAATAGCGCCTGTTGTGCCATTTATTACTTTGTCTGTTATTCGCTATGTATTTCCTGTGCACAATAAACTGTTAAATAAAAAATAAAACGAATGAACGAAAAAAAAAATTGTGTGGGTATCGAATCCCTGCAGACTATAATATGCGAACAAAACCCCCAATATGACTGAAAACTTAAGTTGGGGAACGCACTGTACAAATGGGTTTCCGAAGAATTAACAGAAATCATTCCAATAAATAGCTTTCAAGGACCTAGACTAGACATAATCCAGGTATTTGTGACTGTAGTGCTATTTATTTAACCTATCCTATCCTACTAACATTATAAATGGGAAAGTTTGTAAGGATGGATGGATGTATGGCTGTTTTAATGTTTAATGTCATGATGTCACTGAGAAAGTACTTAGATGTTTTTTTTTTTTTTTACTAATTTACTAGCCAGGCATTTGACCGCCACCTCACCTGGTGGTAAGTGACGATGCGGTCGAAGATGGAGCATGCCTGTCTAGGAACAGCCTATTCACTCTAGCCTTGCAGGCATCCAGATTATATTGATCAGGGAACACACTCGCAGCCAATAATTAAAATCGCGTAAAATTGGACAGTAATATAGCTAGTTAGCTAATATAGCCCAGGCTTTAATTTATCCCGAAGTTCAATGTGGGTCCCGGGTAAACGGGTCTGGAATGTTTTAGCTCAAGCCTGTTTTATAATACGGACAAACATTGGTTGTAAAAACGTCAACACACTTTTTATTCTACATATGATCTGTCCAGACTGACTTGTCTTATTTGGTGAACAAACAATGCCCAAAATCACGACTTGCCGTATCAATCACGCTACCTTCATTGGGTATAGATCTCTTGAATCATATAAGAAACACATAGAATGGGAACTTCAACGCATACTGCTGAAAATACATAATTTCCATATCCAAATAAGACTGACTGAACAGATTTTAGTGATAAACGAGCAGACATTTATGGTCACCCATATCATCAACGATTCATGGCATTTAAGTTGCAGGCAACAAAAATGCAGAACCGCAGGTGGATCACTGTGAGGACTAAGGTGGAATGCCTCATGCCTGTAATTGCATTGGCTACCTTATCCTTCAAACCGGAACACAACAATGCAAGCATTGTTGCTTGGCGGCAGAAATAGATAAGGTGGTGGTACTTACCAAGGTTGCTTCAGGGTCCTATCACCTGATATGACACGATATACCTCGATGTACTGTTTGTCTTCCTGTCAATTAGACACCAATAACTCATTTTTAAACTGCAGGCTTTCTTTATTTAATAAATTGGAATTGGTTTAGTCAAGCTTGTCTTAAAAATTAAAATTAACAATATTTTCTGATAATATTTCTCTCAATCAAATTTTTATTTTTAATTCAGTTAGCAATAATATTTGCACATAATGTTAACTTTCAAAAGTCAATATGACTTTTAAAAGAAAAACTGACATAGCGATCTTTAACTGTAATAAAAAAGTAACTACAAGCGATTTTGATATTATTTTAATTTTAAAATATTTATACTACATGCTATAAAACCTTTAACAGCTGCACAAGAATATGAATTTGAAGGTGGTCATGCTCTTATGAACGCCCATTGTTATATTACCCTGTACTGTAATTTAATGCTTCCACTCAAGGTAGCAGTAGCGTAATAACAGCCCTCTATATTAGTTAACATACACCAAACATAGCTTTGTAAAATATTCCGCCAATTCTCGAGCACAATGGCCTTGCCAAGCAGGTTAAATTAATTTAATACACGTATAAGTGCGCTGTTGATTTTGTGTGGGAAACTGTACATTGTAATATTAGATGTGGGTTAAGTTCCACTACGTAGTAATTTTAAGAGAGGTAGGGCGGAGCGATATCATCATCATCATTATATCAGCCGGAAGACTGGGCATAGACGTCCCCCAGAGATCTCCACCCGGTCTTGTGCCTTCCGCATCCAGCTGGTACCGGCGATCTTTACCGGGTCGTCGGTCCACCTTGTGGGAGGCCTCCCCACGCTGCGTATTAAGGTACGTGGTCGCCATATGTTCAGCGATCTATGTGCCCCGCCCACTGCCACTTAAGCTTGGCAATCTACGGGCTATGTTGCTGACTTTAGTTCAGTAGTCACAGCTGCCTATAGACAATAGCGACACCAGGGGTGTCGCAACCAGCAACCTCGCTCTGACGCCTTATTAATTTGCTAAAGACGATAATAATAAACATCTTGGCGTAAATGTCCCGGTTCTGCTTTCGCGTACGAGGGCCCGGGGTCCGTCTTGACCATGATCCAGAATTTGGCTGATCAAATTATAAATGTGTAGCGACTGCTATCTGATCTCCGTGACCCTGCTATCACTGGAACCTGACCAAATTGGATCATGGTTACACATTCAGTCGTCTTAATGTGTAGATTTCATCACGATGTTTTCCCTCACCGTAAGAGCAACTAGCAACTCATAATCCCTCTTATAACACCCTAATAACGCCTACTGCAAAACCAACAAAGGCACACACAACTTATCCATATTAAATTTAATAAAATCACACAACGAAAGACGTTCCCTGTGGTAGGACGCGTAATATTCGAAGCGAGCTTTTGTGCTTTGATATTACTATTCATAAGCTCGCCGGAGCGGTTGAGCGAACTTCGCTCGTTCGCTCGCTCTCGTGGAATATGCAGGCACAGGTGGCCAAATCACGTTGCAACTATCAATGTTAGTATTATTATTCACGGTCGATTTAAATAGAGTCTGTGTGCAAATGTTATGACTGTATGCATGGGTGATTGTATGCATCGCAATTATCAGGTGGTGACTCTGTCAAGCATGTGGAGTCCGTCTAGGTAAGTAGACCTCGTCTAGTTTAAAATGACGCGCCCCACTACTTAGTTAGTTGATTTCGATGTGTGAGTGCAAATATTGATAACGACCCTTCATCGTGTGGGAGCCAATGAACGATGCGTGCTCCTACGTTTGAATATCACCGGCAACTGAATGACCAATTACAACGGCATTTGTATATGTATTGCGTCCATATTTTAAACTTGCTTGTGTGCGTTAATGCGATAGTGGGGCGCGTCATTTTAGATTAGACGAGCTCTACCACCACCTTATCTATTTCTGCCGCCAAGCAACAATGCTTGCATTGTTGTGTTTCGGTTTGAAGGATACGGTAGCCAGCGCAATTACAAGCATGAGGCATTTCATCTTAGTCCTCACAGTGACAAAGCACCTACTGTTCTGCATTTTTGTCACCTGCAACCTAAATGAATGAATGCATGAATCGTAGATATTATGGTCTACAGTTACCGCTTACCATCGCCTGTTCGTTTGTCACTGCGTAGAATAAAAAATAATAATCTTTGTGAAGTTTGAGTTCACCCATAGGTAGCATCGTCATATCTATTTCTGGAAGAAAGAACCGTTAAAGGTGAAATACGGAATAATATTACGGAAAAGTACTGGAGAGAGTCGGTAACTACTAACTAAATAAGCCAGATTATTTTGGCACAGCGTATCTAACTTTCTGATAATAAATTAGTTAATATGAAAGGCTTTGTCAGCGTGTCTAGAACTTGTACCTAATAAGCTTTAGATGTTAGGATCGATTTGCGAATAGTAAAGTCATGCAATAACATGTTTTATAGATTGTACATAGTTGGCTTAAGGTGGTCCTTAGCAAGGGCAACTACGGACAGTGTCTAGACCCCTTCAGTGTTACAATGAATAGGCTCTTCACTACATGTTATACAACAAAGTCACACGCCGCGTCTGTCTGTCTGTTCGCGATAATCTCAAAAACTAGTGAACGGATTTTCATACGGTTTTCTCCAATATACAAAGTGACTCATTAAAAAGGTTTGTGTGTATAAAATATGCACATTGAAATTGAGTAACCTTGAGAAAAACCGTGCGAAGCAGCGAAGGTCAGTATGCAATAATAAAATTAGCGCCATCTGCTGATAAGTAGCGTTAGTACGTACTAAAACACACACTCAAAGTAGTAAGTAGTGTAAGTGTAATAAAAATAAGACAAACCTTAACAAATAACTTTACTGATACAGGACAATGAACTGTACTTTAACAGCTGATCCGATTCTTGCAATTGTTTTACTGCTGTATTTATTGATGACATTTTAAATCCACTAGACTGTTAATCAATTAACAATAAACTGTCAAACTTAACCTTTGTGATTGGTCTTTCTATTTATAAAGGTAGCATTCCATTCAGTAGAAAATAAATGGATTGATCTTTCCGGAGGTGCTCAAAATGGCAACACTAAGGATGCGCTCATAAAAGCACGTGTAATGTTGTATCTGGTTCCTTATTATTCTGGTGACCAAAAAGTAAACCAACAGTTCTGTATTTTACTTTTCATTCAATACACAAAGTATAACACCGAGTTTGATTCCTCTAACAGTACTAATTCGACGAACACCAGTAAGCTAATTACGTAACCCTGTTGCGAACAATTCTAGAATTTCAATGATAGTAATTGTTGCTTTTGCGATTACGTATGATCGCTTTAATAGTTTCAGTTTATTGCTATGGAACTTTGTTAGCAACTGAACCCATGCAATCGATGATACGGAAACGCAAAAGTCACAATTGCAATCGTTGAAATCAGAGAATAGTTGGTAACAGCGTTACGTAATTTACCTTCAGTCGAGCATTCAACCATATCACTATTCTACGAAATACTCGGGGAAGCATCATTAACACTTCTCGAGAGCTACAGTCTTAACAGCTTTGTAACGCCCACTACTGCTTTGACACTACGTGACAAAGGAACTAGGTATACAGTTTGCAAAGTTAGTGTACTATCTACGCCAGTGGTTTCCAACCGTTTTCTAAACGGGACGGCTTTTAACAGGCCATAATGGTAGTTGGTCATTTTGGCTTTAGTGTACCGGTTGTGGTTACGCGCGCCAAGGCCCGAGGTCCGCCTTGACCGTGATCCAGGATTTGGCAGATCAGGTATTTAATCGGTATGGTGATAGCAATGGCTCTTGGATTTGGGGAGTATATTGTATTTGTTTATTTATTTGATTATATTTTGAAAAAGTTGGCAATATTTAATTTTAAGTGTGTGTGTATACCATTGTCATCATAACCTAGCTACTATGTGGTTAGACTAGCATGCCACACGGCCATGGCAGAATAACAGCGGCTGCTGGTTTCACTAGCAGCTATAGCTGAGCCTTGGACCAATTTGTTTTGATTTAGTTTGTTAAATTTTTCTTACAGATGCATTTCCTCTTTGTATTATTACCTAAGCAAAACAAATAAAACATTTTCATTTTCAAAATTACAGTAGAACGAGTGCTACCTGACCTCCGACAATAGCTCTCATAGTAAATTTACCAACACACTTGACTTACGTGACGTCGGTGATGCCACCAAATCCCACGGCCATCTTGAATAGGATGTCACATGGCATCACGTGACGTAATGGACTTACGTCACGTGGCGTGGCTCTAATGTAACGTCGTGTAACATCACATCACATCACGTCACTCTAAATGATGGTACCTTAAGTCGCTAGTTGAGTCGGGACTTGGGAACCACTGACCCGCACTAACAAAGTAAAACATTCGCCAGTTTGTTGAAAAATACCAACTTCGAAGTCGAGCCAACGAAACAAAGTGTGGACTAATCATTTCTCGTTTTCAATTAGGGGAGGAATTCCGTTTTTATTTAGCTCCCGCTCGCTTATTCCGAAATTAGAAGCAAACAGTTTAGTACTTTCTGATCGGAATCGTGAGTAAAGTAGACGTTTTAGTAAGCAGCAGATTGTGCTAGCGACTCCGGTCGGGAATAATTCGAGAAGTGTAGTAGTACTGAAGTTTTCTTTTGTGAAGTAATATTTAATATACCCTATTACCCTATTAGTAATATTGATACTATTGAATTAATTGTTTTTTAACATTGACATCAACTATTAGTCCTTAATTCTATTCATGAAACTATTTTAAATGACGATGTATGATTATTACTACGAATAAATGAATATGAATATGAATATAAATCGTAAGGTTTTTCATCCTATTCATTGACAAACGATTAGACAGCCCATTTATTTATTTAATTGTTGGAGTATCGACAGCTATATAAAACATACTTAATAAAAATATTTTAGGATCAACAAGCCAGTTATCGACTCTCGCTTGTAAATAATCATCTTGGCGTTAATGTCCCGGTTGTGATTTCGGGAAAGAGTGCCCGGGGTCAGCCTGGACCATGATCCAGGATGTGGCGATCAGGTAATTACAGTGGAGTGACTACCAGGGGAATCTGACCAGATTGATCATAGTTACACACACACATACACACACACACACACATACATTCACACGTATTTATATGATGAATGTATAGATTGATTCAAAATTATTATTATTCTTAATTTTTATTTTATTTTTGTTTAATTTTGCTATTGCTTATTTTTTAATGTTTTATGAATGCGTAAATTAATTTAATTTATTATTTTTATTATTCTCAATGTCTATATTATTTTATTTTTTTCTAAATGATTACTTCTCATGTTATATTTATGAGTAACATAGAGTAAGCAATTTTTGCACTAGGTTACACTCCAATGGTCTGGGGGCCTGGTGGTCAGTAAGACAGGTATTTATTACCTATTGCGGACACCAGTCTCTCACACAGGTTTTTACTATACTTACGTTAAATTGTTTCTATTGTAAATTTGATCTACCCACCTATGTGAAGAGAAAATAAATATTTTATTTATTTATTATTTATAGTTACACATGCAGTCGCTTTAATGTGCAGGTTTCATCATGGTCCTTAACCGTAAGAGCATCGTTTGTATTCAACTAATGTACATAACTCAGAAAAGAGTCATTGGTATGGCACAGTGCGATTCCAATACAGTACCTCTCGCTTACGAGTCGGATACCTTAACCAGCCGGCCACCGACACTCCTGATCCATAGTGGGCCATCTAATAGTAAGCAGTAACTCTAACGAATTAACATCTATGATTAACGCTATAGACAGATACGTCCAGACCAATCCAAGTTACAGATAACATTAACTTGTAACAATCAAATGCCAATACGAAACAGACAAGGTGAAGTGTCGAACAAAGTCAACGAAGACCCAAATTCCAAAATCAAACGTTTATTATTCGAACGGTCACGTCAGCGCTTTTTGCTGTAAGCCGAGTTCAGCCGAAGACAGCCGAAAGCACCCGAAGATGAGTCAGCACATTCGGGAGACCCCAGAATAAATTCTCGCCTAACTCTCGGCTCCTTTCAACTAGAGACGACTTCATTAAGAGAAATAACTTTCGCTGGAGTTTTAATAGTCTACGACGACGGTGGGAAACTTACGAGCTGATTATTTTGTCGGGCGTCGGCCGATCTGAATTGCGGTGATTTCGCGGTAATCTTTCCGCTATTTATAAGTGATCTTAGTGAAGTACTTCATTTTAAAGCCCCGATGAAAGAAGAGGGCTGTTGTAAGTTTGCAGTGTGTATCTGTGGCTTTGTGTATCTGTGGCCGTGGCGTCGTAGCTCCCGAATCGGGGGACCGATTTACATGCGGTTTGCTCTATTTGAAAGCCAGTTTGATCGAGATGGTTCATAGCTGTGTTTAATTAAAATCGGTCTAGTAGTTTAGAAAATATTTGAGTATATGTAAACTTGGTCAGGGGTTATCCGGTTTTTTCTGGTTAGGCTATTAATTTTTTTTTTCCTACGCATTGACAAATGAGCATACAGCCCACCTAATGGTAAGAAGTAACTGTCGCCCATAACATGTACGACTCATGCATTTAGTACGAATCGCAGGTGCGTTGTCACTGTGAGTACTAAGATGATATATCTCGTCCCTGTAGTTGCGTCGGTTACCTAATCTTTTAAATTGGACCACGACAATGTAAGCATTTTTGCATGGCAGCAGAAATAGATGGGGCGTTGGTTTTACCCAGGCGGACTCCTCAGGCTGACAGATCCCTCTGATACAGACAGTAGAAATCTCCGATAGTTGGATGTCTAGAAGCTATTATAGAAAGTGAATAGTACATTACAAGGCGGTAGGTGGCTAGTTTCAGCTTTTACTGACACGCGTTGTAATTTAAACCAATGTCGAGACCTTATATGTAAGTTTATTCCAATTAACTATGAAATTATTGTACAAAAATGCAAACCAAATACATTGAAATAGTTCTTAGAAATATTTTTAATAATTATAGGATATTTAGTACTGAATGTACACATCGTTCAGGAATCTCATATATTTCATTTGAAAATGTTTATGAAACTGTTAACAATATTAATAATGATTAATTACGGTAGTTTTAGAATATATCCAAATTTAAATAAAATTAAAAATAGAGTAAATTACCATATAACATGCTCAAGAAAGCCGAACCAGCCAATTTGAATTTACCGCCGCCATTTGTACTCGTACTGTGACTACCTCGGACAGCATTTCCTCGGATCCGGTTCGAATCGCAAATGCTCTGAGTGATTCAGCCAACTCAAGAGTGCCAATAAAACTCGCGATAAAAGATAGCGCTGATCGGCAAAAGCTTGTACAAAAGACAGCGATACAACCTACCCTGTACGGACCGTCTCTGGTTTGCGAGAGTTCATAGTAATGCTAGGCAATTAATCACGACGAGAAAGGAAGGTGTTGAGTTTGACGTCTGTATTTGTAGTTTTGTGTATTCTTTTAGTACTTGTTAGTGCTCAACTTTTCTACATTTCGGTAAAGGTTGTCTGGAAGAAATAACTTCCAGCGATAAGGCTGCCTTTGCTCAACTATCTCTTTCTGATTTTAACTGTACTGTATTATGTTTTTGTATGAGCAAGTAAGTGTTTATCTATCTAGGTATGTGCCTGTCTATGGCATCGTAGCTCCCGAACGGATAGACCGATTTCAATCCAGTTTTCCTCATACAAAAGTCAGTTAAACCATAATGGTTTATAGCTTTATTTCAATAAAATCAGTTCAATAGTTTAGAAAATATTTAAGTTTTTGTAAACTTGGTCCGGGGATACCCGACTTTTTTTGTCAGTTGGGTTGTCATGCTTAATGGACAGCCAACATGAAGGTGATTGGTGATGAAGGTGATTGGTAGACTTTGGACGGTCTACGGTTTGTACGCGCACCCCCAATAATTTTTGTATTCTCATCATCATCATCATCATCTCGGCGTCAAATCCCGGTTGCGCCCCCGCGCTACACGCGGGTGCCCAGGGTCCGCCTTTCTGCTATATCTAGTCCACTCGGCTCGGTCTTCGGCATCCTTCATAGTGAGTCCGTTGGCACGCATGTCACTCTTAACGACGTCCAGCCATCGCTTCTTGGGCCGGCCTCTCCTTCCCGTGCCTGTTGGGGGCGGCATGGCCAGATATCTGTTCCCCACATAGCGTATTCTACGCAGTGATAAACGAGCAGAGAGCCCACCTAATAGTACGTGGTAACTGTCGCCCATTACATCTACGATTCATGTGTTTAGGTTGCAGGCAACACACATGCAGCACCGCAGATTCGTTGTCACAGTGTGGACTAGACTAGATGAAGTGCCTCAAGCTTGTAATTGCTGATGTTACTTAATACTTTTACCAGTGGTGGGTAAGTTGACGCGCTGCCGTCTGTACAACCCCGTTTCCTCCGCACCGCATTTACCGTTCACAATGATTTATTGCGGTGTGATTTGCGTTCATTTTTACGATGCGTGTTTCCCCCGGCTTCCCCTACGCAGTAATCATGGCTCAATTTGTTAATGGATGACTTGGTAAAGGATTTATCGGCGATTTTGACGGTGTTTACCTTTTTAGCATAGTTGTTTTGGAAGGCGGGCTTATGAGTATAAAGTTGGGGAAGTGATTGGTCCGAAACTATACCGCAGGATCCTGTCCCGCGGGAACCCGGTAAGGTACCTCCGGGACACAAATGTATATCCGACACTCACAAAAGTAGTAAGTAAAATAATTATAGACATAAACATTGATTTTATTTGGCAATTACTACAATGGTATCAAACAAGTTATAGGTATACCATATATTAAATTAAATCGTATCATATTTTAAAATAAATAGGTATAACATATTTTAAAATAAAAAAAGGTATTAAATTATTATCGTATGTAATTTGTGTATGTTATCTCTTTATCGTAATCCGTTCAGGATTTTTGAAGTTCATCCGTTTCTGACAAGTTTTATCAGGTGGTATGGGCATTCAGCAGCTGAGAATATTCTTTACTTGACACAAACTACAAAAACAATATGAGGTAGAAGTCGGAACTAGTCGCTTACCGCCTTGTACTGTACTATTTATTTTATATAACAGCTATTAGACATCCAACTTTCTGAGTTTTCTACAGTCAGTTATCAGGGTGTAGGACTCTGTCAAACCTGAGGAGTTCGCCCGGGGTGAGTACCATCGCCTTATCTATTTCTGACGGCCAACAGCATATGCTTGCATTGTTGTGTTCCGGTTTGTAGGAAAAGGTAGCCAGCGCATTTACAGGCATGAGGCATTTGAATGAATGAAAGATATTTATTGATTAACAAAGACACCACATTACAACAATCACATAATTTAAAATAAACAAAAATCATACAAATAAAAAACATATACCAAATTACAAAATGAATATATCGATTCGGAATTGCTGTGCTGTGGCACACCTTGTCAACAAAAGGACCTCACTCAGCATGAGCCACGGCCGGAGCCGAGGCGCTGATCTTCCGTGAGTCCCGCGGAGTGAGGTCTAGAATGTTGCGGTCTAAAAATTTAAATACAAAACAAATACACTAAGTACCATCTATACCTGTAAATTACATATATACTATACCTACAGCTTGTTACATAAATATTTTATAAAATAAACATATTGTGTGTAGTCCTGCGTGATGCGTCGGCGCCGGGGCGGCGGGTGAGGGGAGCAAGCAGTAGGTCCCAGCCATCCATCCATCATTTCATCTTAGTCCTCACAGTGACAAAGAACCTGCAATCCTGACCTGCAACCTGAAATCGTAGAATTTTTGCGCGACAGTCACCGCTTACCTTTGCTTCCTTGTAATTTTGGGTGCAATAAGTAGTGTTTCTATCTATCTCGTTTGTCTCTGCGTAGATTAAAAAAGTGGCCTTTTTCATTTTGAAGCATGATAAATTAATTAATATTTCCCATCGGTGGATTAATATTGACAATCTCCTAACTAATCTTGAAAGTTATATCAACGGGTATTGGTTCTAATCGTAATTTCCTAGAAAGGCTTATTTAACTAAGCCGATTACTACGCAATAACTCCTCAGACTTTCATCAGAATTCTCCGGAACTTTACAATTCATAATTTGTCTTGGACTAAGTTGTAACGTCAATTCTACGTTCATGAATTTTTTAGAGGTGTGATTCAAACTTAAAAAGAGCGCAATAATCATTAAAATTTCTTGAGTCTACAATCATTAGCATAAATATTAATGCAGGTTCGCAGACATTTCAAATTCCAAATATAAATTTAATAGAAATATCAATATCAAAATAATCAAATAAATCTTTCAAAATTTCATTCATCTACATCATTTAAAATTAAATTGAAATAATTCCTGAACATTGTTACATTTGTGCAGTAGCCAATTACATAATTCTCTCTTAAATCAAGGATCTTCTAACAATTTTAAATCACTTGGAAGTGCATTATATACACCACCACACATTATGTTTAATGAGTGTCACAAGCTACGATCTTGCCTGACCCACCAGCTCTGTTGCTTCTTCCACTTCTACTACCAACTGTTTCAACTCCGGTAAAAATTGAGCCTAAGGCTGGTCGCAACAATACATTCGTTTTCTATATTAGGATACCGTATTCGAATTTTGAATACGCGACATTTTTCACGCAGGTTTCTAATTGGTTTTCGCAGATTCTAATTGGTACAGTTCGCAATTCAAATTCGGATGCCTGATACTGAAAACGAATGGATGTAGCCGGTCTAAATACCTTGTTGTGATTGTGAGACCCTAATAACTTTAGCCACCAACCAAGCTAACTTCACCTGGTCCCTCTGCTGACAGACAGACGAGGCTCAGACAAATCGAGGATCAGATAAAATGTAAATTATTATGTCGTGGCGTCCTTTGTAATAAATATTTTCTTTCTTTCTTTCTTTCTTACAAATCTTGCTTAAACATAGACATATCGTGCATTTCGTAAGCGTGCAGCATGCACGTCGATAGAAGACGTTGCTATGGTAACGCTTGGAATTGTAGCATCTACGTTGTCTACCGATATGATATTTTGTAAGTTGTTTTTCATCCGTTTTGTTCACATAATAGATATGGTTCCGAAATACTTCAACAATAGATACAATTCCCGCACGACTTTGATACTTGGAAATATTTTTACGACTACCAACAACGTTGTCACACGAACTAAAAAAACGCCGATAAAACTTGCATTAAACTTGATCAATGCGAGGCGTCTGTGAGACCACTCAACTATAACTCTGCTCTTCAAATGGGCCGCAACTTTGCCGATTGCCTTGCGCCACAGTATATGGAAGGGACAGTATGACAGGTTGATGTGAACAGTCGAAACCCTATGCTACGTGCTTAGAATTTTCGCACTAGGAGTATAAAAACATTTCAATTACAAAGCCGCTTAATGCCCAAAAAAACGTTCACAAACATAACATTGTGAGAAGTAAGCAACTCTTTGCTAAGTGAACGCATGAGTTCAATACTGATTTTGTTTAGTTTGCTAGTGCCGATCGCCACTCCATTAATATCAGTTGGAAAACTGTTCGTTCGCGCGTACCTACTGTGAGACCTCAAGTAACGCTTCTGAATAGGGGAGTTTTTCCACATTTTAAGGGCATGTTCCGGGTTTCCTACCGCTAACCTTTCTTGACGAGGAAACCCGGAACATACCTTTAACATGTATGATAATAACCGCGATGATTTAAAACATTATGCGTGGTGTTGTACTGTACTACCCCGTACTGTGTCCCTTCCCCGCGCCCCTTCGCGGGCACGGCGCTCCGACACCGCTAGCATTCAAAAGTTGCCTCCGAACCGACGGCACTCAGGTTTTTTCATTTGGAATCCAATAAATCGTTGGAGTCTGCGCCAAATTGTTACCGATGTGCGTTCTAATGAATCACATCAAAGGCCGGCCGTTTTCGCTCCGCTTCGGCGGCGAAAAATATCAAGATCATTTGTTCCAATTATACCTGTCCGTGACGAATGTTCTGGATGATTTCGGGGGAGTCTGCTGGTGCTGTGATTCGAATTTACTCTAAGGCCAATTTGGATTATAGCTAGTACATTGGACATTGATTTAGTAAAATAGTAAGTTGTATACATATAATTCATACAGTCTATTCACGTATCATGCATCATGCAAAAACTGCTGAATGGATTTTGATTCGGTTTTGATAGTTTGGTAGCTTGAAATCCAGGGTACAATCTAAGTCATGTTTCATCTAATTCGGGGAGGTAGAACCAGAGATATAGCTTGACCTCCCCGTAGTACTAGCAACCATCAATACGGATATTATTTAAAATGGTAACATGAGTAAGAGCTAAACTGTCATAAAACTATTTATATTTTTGCGGTACTTACATAATGAACCCCTTATGGGTGTTATAAGTGCTCAATACCCACTTCTCCAACCAAATTCCAACCTTAAAGCAAAAAAAAATACTGTTAACCAGTTTAATTTACGCCATTTTTCAATTGTGAAAACCTTAATTAGAGAGTTCCTCGATCACCATTTTTATTTTAACCTGTCGAAGTTTGATTTAATTAAGGGTCCTTAATCCTTGGCCATTAACGAGTCTATCGATCAGCTGATAATCGGGGTCCCGTAATGAGAAGAGTAAATGCGGACAGCTCGTTATATTCCGGCTAGTGTTGTGGAGAGTCGATTATCGATTCAAGTCGATAGATAAAAAACAAAAATAAAAATACCATTAATGTACTTTCTCCCAAGTACATTGAGGTTGTGGAATAAACTAGCAGGAGAGGTTTTACCTGGAGATTACAACATGAAGTTCTTCAAGTAAGGGTTGAAAAGGTTTTACGGGGTCGGCAACGAGTGGGGGATGCCCGTCAGAGTATTGCGAGTTTTTGAACGAGTACTGCAAACGTCCAAAGGGTACGGTGTCTGCTTTCAATCAGGCAGGCCGTAAGCTTGTTTGCCACTTTAGTGTTAAATAAAAAATCACGATGTGCCTAATCGGCTCTCGAGACTGTTCAACCAGCCTCAGGGTCCCCAGCAGAAGACCTTGATCAACCTCGTTTCGACCTACCTAACGAGAGGCGAGCTCCATGGCTGTCGATAGGTCGCTGACAATAAAAGTACCTCTAGAATGGCACACGCATACCTATACCTTTTTTAAACCACACAGGTGGCAAACAAGCTTACGGACTGCCTGAAGGTAGTAACCAGTCACCGCAGCCTATGGATGTGTGCAATAGCAGGAGCATCACTCACGCGTTGCCGACCCCGTTAAAACCTTTTCACCCCTTTCTTGAAGAACTCCATCTTGTACTTCCAGGGAAAATCTACTCGATTGTGACTGAAATAAGAAGTGGTGTTTGTGAAAAAAGTAGTATTTGACGTTTAAGAAGTATTTATAGTAAAACTATCGATACTTTCCCCGTACTAATTCCATCAAGCAGCAGCGGTCAGCGGTGTTTGCGACCGACGAACGGCCATGCTGATTAATGCCGCCGCGTCGCGCGCCGAGTCAGTGTGGTCATAACATTGCATTTGTTTAGCGCATGCTGGGGGTATGGTGGCGGGTTTTAGCGGAATTTGAAAAGAGAAGTTGTGTTGGTATTGAAAATAATTTTAATCGGTGGCCTAATGGTTAATAGGTCCGAGTCGTACCCCGTGGTACCAGGTTCGAAGTTGCATCAGATTCAGATTCAGATTCATTTATTGCCCAAAGTGAATACAAGTATATTAATATACCTAGCAGTAAATACAGACAATAATGTGCATTCATTTAGGGTTCGTCAATAATAATTAGCGGTACAATATAATTATTTGAAACATAATAATAATATTATTAATCTGTACAAAAGGACCTCCAGAATCAAAATGTCAACGTAATAAATCAATAGATTGAAAAGTAAATTTAAGAATGTCACAATAAAATGTGGAAATGTCAAAATACAGATGTCACATTAAAAAATACCACAATAAAAAAATGTCGAAATAATAACCAAATATTATGTAATAATATTAATCTGTAACCACTTTCCATCAAGTGCCCGCTTGCATGTTTGCCTGCCGTATAGCATGAAAAAAAAAACACTGCGTGTTAGACAAGTATTGTTTGTGAATACGGATGTTACATTTAACAGCCCGATTTAAATTGACGAGTTGCGAGCGTCCAGATAGTGACCGTTTACGCTACAGCGAGCTCAGTGGCATTTCTCTGTTGATATGGACGAGCAACAAAGAAAAAATACGTGCTACAAATACACTGTACTAAATTTGACTGTCCAGACGAGAGAGAGTTGAGCGGGTGCGCAAGGAATGCATTTACCATAAAAAATAGAATGCGATTCTATTTGGATTCTTGGACGACTTACACGAGTTTTGTCTAAACTCATAAACCATTTCCCGGTCGGACTGACACATGGCCGTCAGTCAGAAAGCTCTTTCCCGTGACGTATTGCTGCCGAAAACACCCCATTATAGCCCTAAATGTGAATAATGGTCCCTTAAATTGCATGTGTATCGATCTTTGAGATGATCTCTCTTTTTTCAGGTAAGTCGTGAGCTTCGGAGATGGCTTGGCGTGTCGAGGCTACCAAGTTTTGTGAGTCAAAGTGTTGAATGTTTTCAGGTTCACCACCGAAATAAAAATGGGCATATGGTTGATTTTCACACACTAAATTAAAGTAAATAGGCAAATAGGCTTGATATGTCATGTACATAATATTATGTTACCTGAAATGTGTGAACTCTAGGAGTTGTATTCAATTGTGAGCTAATTTAATTAATGTGATTGTGTGAAGATGATTTGTCAAAAATTTACATTTCCTAGGCATTGTACATAAAATAATGTTTTGAGGTTATGTTGATAATAACATGGAAAATTCCACTGCTCAGGCACTCAAAACACACTCGTTCACCAAAAATTTTTTAACGCGCTAGTTTTAAATAACTAGTACGAAAAATTCCACGTGCCTCAGTTCACGACCTAATCCGCTCTCCGCTCCACATAGGCTCCGTAAAAGCATAGGCCTTTACTCTCACGGCTGATTTGGCGTTAGTTAATTCGATTTATTAGTGTTTAGTTTGGCTACTGAAACTTGAAAACATGTCAATAGAGGCGAAATTTCATTGCACTCAAAACAATATGCGATAAGCCTAGGATAGGATTTGAACAAGCTACACTTTATCCGCTATTTGTCGCTTTCCGCGTGACTCAGTGCACGGCCTAATCCGCTCCCCGCTCCGCCTATGCCTTCAACCTCACGGCTGATTCGGCTTTAGTTAATTAGGACCGACTGTCGCTGGCTCTCGATTATTTATCAGTGTTTAGTTTGGCTGCTGAAACTTGAAAATATGTCAATAAAGGCGAAATTCCAATGACAATCATCGTACATGGAAACAATATGCGATAAGCCTAGGTTAGGACTTGAATAGGTGACACTTTATCCGCTATTTGTCGCTTTCCGCGTGACTCAGTGCACGGCCTAACCCGCTCCCCGCTCCGCCTATGCCTTCAAGCTCACGGCAGATTCGGCTTTAGTTAATTATGAGCGACTGTCTCGCTCGCTCTCGATTATTTATCAATGTTTAGTTTGGCTGCTGATTGGCGGCCCCCCTTCACCCCTCGCAGCCTCCCCTACGGTCTATATACACGATGACGAATCGTTAGAACGCCCGTGAATCACGACATCATGATTACTTTGATCTTTTTTAACCAAATCTAACCTTTTTGTGTGTAATCTGTAACTATGTATGGAGGTGTGTGTCTGTGTGTGGCATCGTAGCTACCGAACGGTTAGACCTATTTCGATTCGGTTAAATAATCAGAAATTTCAAAATCAGTCCACAATTGGTGGACATAAGTACATAAAAATATCCTCCATGCAGTCGAATATAGAACATCCTCCGTATTTGTTTTTAAAGTCGGCTAAAACAACGGTTCATTCATGTAAGAAAGGCCTCTAACTAGAGAATTATTCCTTATTCTTTTTGACTTAGTTATTCCTAATCGACATGTTTATTTTTGAAAATTTATTTTAATTAAACATCAGGCGGGCTATAAGCTTAGTGGTATAAAAAAAGTTTTGTGTTGAATTCAAAATTGTAAAACTTCCACAGTGCTTTTGATAAAAACCACTTATAGAGAAAAGCGTTGGCAATGAATTAAATTAGCTTATGCTTTGAAATGCAAAATAAACTACCCGGCCAGAACTTTCGCTTTACAAAAATGTTACAACCTAAAACACGAAATTTAAGCTTTAAAACGATTCAATATGAATAAATTCCGTACACATTTGCAACTAAAACCTTTTGGTCTAAATAAATAAAGTGTTCCTTTGGGCCTATTTCGGCTTTCAGCTGCGCTTTTTAGGGTACCGCAGGTCCACGAAGTAAAAATGGAACCCTATTAGTAAGTCCTGTGTGTATTTTTGGATTAGTAATAGAGAATTACTGCTATATCATAAAATCATAATTAAGTTAGGAGATAAATGGAAACTACTTTTACGCTATTATGTATTATAGTATAATTGTGTACTCGTAGAGGAATTTCGTCACAAGTCGTACATTTGAATAAAAAAATTGATTGCTTCGCCCCCTAGAGTGTTAACACAATAACACCTATCTAAAAACCACCGCTGATGCATAACAAATCCATTTCATGAAACGTCATCTAAATTGGTCAAGCCGTTTTGGAGACAACATGCAATGACACACATAAAACCTCTCACCCTTAACTCATATACCATCTCCGCTTCATCGTGGATAAATCGGGAATCATCATCATCGTATCAGCCGAAAGACTGTGCAGATCCCTTGGGGAGGGCCCCAAGGGATCTGCACAAAGGTCGGTAATCATTATCATCATAATCATTTATTTATTCATCAGATTCATAATAATGCCTTCAGCATCTAGCTGGTACCTGCGAACTTTATCAGCTTTGATTAGGTCAGGTAAATATCTGGAATATCTATTCAATTCTATTCTACTTAACAAGAACCTTTTTTTAAGAGCCGATTCGCACTTGACCGCGTTCCCAGTGCCCCGATGCAGTTTTGTGCCCCCATTCTGCGTCGCTGCCCGCTCGCGGCGCGCAATCGAATAGAAACAAGAGAGAGAAAAAATTGAACTGGCCGCGCTTTATGGCGCGTGTAGGGGAGATAAAAATTTAATTTACGTCAACAAGTGTTACAGGTTTAGAATTGGACAGATAAATGGGGGGTCTGACCTATTTTGTATCACAACTGGTATAGGTTTTGTCCGAGAGTTCATCCGCGTACGTGGGTGACTAGGATAATTTTATACACATTTAAGGTTTGGCAGGTTTTATATGACAACTGGTATACCTTTTGCCCGGAATTCGTCAGCCTACCTGAGTATATTTCACAATTTTTTATTCCAATTTACAATTTTTTTTAAAGAGATCGCTGTTAAATTGTGACTTTTATAAAACATTATTAATTTGAATTTCGAATTCGGAATGCCATTTGGTAGACGTGTGAAATGCAAAAAAGATATCGTTTTTTGTAATACGTGCGCTTATCCTCGTAACAATGGAATTCGAACGTGAGAATTTTCGTGCAATGATGTTATATGATTTTAAAGTTGGTTTAAATGAACGTGAGTGTCTTAATACGTTGTCCTCCGCTTTTGGTAACCTCACACCGGCCCGGGCAACTATGTTTAGAAGATATTCTTAATATAAACAAGGGCAATTTTCCTTGAAAGATAATGACAGAAGTGGCCGTCGGCGTCGGTAGCCGGGCGGTTCAGTATACAACTCGTCAACGAGAGGTACCGTGTTCGAATTCCCGCTGCGGCCATGTACCAGTGACTCTTTTCTGAGTTATGTACATTAGATGAATCCCAACCGATGCTCTTACGGTGAGGGAAAACAACGTGATGAAACCTGCAAATTCAAGCAATTGAATTTGTAACCATGATCCAATCTGGTCAGGTTCCCCTGGTAGGGTCACGGAGGTTAGATGGTAGTCGCTCCACTGTAATTACCTGATCGCCAAATCCTGGATCATGGTCAAGGCGGACCCCGGGCCCTCGTTCTCGAGAGCACAACCGGGAGATTAACGCAAAGATGATTATTTTTTATTCTTAAAAACGCCCGACCAAGTTTATTCAATAAGTTTGTTTAGATTAAGTTGTTTACATAAAAGTACAATAATAATAACATAAAAAACAAATCTTGAACTAATTACTAAAGTAAAGCTAAACAAAAAAAAATATTTACTAATATCAGTCGATAAACGCCCGCCTCTGACAGTACCTGAGGCAAACGTGCCCGATTTAAATAAGGACCATTTTCCTTGAAAGATTATAGCCGTCCTGCGACTTCAGTAACGAATGAAAACGTCGAGGCTGTAAAAAAAATTACACAAACACCCAAAAACTACCTACAATCAGATAGAAGAATCCCTTAAAATATCATCGCTGACCATTCATGAAATTTTACACCGTCACTAGTCAGGAATCTTTGTTCGCGTTGGGTTCCTAATGCGTTGACTGCTGAACAAATAAGCTCGCGTGACATGGTGTAAGGAAATGGTTGTAAAATTAAAAAATGCATAAGAACGGAATGTTATTAATATAAATACTGGAGATGAAATTTGGGTTTAAAAATATGATCCAACAAGAGTTTGGGTGTTTCCAGACGAAGAAAGTTAAGGAAAGTTAAATGGTGACGTAAGGTGGGCAAGAAATCAGAGAATCTTCAGAGGCGGGCAACGCATTGGTGACTCCCCTAACAGTATGTTGCTGATGTTCAGAGGCGACGGTGACCACTTTCCATCAGGTGGCCCGCTTGCCTGTTAGTATGCCGTATAAAAAAAAATGGTGGCAGCATTCTTTTCTGCGATGACCATGTAGCAACAATTTCCTTTGACACTCAAACAACTGTTTACGCGTAATGGTACTCTGAATTGTGTTAACCAAACGCAATAACACATTTATTATCACTAGAAACGCCACAACACAACATACTTAAACAAAAAACGGGTTTGAGGGGGCTCTATTTGCACCATGACAATACATCGCCGCCAAAGCTAAATTCATACAAATATATTTAAAAACCACTGAGATTCAAGAACTTACCTATCCCTTATAGCGCTGGTCTAGCTCCGTGCGACCCCTTTTTTCTAAAAGTGAAACTAGGACTCCGTGTCATTCAATTTCATAGTCCAGAGGATGCTCGGAATGCTTTCACAGCAGCAGTTGAGGACCTCTACAAAGAAGACTGTCGCCCGTGCTTCAAATCTTGGTTTAGACGGATAAATCGCTGCTAGTAACTTTGATATATTTTCTTGTATCTCTAAACTTTCCTAGTTACCTAACGTAAAATAATGATCATCATCTTGACGTTAATATCCCGGTTGAGCTCTCGCGCACGAGGGCCTAGGGTCCGCCTAGACCATGATCCAGGATTTAGCAGGTCAAGTAATTGCAGTGGAGCGACTGCGACCTTTGTAACTCTGCTACCGGGGGAACCTGACCAGGTTGGATCATGATTACACAGTCAGTCGCCTGAATGTGTAGGTTTAATTACGATGTCTTCCCTCACCGTAAGAGCATCGGTTTGTGTTACTTTACTTTTAGTTTTACTCATTGATACATCGCGGCAGTGGGATTCGAACCCGGTACCTCTCCGGAGTCAGATACCTTTACCATTAGCCCACCGATGCTCCTCAAGTCGCGACCAGTGAAGACGCTCCAGTCACCTAACATAAAATCCGTTATTGCATTCCGGTCTGTCTCCGGGATGACTTTGGAAATTGAAAATTAAACATTGAATCTTCAATAACATGCCGTCTTGAAACACAATAACGGAACAATTCCAGGCTCCAGAACGCATGCATGAGATTTTGTTACCAGATACCCAAAAGGCAACATATTACCCCATACTTATTGGATAAGAAAATATTAAATATGGCTAATACCAGAAAGCTCAGTTACGCTTGCTTCCTCCACTCACTTCTAAATTTCGAATCCCCTCGCTATTTGCGCAATAAAGTCAATTTGAAGACATATGGGCGCAATCTGCGTAATAGGGGTCCTCTTCTAGATATTCCTGTGCCATCTCTTGTCGGTACCCTCGGTTGTTTCAAGATCGCAGCTGCGAAAATCTGGAATGACCACCCCCCGTGCGTAGTGCACTGTCGATGACAACCGCTACGTTTCGCAAAAAATGTTACTCGTGGCTGCTCTTGAAGCAGTCGAGGGATGCCGGCAACCTTTGATATTTGTGGTGATGGCAATGTTGTTTTTGGTATTAGCTTTGGTTGGGTTTGGTATTAGCACATGTTGTTATAATAATATTGTTTAATATATATAAGTACATCATATTTAATATATATATATATATACAAAATGTTGTTTGGCAGAAAAGCGTGTAATGTGTGATTTTTACTGTTGTCCTAGCCTAAGCAGTCTGTGGTTGGGCTAGGATAATATTTGGCCATGGCAGAATAACAGCGGCTGTCGGTCTTACTGGCAGCCATAGCTGAGCCATGGACCATTTTGTTTTGTATAATAAGTTTTTTATTTTTTGTTTCTGATGGTCGACACTAGTCGAATTTATTTAAATTGTAAATTTTTATGCAAAGCAAATAAATATTTTCATTTCGTTTCATTTCATTTCAATTCTGCGTGTACGATGACATTTCGACTTCAAGTGGAAACTTTGGCCACAAAAATGAAACAATTCTGCGTATGAATGGTGACATTTCGACCCCAAGTGGAAACGCAAGTGGCGCGTCCACTCCCGGAGTTTTTAATTTCTCGAAGAGCCATTGAAACTCGGACGGTATCCCCGGGGACAGATTAGGACATTTCATATTCAGGGCGTCGGTGAAAAGTGAACAACGTCAGGGCGTAAACTTGTTGTATTAATCTTCGTTTTTGTAACGTGTGCGGAGAGAGGAGAGGGAAATTGCGTGCATTTTTAACCTGGTCCGGAGTGGAGTGTTTTTTAAAAGGATCTCCGTTTAATGTAAGGTCGTTTGTTTGTGTTTTTTAAATGACGGTAAAAGGAGGAGTGTTGTTAGTTGGAATTTGTATCTGTCTTTGTGTCTGTTGTTGCTCTAAGCGGAAGGATCGATTGCGTTGCTTTACTTTTATTTGAATTCTAATTTGATCGAGATGGTTTATACCCTTGTTTTAAATTGTTTTGAATCGGTTTAATAGTTTAGGAAATATTTATGTTCTTATAGAAGAATGCTCCGAATATCATTTACCGAGCTTACAGTTACGCAGCGTTTGTTTTCCATAGTTAAATTTTGTGATTTTTTGGGGACAAGACTCGGCGTGACAATGCCACTATCGAAAGGTAAGTTGTGCAATGCATTGCGACAGATCTCGCGACAGATCTCCAATTCGATGGACAGATGAAATTAGGAAGGCTTTTGATGGGAATGGGTCCAAATTTTTATAAGAAGAGAAACGATAACAGAAGAATAGCGGTAACTGCCGAAGCGAACCACAACCACAACCACTCTGCCAACTCTACCAAGATTTGGAATTTGGAAGGACGTGAAGGAAAAAGTGAGGGCCGGGGATAATAAGGAGACGATGAATTTGGAAGACAGGAGAGAGGAGTGGCGATTGCTCCACCGACAAGAGTTATATACTAAAATGTATGATGATGATGAAATGGGGTTCCGACTGCCTTTCATATCGCACTCGACCAGTTTCTAAAACGTTTCCAGCTGGTGTGTCCGAACAGTTGGTCTTTTTTTCTGCGGAATAATGTCGTTACGTCCCCGCCGCGTTTTGAATGGAATAATGGAATTACGGCGTTTTTTCTGTACCTGGCGTGGTGCGTTTCTGGCTGTGTCGGTAGTAAATCCCGACGAAAAAATAGGGACGTTATTAGTTTGACGTGTATCTGGGTATATGTGGCTTTGTATATCTGTCTGTGGCGTCCTAGCAAACGTATAGATTGATTTGGGTGCGGTTTTCTCTATTTGAAAACCAATTTAATAAACATGGTTAAAAGTCAAAAGTCAAAGGCTTTTTGCAGGACATACTTAATAGAAGGTTACAAATTATTACATCAGATCCTTATGTTCTACCCAATATGTTCCTTATTTTCTAAACTAGTTAACCTATTTTCGACCATCTCGATTAAACTGGCTCTCAAACAGAGTTAACCTCATCCAAATCGGTACATCCCTTCGGGAGCAACTATGCCCCAGACAGACACCGATAGATGATAGACATAGCCACAGATACACACGTCGAACTTATAACACCCATCCTTTTTCGTCTAAGGTTAAAAATCGTAACCAAACCCATAGAGGTAAACAATCCCACCACTGCTCTCTCGTGCTGTTATAAAATCTGTTTACCTGCCACTCTCACCGCTCGCTTTCCTTTTTAATTAGAAAGTGGTCGGCTTGCAAACTTAGAGACTGCTTCGAAGAGTTGAGCTGTCTGTATCTATGTCACAAAGTACTAAAGGTAGTCCGTCTGTACAGATGTTGGCGGTAAATAGTACACATCCGCTAATTCGGATACGTAGAGCTTGGTCTCCCGCGTGTCTCCCGCTGTGTAATGCGCTCATAACATTTGATTACATTCAGTCGTCTAAAATTAAGAAACAAAAAGCGTTAAATATAAATATAATGTATTGCTCGTAGAATAAGGTCCATTTTTGTAGAAATTATATTATATTACGCGTTTCTCCACTTTTCAAAAGACGTGATACAAAAATGTACCTTATTTGATGAGCAATACATTTCACTTTGATTTGCTCTCATACTTCTCAATTTAGCCAAATGTAATAAGCGCGTAAGATTTATACGTTGCCGTTTGCAAACTGGACAGAAAATGCGCAGTCTGGGTAGTCTGGGTAGAATAGGGTTATTGGAATTGGCGTGTACACGACGCGGTGACTATTTGAACGCTGCACGTTTTGTTAAAAATAATAAAATAAATTTTCCGTCATTACTACGTATAGAACATCAAAATGGGGTAGAGCTCGTCTAACCTGAAATGACGCGCCCTACTATCGCATAAACGCACACAAGCATACATATACAAATGCCGTTGTAATTGGTCATTCAGTTGCCGGTGAGACTCAACGTAGGAGCACGCGTCGTTCGATTGGAGCAGTCGACGCTCCCACACAGATGTAGTGTCGTTATTAATATTTGCACTCGCACATCGAAATCAACTAATTAAGTAGTGGGGCGCGTCATTTCAGCTTAGACAAGCTTTACTTCAAAAGGCATATCTATATGTACCTCAAAGGCTGGCACCGCATCCACTCCCCTTGGGTTGCAGATGTCCTGGACCACGGTGGCCACTTTCCATCAGGAGGATCGTCCGTCCGTGTACCGTGTACGTGTGTGTGTGTGTGTGTGTAATTGTGTTATAATATGTGTGCAATAAAGAGTTTTTACTTACTTACTTACTTACTCCCTAGGCAATAAAAAAGATAAACTTTGGGACGATCGCGGGACAAAGCTAGTCTCGACATCATAAATATTCCGTTTACCGCTCTCAAGTAACATTGATTGAATCTCACTGGCTCTTAGTCCAACTACCCGCAAACAAACAAAGAAATAAAACAAGTTTTTAACGTCCGCCCGTAAAACTGAAGACTGACTATGAGCTGTAACTAGGTAACTGTGGTGGTGTACGGGGTGATTGTGTTTTGTTATTCTACGCAGTGGCAAACGAGCAGACAGTCCATTTGATGGTAAGGATAAATGTCGCTCATAACATGTGCATTCAGGTTGCAGTCAACAAAACGAGTTGTGGATAGATGCGAGGCTATAGGTCGATAACTTATCTGGTATATCGCCTGCGGTAGGTGAGGAGGGTGATTTTTAGTTGATGAACGTAGGGGTGCTGGGCGCGGGGCAGTGAGCATTTTCTTCCGCGAAACGTCAGTGGATGACGTTATAGCTATTGCAAATGCTATCCTAAAGAGTTAGGCAATAGGCTGGAGGGCATCGTACACTACGCTTACCGTATTTTGGTCTCCACTCAGCAGCTGGTTTACCCCAGTGGTTGTAGATTCTTCGACAGGAATGGAATATCCAATGATGTTACGTGATCGCTGATAACTGTTTTATTCTTTTAATGTTATGAGACAAATAAATAGGCAAGCGGGCCACCTGATAGAAATTGGTCACTGCCGCCTATGGACATAACCAACACCAGGGGCGCTACCAATGCGTTGCCCGCCCGCCCTCTTGAACGATCCTATGTCATAGTCCAAAGGAAACAATGTAGCTGGGTGCCACAGTGGGGCTGTAGTTGTTCAAACAATATTAACGATACGATTTGGATGTGGAATGAGCTCCCAGCCACAGTTTTTCCTTTGGACTATGACATGGGATCGTTCAAGAGGTCGTATATTAGAGGTCTCTTCAGAGGCGGGCAACGCATTGGTGACTCCCCTGGTGTTGCTGATGTCCCTAGGCGGCGGTGACCACTTTCCATCAGGTGGCCCGCTTGCCTGTTTGTCTACCGTATTACATAAAAAAATATTCTTAACACTTTACTACCTCCTGTACCTATATCTATGCCTAGTCCCCAAGCGGGGTAGATCGAGAGAAAAACTTTATAGACAAATCTTTGTCTATGCCGTGTGGGAGACGTGGCGCGTGACAACGCATAACTTACTCTCTCGTACAAATATCTCACTCACTATATGCTAATAAATTGCTACTGTGAGAATGATATGTAGTAGTGATAGAATAGTATGTTGTAGGCACTGTAGTGATGATCAAAGTGATGATGGTAACAAACAGTCATCAATTCATCTATCTTTATAAATTTTTGAATTTATCTATACTGATCTAATGGTACCTTTCATCGGTGGGCGGTTATCTCGATAAGTAAAAGAAATAAAATTTATAATACATTTACTATATATTAGTTTTACTTTTCGATGTAACGACCCATCCATGTAATGTACCGTCGAGGTAATTATCGTCGAGGTAACGTCGTTCCAGGTAAAGTATTAAAATCATGGCCGAGACAGGTTTTTGCCGATTTTCATTTATAGTCGGGACAATCACTGGGTTTGATTAAAAATAATTTAGATTACTTACATTATCAGCCTATGAGGGTCCTATAAATATATTCAATAATGTCTAAACCAACATACTCGCACACTTCAAAGCAGCCCTCCATCATCCCTCATTTGTTATCCTCCAGGACACCGATTATTTCAATGTTTCAATTCGAGCAGTTTGTTGCAATTTTGACTCGTCATTGTTCTAAACAGGTACTATACTTAGTCATATCAATTTTCGGAGTAAACGATATCGGAATTTTGAAATTTGCTTCTGGTTTTACTCCCATTGGTCCGTTTGCTGTCGACGTCCTTCTTTACGTGTTGCAATCAAAGAAGTTGGATATAGAGGCATAAAAACAGCCTACTCACAGCTGACGTCATAATAAATATTTTGTTTCTTTTTTTAATGGTGCAAATAATGTGTCCAAAAGGGTCGGCTATAAGTTGTGCAATATCCCTCCATAACCACTGCTATTGTAAAATTTGGTGGCCATGGCCATCTTAGTGCCGATTTTTCAATCCTCAGATAAAACATATCAGTCTGATAAGTTGTTGTGCGACTAAAATAAAATGTAACATTACTTTATTTATAATTGAAGGATTTTAGTTTGTTTTAATTTGGCAGGATATTAATTTAACGGACAGATAAATTATATCTGAGGATTGAACATATCAGTCTAATAAGTTATTATGCAACTAAAATAAAATTGTATAATTACTTCATAATTGTAAAGGATTATAGTTTGTTTTAATTTGGCAGTGTATTACTTTATCGGGCAGATAAACTTTATCTGAGGATTGAAAAATCGGCCCTAAATCTACTAGCTATTGTATGAAATTGAGTCACTTGTATAGAGTTATGACAGATTGACTGTGTACATTCTCTATAGGTGGAGGCTCCATCTATGCTCAGTGTCCAATATCTTTGGTTACAATGGACTGGCTGACCGCGCTTTGATGCGGAACATGCGGTATTGGCTGATCGTCTCGCTTTGTAGATGTTTCGAGCTTCTCGATTTGGTCGGATAGTGGTTTAATAGTTTGTTGCTGCTGCGCTAACTTGGTGGTTTGAGTTTGAAGTAATTTGTTAGAAGGCACATTTTTCTTTTTAGCTGGAAATAGTGCGTCTTTGTATTGTTTCACTGTAGCTTCACATTTGCTTATTTCCATGGCTTACACAGGCTGTCAATTATTGTTGCTTGGCATTGTCGGGCACAAAACGGTTCTGTCTGGTATTGTCTAACACGGTCCGGCCGTTGTGAAATTTGGAACTTTGAACTTTAGTCTTGAATCGAACCGTCAACCACAGTGACAGACGTCAAATTGCTCTTTGTCATTATTATTATCAGTGCCTAACCTTAGTTATCTGTAACCCAACGCGTCCTGCTGCTAAACGTATTATAATATCATCTTGGCGTTAATGTCCCGGTTGTGTTCTCGCGCCTGGGGTCCACCTTGACTATGGTCCAGGATTTAGCAGATCATATAATGCGGAAATATACAGGAGAGCGACTGAAATATGACCTCCATGACTCTGCTACCAGGGGAACATGACTAGATGGGATCATGGTTACACATTCAGTCGCCTGAATGAGCAGGCTTCATCACGATGTTTTACCACACCGTAAGAACTGCTACTGCTACATAATATTGCGAGTATCTTTCGCCGGACACCACAATCCTATAAGGCCCGTCACTTACGTAACACCCCTACCACCCAATCCTGAAAGTTCGCGCAGACAATTGTCTAGAGTGTCTATAAATAACATGGCTACGTATTAGCTGGTGTTTTGGTATTGGATATTTACCGACCGAACTAATCCGACAGCCTGGAGATAAATGGATGCGCGCACAAACAAATTGGAGAGGGTTGGAGATTAGAGATTACAGTTCGGAGAGCTTATCGGGTGTTTGTGCGCAGGTTTGGGGTGTTGTTGGTGTTGGTGTTAACCTCAGAACCCCTATGACGTTAACATGGGAGTTGAAGTCTCTGTGAGCCTATTTCCCGAATACCTCAGTCATCGGGTGGTAGGATTCTGTCAAGCCTGAGGAGCCCGCCTGGGTGAGTACCACCGCCTTATCTATTTTTGCCGCCAAGCAACGATGCTTGAATAAGTTGTATTCCGGTTTGAAGCACAAGGTTGCGAGCACAATTACAGGCATAAGGCATTACAGTGAGGACTAAGTCCTCACAGTGACAACGCACTTGCAGATCTGCATTTAGGTTTACATTAATCGTAAATGTTTTGTGCGACAGTTACCGCTTACCATCAGGTGAGCTGTCTGAATAGAATAAAAGAATATGCCTCTACGCAGCACTGCTCGCCATCAACACGGAATTCATCGTCTCAGGTCTCAAAATCTCTCAATCGTCTCAAAATAAGCCAGTAGTATGCGTCAGAGGATTTCTCTTCAACGCATTCTTGGGTTGTGGAACAAGCTCCTCGTCGAGGATTTTCCAATGGAGTCCTTAAGGGTGTGAAAAGGTTATTACTGGGTCAGCAACACACTTAGCAGTACCCTTTGTATTGCAAACATCCGTGCATCCGATGGCAGCAACGGTGGCCATATCATCTTGTTCGCCGTTAAATTTATTACATGACTTCAAAATCTTATAAGATAGTGTGGCATAGTGCGATACAGTTTCAATGTAAGCGATTAAGCTAACGCTATCCGTCGTCGCCCCCGAATTAGTAGCGGATCACGGGCTAGAACGATCTTAAATAAAATGTTGACTTTTCCGTCCGCGAGCGGATAGCTCTCCGCGTCACGCCGCAGTCACAAAATAGAAAACTAATAGAAGGTCCACTCCCGTTGTCTTCGAAAATTATTACCTAAACTTGCTGACTCACTAGAATTCCTACTGTATTTATTCTGAATTTTGAGAAGGGTATTTAAAATATTGAATAGAATTTTAAAGATCGTTCACAATAACATGTCTCTTGCAATGGACCAATATCTAATCCTTGCTAAAATGTGATCATAATTACTTCCCAAGCTGTTCAAATTATGGTCAAGTGTATTAGATTTTCCATACCAGCTTCAGACATTATGCCTTTAGTAGGCGTAATAATAATCTACTGTTTATTCACTTTTTTAAAATTCATCGTTATCTGATTATATCATCAGACCCTGCGAATAATCTTTCCCTGACCTGGGATTTGACCCACTTCCCGGTAATCAATTGAATTGAAAATTTTATACATATGTGAATTGATGAAAATGCAATATTATGGTATTAGTCAGTTGATCTGATGATGGAGAAGAAAGGTGGTCAGCGTTTTTTTATTTTAGACTACAGGCATTTCCGACTAGAAACAATTAACGTGGCCATTACGGTTACCTATTCTGTTAAAAACTGTCACGTGGTGCCTGAAACTGTTCAACTAGTCCTAGGGTATCTAGCAGAAGGTCTTGGTCAACCTCTATTCATCATCGGCATTGGAACACGTAGCGGTGCTGAAGTTCGACTAGCCTCAAAGTCTGAAATGGTCACCCATCAGTTCTCGGACCCTGCGTGCGTTGCTTGTATGTTATTAAGTAATCTTAGTTACGTACAAGTACCTACTTTTATTTTATCAATAATAATATCGTTTAATTAAATAATATTCGGAAATAGCGCATTATTTCCAGTGGACCTTCTGTATGGACCGTTCTTTATTTTGTGCCGCAGTGAACAGGACATACTATGTAAATTTGGTACCATTTACCAACAACCGCGGAGGTCCGCGTCGTACATCGCACTGTTTAGGGCCTGATACTTCCTCACCCAGGCGGACTGCATAGGCTTAAGGCCTATCCGCACAAATCAGTGCCGATCAGTACCGTGTCGTGTACGCACACTTCAAGTGCCGACACGTGCCGATCAGCAAAGGATCAATCAGTGTCAGTAAAACATAGTAGCATTACAGACTATGTCAAGATTTACAACGCTGTCCGTACACGTCAGCGACAATATGAACAGACGTAACAGAGTCCCTGGTAAAATCTCTAATACATGCACTATCACGCAAGGCACTTACGTACAACTTCATCGTACCGGGAACCAAACAACTGCGGCATAACAGTTTCTGCTCCGAACGACCAAACTTCTGGCAAGAAACAAGTTTACCGCGGGACACGTTAAGCTTTTTATGACTACACAAATAAGGATGAAATTTTATTGAGCGGCGTGAGTTATTGGTCGTAACTGGCGATGAAAGGGCCTCAATATCCATGATTGTTATGGCCGTATTAACGGAGAGTATTAAATGGAAAGTTGTACTAGCATGCGAGTTTGAAATATATATTATTATGTAATTGATATGTAGGTAGAGCTCGTCTAGTTTAAAATGCCGCGCCCCACTATCGCATTAACGCACACAAGCAAGTTTAAAATATGGACGCAATACATATACAAATGCCGTTGTAATTGGTCATTCAGTTGGCGGTGAGGATCAAACGTAGCAGCATGCGTCGTTCATTGGCTCCCACACAGATGAAGTGTCGTTATCATTATTTGCACCCACACATCGAAATCAACTAACTAAGTAGTGGGGCGCGTCATCTTAGACTAGACGAGCTCTATATGTGTATTGCGGATCTCCTCATTATGAAATGAGGAGATCCGAACCAAATTCACCGACATAGCTCTAAGGATTGCTAGACTGAAGTGGCAGTGGACAGGGCACATAGCTCGAAGAACAGATGGCCGATGGGGCAGTAAAGTTCTCGAGTGGCGACCACGTACCGGAAGACGCAGCGTGGGTAGGCCTCCCACAAGGTGGACCGACAACCTGGTAAGGATCGCAGGTACCAGCTAGATGCGGAAAGCACAGGACCGGCCATTGTGGAGATCTCTGTGGGAAGCCTATGCCCAGCAGTGGGCGTCTTCTGGCTGATATGATGATGATGATTATTATTATGTGCCATAAAGTGAGATACTTGACGTCTGAGTTATGTACATTAGTTGAAACGGCGAGGGAATGATGAAACCTGCACATTCAGGCGACTGAATCCCACTATGATCCAACCTTGTCAGATGGCAGTTGCTCCACTGTATTTAACTGATTTGCCAAATCCTGGATCATACTCAAGGTAGACCTCGGGCCGTCGCGCACGAAGGTACAACTGGGACATTAACGCAAAGTTGACCACGTGAGATGCTTGACATCAAATGCTTCCTTCGTATACCTAAAGTTAAAAGTAACATTAGTAACAATTTAACATCTCAGTTTTACAAATCTCACATAGAGTATATCTCGTCAAGTTGGACTAATTCTGACTGCGTTCGGACCATAATGTCACTAATAATCTCATTATAACTCTAACAATGTCCGAAAATGGGTTAACAAAGCAATACCTACAAAAACTGCAGCCAAAACTAGTGCGACGAAATTTCGAACTTTTCAAATTTGTTCAACAGAACCGTCGCTTGCGATAACTTTGTGGTACAGTAGAGATGTCCAAAACGTCTCTTGCATCGATATGTTATAATATTTGCAATTATCTACTAAATGTAATAATTTTGAAAATATAAACTGTAATAAACATGTAAAGTTACAATTTATGAAAATAAATGATATATAATTTTTCATCATTAGCCTGTCCACATCCACAGGCAGCCTTTAGCCAATCGTCACTCCTTCGCTACTTTTTTACACGACTACGGCGAAGCAAATACATGGGCTATAGATATAACCATACCGGTATGTGGGGTCCTTCATAAGTACTCAACTATTTATTAATTAATTAAAACTGAATGCACTAAAGGTACATTGGCAGACTTAAAGCTAAAGTAGCCTAATCTACCAGTAAACCATGAAAAAAAAAGTATGATCGAATTATTATTGATTATGATTTATCATAATTTGACGAGATTAGATATCGTTGGAAGCGTTTGATCGTCCATTGGTTATAGGCAATGTGACATCATTTTAATCAACGATGCCGTATTGAGGCATCAAATGGCAGCAGTGATATTACTAGCTGTATCTCATTGTTTTGCTGTAAACTCGAAAAAATAAAAAAAGTTAATCTAAAACTAAACCTTTTATTTATTACAGCAAATAAACACTCCACCACTAGCTCCACTTCACTGACAAAGCCACGGTTCCTAAAGGGATTCTACAGATCACCAGATACCTTCCAATACAGTATCGACATTCTGTTATCGATACATATCCCCCATCACTAAAACACAGTCCACTAGCCTCAGTCCTTACATTGTCGGCAGGCCACAGAAAGCGGGTCATAAACCACTACTGCTGAAGACCTGCGACTGTGGAACTGAATTGTGTGCAGAGTAAACCCTTTCACAACTTTCCACTAAGTCGTGCAGGAAAAGTTGATGGCGTAATTTGGTTTATTTCACATAAAATATTGCACATCGTAGTAATTATTATACCACTTTCTTGGATCAATCGAAGCGCATGAGAGCGTCGGTCACGGCACGGTCAGATAGCAGTCGCTTCGCTGTAATTACTTGATCTGCCAAATCCTGGATCATGGTCACGGCGGACCTCGGAATTTCGCACGCGAGAGCACATCCGGGACATTGTCTGGCAAGTTTTTATTCGCATTAAGAACCCCCCAGAAGTCCTCCGGAACCAGCCTCTGCATTTCAAATTTTTCGACCTGAAGAGGGGATCCATATCGATATCTCTCGTTTACGATTCGAACCCGCTAGCCTTTCGGCTAGCGACGTTCATGCAAATAATGTGCATCCATGGGCTCTATCGCAAACAAATCCTGCTCGAATGACCGTATCTAAAGTAATATTATAAAGATAAAATATGAATGAATGAATGAAAGATATTTATTGATTAACAAGGACACCACATTACAACAATTACATAATATAAAATAAACAATAATCATACAAATAAAAAACATATGTACGAAATTACAAAATTAATATCATCATCATCATCATCACAGCCAGTTACAGTCCACTGCTGGACTTAGGGCCTCTCCCACGAAAGGGGAGGTTATTGCCATAATCTCCACGCTTGGCAGGCGGGTTGGAGATCGCAGTGTTTAAAAATAACAATGGAAAATGCTGCTGCCCATTTTCCAGACTACGGAGACTCTTGATCTTTTGCCTCGAAAACATTAGTCGCCTTGTACGACACCCACGAGAGTAAGGGGTTGGTGCTATTCTACTCTGCCGGACACCACATGGCCAACTAAAAATTAATATATCGATTCGGAATTGCTGTGCTGTGGCACACCTTGTCAACAAAAGGACCTCACTCAGCATGAGCCACGGCCGGAGCCGAGGCGCTGATCTTCCGCGAGTCCCGCGGAGTGAGGTCTAGAACGTTGCGGTCTAAAAATTTAAATACAAAACAAATACACTACATAAATGTAAGTACCATCTATACCTGTAAATTACATATATACTATATCTACAGCTTGTTACATAAATATTTTATAAAATAAACAAAATACATACTTATATTTTCGTTTGTAATAAATAAACTACAGAACCGAATTAAAAAAAAAATCACTAATAGAATGCCACATTATCATTTAGTATATATACGTTACTTTTTATCCCGGAAAAATAAAAGATTCCCACAGGAAATTCATTATTAAAAGAGATTTGAACTGCACGCGTGTGAACGCTGTTGAGAACGGCTAATCATACATATTCCACAACAGAGCGATTTGCCACCAAAACCACACAAGCTGATAACCCAAATAGACTAACAAACCTGATACAGCTCAATAACAGACAAAATCAACTATCGAAGACTGACTTACAAGATAAAACAAGCAACTCGCCGAAACTTGGTCCACGAAACAAAACAACGTTGGTAGCTGTTCTTTTGTTTACTGTGTGGTCGTTTGTCCGGAAAAAGTTTGGCAAAAAGTCGGGTTTTGGGGCGGAAAAGGGGTGGGGACGAGAATTTTTAATGCTACATCCGTGCCACAAACACTGATCTGGTGACTAGAACTGAAACTAAACGAAACCATTCTGAAATGCCATTTTGGTGTCGACAACAGCGACTCCGTCACCGGGTGCGATAAAATTGTGGCACTGACCGGTCTTTAATTATACGGGGTTTGCTACGGAAATCGATTTGTGCCGAAAATACCCGACTATCCCCGAACGCATCGCTTCTCGTTTACATGTATGTGATCTTGGAAGTTATATGAGATAAGATTAGCTTTTTTGCGGTATCCGGGTTTTTCCTTTTCAGCCTGAGTGTATGAGCGGTTGAGTCAATGTTTATGTGTATAGCTTATCTTTGTAGGGTGTAATAAGGTTTTTATAGTATCGGCAAGACTGGATTCGTACTAATGTCTAATACTATTCTATAGCGAAGTTTCGTAAGGTAAGGATGGATGTTTGGATGAATGTTTCTCGCTCTGTCACACAAAAACTACTGAACAAATAATGAGGTAAGACCAAAAACATCACATCAGCTATAATTTATCCTGAAATTAAATGAAATTCTTGCGGGAACACTTTATGACAGAATTTTTCATTGGTTTGGTTTATACCCCTGGTGATAATAAGTCTATAGACAGCGGTGCCCACACATCAAGGGAGTAGTTTATTTTTTAATCTAGCCAGGTCATTGACCACCATCTCACCTGGTTCCCGTTTCTTTAACCGATAAAGATAAAAATAACACTCTTTTAAAAAATACATTTCTTGTACCAGACATTTTTAAGTGCTCGCTTTTCATAACGGAGGAAGCATTACAATTCCATCTCCCAACAGTAATTTGACGGACAGGCTCCGTTTAAACGCGAAGAAAACGAAAAAAAAAACACATTTTATTTATGACGCGACGTCAAGTCAGCGGAGCAATATCTTGGGATTTCATCTTAGTTTTTATATTTGCTTGTCTAACGAAAGACGGACAGAAAGATGTTACAACTTGCTTTATTACTGCGTAATTTATTCATGACTAAAGTTGCCATGTCGACATGTCTTTACGACATGCTTGTTAATCTTTATATGTTATATGACTCGGCGTTTATCAACTTTGGGGTATTTTCGGAACATAATATTTCTTCATGAAATTTAGACGCAAAACGAGCGACATATTAAAACGGATTGTAATACTTTTCGGGACAGTTTAAGACCATTTATACATTCTTCTATAAATATCTAAAAATGGTCTTATTTTAGGATTTAGTACCTCTATTTTAAGCGAGTATTTTAACTACGATCTCCAGCCAACCTACCAAGCGTGGAAATTATGGCAGAACCCTCCACTGTTGTAGGAGGTTCGGTGACCTAATGGTTAAGAGGTCCGAGTCGTACCCCAAGGCTCCGCGGGTTCGAACCCCAGTGCTGCCATGTACCAATGACTCGTTTCTGAGTTTTGTATAGTTGGACACTAACCGATGCGATTACGATTACGTGATAACAATTGTGTAACCATGATTAAATCTTGTCAGGTTCCGTCACGGAGGTCAGATGGCAGTCGTTAAACTGTAGTTGCCTGATCTGCCAAATCCTGGATCATGGTGAAGGCGGACACTGGGCCGGGACACGGGCACTACCGGAACATCAACACTAAGATGACCACTTACCAGACTGTGGCAAGATTTAACAGTTTCTAAGTTTGAACAGAAAAGCGAATCCCAATGACGTTGTTGTCCAAGACTTAGCAGATGTAAACAAAAACTTGGTTTCCAAGTTCCGAGTCCCTTGTTTGATTAGGTTCTCCGACATCGATGGCCGCTATTGTCCGTAGCACAAAGCCTATAAGTCAAGTTTCCATTCAGCAGGGCTATAAGTTGGCTGGGCAACGGGAGTGACAGATGAAATCGATGTTATCCATTTATTCCGCTCCATCTTTGATCCCTCGGCTTTTTCATCAAAGATCCTTTTTTTAATTGCCAGGGGGGCTACACCCCCCCCCCCCTTTCTTACCCTCCTTTCCACAGTCTTTTCGCAACACTAATTGGATTGTTTACGAAACAAAAGCTCTCATTGTTTCTTTTGTGCGGCGCCGCAGCTCCTTTTGTTCGTTTGTTTTTGGCACGGCCCGTTGCCGTTTTCTGGGGCGAACTGTTCAGGCCAGTTTCCCATTGCTGTTTTTTCTACACCCCCCCTCGGTACCCCCCTCTGCACCCCCCTAGTTTTTTCACAAAAATAAACTTTAACAATAAAGCTGTTTCTTTTAAGGACGGACTGCAGCAACAATGATACGTTTAATGCTGGTTGACACAATGGTGGTGATTGCGAGCTCTTCTGTGTGACTTAGGTCCTATTGTTAGTGGGTTTACGGTGAGGGATTGGTGCAGTATAACCTTTATATACAGATATGTCGATATCGAAGTATGACATCCGTATTGAGGAACGTTACTATGTGATCTCACAATGCGCGCGAACGAACATGATAAAACTGACAATTATATCCCACGTTCTACAACAAGCTATCTGCAGAGCTGACAGAGTGTCTAAATATCTAAAAAATCATCAAAATTTTAAGGAGTTTTTAAATGTAAAATGTTTTTACTGCAATATATTGCAGCAATACTGTCAATAAATGCCCGGCCATGGTAAAATATTTTTAATGCAGCATATCCCTTGGCAATATATATTTCGGCAATATCGTCTGCAAAGGTAACAATGGCCGACAATATCAAACACCAAACAAAATACAGAATATATCAACTAATCATAGCATAACTCACGTCAAACGTCATATCAGATAGAAAAGATGCTTTGCCTTTGCCTATGCCACAACAATAGAGAGCAACTGAAATAACAATAGAACTGGTCAAGCTATATTGCTGTATATTCGAACGCTTGTCGATCGTCCGGCAATCCACGGTTTAACAAAAATGCCACACCAAAAATATTTGGCTTTAATAAAATATAAAAATAATAAAAAAGAATGAATAAAATACATTTATTTCTAAACAACAACCACAACACAATGATCACATAATATAAAATAAACATTAATCATACAAACAAAAAACATAATAAGACATCACAAAAATAATAAGTCGATTCGGAATTGCTGTGCTATGGCACACTTTGCCAACAAAATAAAAATAAATAAATATTTGTGGACAAATTCACAAAGCACCATCTAGCCCCAAACTAAGCAAAGCTTGTCCTATGGGTGCAAGATAACTGATATATCACTTAAATACTTATAAATTCATACTAATTATACATAGAACACCCAGACCCGTAACAGAAATTAAAATTTATCATTTCAATTACTGCCCGGCCGGGAATCGAACCCGGGACCTCTTTCGTGGCAGACCTTGACCTGCATGTTGACCATTGAACCACTCATGTCGTCAATAACGACCTCACTCAGCATGAGCCACGGCTGCAGCCGCGGAACCGGATCCTACATATTGTATAATTATTAGTCTGCATGGTATATATTGCCCTGCCATTGTGTTGCAGCCACACGTTTCCGTAAAAGTATTTCCCGTATAGACGTACTCTTTTTTTATACCACTAAGGCGGCAAACAAGCTTATGTCCTCCCTGATGGTAAGCAGTCACCGCAACCTATGGACGTTTGCAATACCAGGGGCATCACCCACGCGTTGGGGACGCATTTTCACCCCTTTCTTGAAGAACTCCATCCCTTTAAACAAACCTTTGTCTGTGTCTACTTCCATTTAATTTTATTTACTTCGCCTGTATAATTATCTGCGCTAAATATAGGTACCACCTTTAACCGCGTGCGGTTTATAAAAAAATGAAACCTTCAAACCAATAGGAATGATAACTGGGTCAACATTTTGAAATTTTAATTAGATTATTAAAAAATATTAGTCTCTTATTTTTTATTTATTAAATAAATAAAAATTACAAAGATAAATCTTATAAAAATTTCAGGGCTCGTGACGTCACTTCTGAGTAAAATTTCACCTCAGGCATGACGTCACGCAACATTTCGACACACTGTATCGACATTATAAAAAATACGTATCCAATATTCTCCGGGGTTTTTATCGGATTTTTTTATCATCCGTCATATACTAGTCTACTTGATATTATCAGACATATTATAATATTAAAGTATAAGCATAACATAAATTAAAGGTGGCTCACAACTTTACAGCAATCTAGACGCCGTGAGGAGGTAGGTGCTAATCAAAAAACTAACCTAATTAATCTGAAACTCGATACAGCAACAATCTTGCCCCCTTCTCCCCTTCACGTGCCGCGAAACTTATTTACTCCACCAAGAACTATGCTTCATTCCGCGGTAGAGATGGGATGGGAAAAAGAATTGGTCTTAAGACCGAAAAATGGGACCGAATTGGTATTAGGCGGACGTGAGCGTGTGGTGTGGCTTTCGCAGAGCTGTCTCCTTGTTCCTGGGACATAACCAAGGCCAGGTAGCTGGTTATTTGTGAAGATTAGTTTTCCTTCATTGAAGGTGTCTGTTACGTCATTTCGAAACACTAGTTACAGAAAGTCGTTTCTTGTGCTAGCCGTGCTGATTGTTTAATTTACCGATGGTTTCACCAAAAAAGTATTTCTAAAATTTTTTGCCGCTGTGTTTTCTTTTCTCGAAATATATTTATTTCAACTTGTACTATGATCCTCTCATAATTTTTCTATTCCACCAATAAATCAACATCAAAACCATGAATTTCCGCAACAGATTGACTTGGATTTCCTTTTCTTCATTCATCGTGGAGAACGTGAAGTAGTTAAACTGATACGTGATAATAGTAAACGTGAAATAGATTGAAGCCGCACTTGTCTAGTAGCAGTGTGCTTGCGAGACCGATAACTATGGTTAAGCAATGCTGGCAATAACCGGGAGCTGGATGACTTTCGTACTTTGAGGCTATTAGAACTTTAGAACTGCAACGAACTCGAATACCGTTGGTGAAGTGAGGTTGACCAAGGTCTTCCGCTGGGGACCCTGGAGACTGGTTCAACAGTTTACAGTATTTGTTATTTATTTGTGAAACGCCTATTAGGTTTATGGGCGGCCTCTCGTATTTAATGTTTATCATCATCACAGCCCGTAACAGTCCACTGCAGGACTTAGGGCCTCTCCCACGAATTGGGAGGTTATAGCCATGATTTCCACGCTTGGCAGGCGGGATGGAGATCGCAGTGTTTAAATATAACAATGGAAAATGCTGCTGCCCATTTTCCAGACCACGGAGACTCTTGATCTTTTGCCTCAAAAACATTAGTCGCCCTATACGAGACCCATGAGTGTAAGGGGTTGGTGCTATTCTACTCTGCCGGAGACCGCACGGCCACGGCAGGTTTTTGTTTATACTTAGCTATATTGCTTAGTTCTTGAGTTCATGTGTAAATATAGAAATACGTTTAAAATAAACGTGTAGAAAAATATAATTAAAAGGTAATTAATAATAGCTAGTTAGTTTGCCTGAAGTCTTATGAAACTAAAAACGTCCTGATATCGGCGAACGTCCCCTGTGTACTTGAGCCTCCGGGTCTGAGTAGATCTAATGGTAAGAGGCCGGACGGGTTGACTCTGGTGCCCTGGAAGAATGGCAAGTGCTTAATTTGGGACGCTACTTGCGTCAGCACTGTTGCCGCCAGCAACCTGAGTCGCACCGTTCACTCTCCATCCGCCGCTTTCGAGGACGCCAGTTCTAGAAAGAGACTAAAGGACGCCAGTTCTAGAAAGAGACTCAAGGACGCTTTCTTGGAGCAGCCCTACCATTTTGTGCCGGTGGCCGTGGAAACCTTGGGCTGTTGAAGTTTGGAGGCTCGGAGATATCACGGGTGACTCCCGCTCCAGGTCGTTCTTGGTCGTTGGCCATTGCAATTCAACGCGGTAATGCAGCGAGCGTGATAGGCACCTTTGCGCCGGGAGCGGTCAGGGGTGGATTATTTGGCTGACAAAGTTATTTGTTAATTTAGTATTACGTTTTTAGAACATAGTGGTTGGACTGTTTAATTATTATTTGTTAAATTTGTAATAGTTTAGACATGTAATTTAGACATTGTATTATTTTATTTATATGACATAAATAACTTTTAATAAAAACTAAAATTAACCTAGAACTAAGCAATTTCTCTGTATATTTATTAATAATTCATGTTTGATTTTAAACTCGAGTTTACCTCCGCATTGACTTAAATCAGTAAAATTTTATTTCAGGATTCATATGAATACATGCAATGTAACATGACTATTTACTACCTGAATAAAATAAATAAACAAATGCCAAGTTTCCGTTCAACAAATAATTAAATTATAGGAGAAAAATGTGTACCAAAACTGAAGCTAGAGCAGGAGCCCAGCCCTATCCTCTATAAATAGTATGAAGTAGGAGTGTAACTTAAATTGCCTCACGCGAATTTATTGTTGTTGTCAAACAGCGCGAGAGCAGAGTTCAGCCAGCATGGCTAGCATAAGTGTGAAACGGCGCGACATGATACTGCTGTCTCTTTCATCTTAGTATTGAGAGAAGAAAACAAACGCTCTCTCGCGGCTCGGAGCTATGTCGCGGGTACTTTTTTGCTTGCCATGCTGCACACAAGTTAGCTCTCGCACGCAATAAGCGAGAAAGAGCGAGGCATAGATAGTTCTATCTCTTTCATCTCAGTACTGAGACGAGGAACCAAACGTTCTCTCGCGGCGCGAGCTGTGTCGTGGGCACCAGTATTTTTATATTTGTAGGTGGCAGTCAAGCGTACGGTCCCCTGATGGTAAGCAGTTACCGCAGCCTATGGACTTTTGCAATGCCAGAGGTACCTATCACTAGCATCTGGGTGCTAACGGGCTGTAAATGTGATTCGATCGAATCTATCTGTTGTCAAAAAACTGTCAAATTTAAAATTTTAAGTACAAACCAAAGAAATTGGACACTTACCGTCAGGTCTACTAGGGATCTGCTTCGTTTGAATGAATGAATGAATTATTATAAATTATTTATTGCTTCAAAATGTGGTATAAAAAAGATTTCACAATAAGATTTGCCTCTCCACTACAATCACTAGACCACACTGTTACAATTTACGTTCATCGAAGCTTCTACCTATTTAGAAATTATTAATTAATCTAATCGCCAAATAAAACTCGTGCTCTCATGATCAAAGGTCGATCCGAAGCGCCTGTTCCGACCGCAAAGGCCCGAGAGCGCAATGGTAAATTGGAAAGTGAAAATTCGGTACACGCGTGTTATAGAGATGTAGCCATAACTCAGTTCTTGTATCGGATGAGTTACCTCTCTCTATCGAAATGTATGGGCGTTTTCCTTTTTTTTTGGGCAATATTTTATTTATTTATTTAACTGTTTATTGTACACAATAATGATATACAGAGAAATATAAAAGAACAAAAGACACTTAGATTTTATTTGAGAAAGTAGAGATCCATTTTCAATGTCTAACATCTATTAGCGCATAATGTTTTAAACTATCGCGGTTATTATCACACATTATAAAGTTATGTTCCGGGTTTCCTACCACGTATATCGGGCTACTCGTAAACAAAGGCACGCGGTAGGAAACCCGGAACATACCTTCAAAATCTATTAGCACGTCTTGGTGGTAAAACCAGTGTTATCCCTTTCTATTCAAATGAATTGTTATGGGCGTGTCACCATGGTTTTATATGCTGTTGCCTGGATATTTCGAAGTGGTTGCACGGCCCACACCTACCTACTTACGCTCTTAAGGACATATGGTGTTAAGACTGCTAGCGTTTGCCAACAATGGTTTAAGAAGAGATATGTCACGTGTCACGCTAACGGTTCCCGTATAACTTCAGGTTTGTGTCAGCACAAAGAACTAGAGTGAGCCGCTACTGAGTCAGTCCATCCGCTGCGTTGATCGGGAGCCCGGCCTGGGGACAGATTCTAATGCATTGCGAGCTCAGTACGTGGCGTGCGTGACGGAATGCCTGGAAGGCCAGCAAATATTTAAAATCGACATGCGGGTCACGCCCAAATCAGCGGACGCTCTTAGGGTGAGGTAGGGAGCGTAGATGCGTCGCTTCGCAAAAACGCAATACGATGCGGTAACACAACGCAAGAAATTTCAACGCAATCAGATCGTATAACGACCATGACTTCAGTTTCTAATTAAAACTATCCCGAAAAACAGGACGGTCCTCATTAAATATTCAGTGTCCAATATCTTTGCCCACGATCACTTCTGCTTGATCAAGTGTTTTTTTAAGCGGCACTCAGGTAAGTAGCCACCATTACTGTGTTGACACAAGGAAATGAATTACGCGACTCCCATCCCTATTGGCAGGGAATCCCCTCGGGGTAGAATTAATAACAATCGCAGGCCGATAATGGCTCAGCCAATTAATTTGGGAATTCCAATCACTTTTAATACGAAAGGATTACGAGTTTCTGTCGATTTGTTATCGCTTTAATACTGCGCTGTAGTGATTTCGTTTGGTTCTCGTTAAGCAGTTATAGAATAAGTGCGTTTATGGTATTAAAGTATTACTACTGGATGACACTTGCACATTCAGACGACTGAATGTGTCACCATGACTCAATCTGGTCAGGTTCCCCTGATACCAGAGTCACGGAGGTTAGATGGCGATCGCTCCACTGTAATTATCTGATCTGTCAAATCCTGAATCATGGACAAGACGAACTCCGGGCCCTCGTGCGCGAGAGCACAACTGGGACATTAACGCTAAGATCAGTATTGCTTTTTATTTCATTTTAGACTATCCAGGCATTTGACCGCCATCTCAACTGGTGGTAAGTGACGATGCTGTCGAAGATGGATTATGCCTGTCTAGGAACAGCCTATTCACTCTAGCCTTGAAGGCGTCCAGATTATAGTGATCAGGGAACATACTCGCAGGCAACGCGTTCCATTCCTTAGCTGTTCGCATTATAAAGGTTGAACTAAAGCGTCTCGTGCGGGTAGCTGGAAGATCCACGACATAAGGATGAAGCGCTCTCCCGGATTGCGTTTCCCGATGGCGGAATGAGGTCGTGCAACTGTTTTCACACTCTCCGAAATGAAACCTGTACAAGACCGACGGACACGCAACCCTGCGCCGATGCTCGAGGCTCTGCAGATTGATCGTTCACTCAGAAAGTCCGAAATCCAGGTTTAAAAGCCAACAGGAATACCAAACGAGGAAAGCTTGCTTAGAAGGGCTTCGTGCCCAACCCTATCAAGGGCCTTGGAGACATCGAGTGACACAGCAAGGGCCTCGCCATGCTTCTCAATGGCCTCACTCTGGCATATATGAGTGGCATACACCAGAAGGTCCCCAGTCGACCGACCACGGCGGAATCCGTACTGGTAATCGCTGAGGAGATCATTACCTTCGAGATGCGCAAGGAGTTCAGTTCAGTGCACGTTCCATAATCTTACAGAGAATGGAGGTGACTGAAATAGCGCGGTAGTTGGCAGGGTCTGCGTGGCTGTCCTTCTTAGGCACGGACTGCACGTTGGCAAGCTTCCACGACTTAGGTACAATACCAGTTTTAAGTGAGTGGCGAAACAGGCGTGTGAGAATAGGAGGCAACTCAGGGGCATATATACGCAAGACCGTCGCTGGTATATCATCAGGTCCGCTAGCCTTGTTCACGTCCAGATTCCGCAGGATTTAAAAAACCTTTTTCTGATGTATTCGCACGTCTGCCATAGTGCAGTGCTACGGGGAAAAGACGTGATGGAATGTATATATTATGTCTCTAAACAAAGGTTGCCTGGTAGAGGTCGCTTCCAGTTATAAGGCTCCATAATTACTTATGGTTTTCTCTGAATTGTTATATAATTTTCTGAGCAATAAATGAAGTTATCTATGTAGATAGTATTACTAACTTTTACTTGCGATTTCGTCCACGTTTGCGGTCATGGGTGCCAATCGGAAGACCTTGGTCGACCTCGCTTCGCCAACGTTTTCAAGAGGCACACCTACCGAGTGGTGAGCTCGTTGCAGTGCTGAAGTTCGACCAGCCTCAAACTACGAAACGGTTACCCATCCAGTTCCCAGACTGCGTTCGTTGCTTAACTTTAGTTATCGGTCTCGCAAGCACGCCGCCTTTAGACCAGTGTTGCTAAACCTACAATACTGCTGCTAAATTATAATATGTAGATACTCAAAGTAAAACTTGTTTAATATTAAGCTTAATAAAGATTGCCTTGTTAATAGCCATAGTAGGTAGATAATATAACGACATTGTTATTAAAATTTGAAAATACGAGTAATATAACCCTAGTATAGCTAAGTATTTTAAATATTGCCCGTCAGGGTCATAATTGTAAAAATTACTTTTGTGAAGCAATAAACAGTTTATTGAAATTCCAAGTACAATTATAACCAGTATTTCCTCTAATACTCAATTATACGACAAGCACATTTGAAACTAAGTGACAAACGTGCATACTAATTAAATTAGCGATTTTGCCAAAGCGAATTCGTATTTGAGAACTAAACGAGAGCGCAGTGAGTGCCATCAGCAAATGAATTAGTACAGCCAGCAGTAAAGGATACTTTTCAGTGACATGTAGGTGTAGAAAGAACTATTGTAATACTATTGTAAATTATCCTTTACTAAAGTGACCATTCTACCTTAGTGATTAGTCGTATTTGTAATAAGCTTTTATATAGTTTTTCAGCTTGATGAAATTGAGCAATATGACCATATTGCTGAATATTTCGTCCCAAAAATCATAATTAAATAATAAATATTCGTGGACGAGTTCACACAGCGCCATCTAGCCCTGAACTAAGCAAAGCTTGTTCTATGGGTGCTAGATAACTGATATACTATTTAAATAATTTTAAATATATACTTATTATACACAGAACACCCAGACCCATAACAGAAATTAAAATTTATCATTTCAATTTCTGCCCGGCCGGGAATCGAACCCGGGACCTCTTGCGTGGTAGACATAGTATGTTGACCATTGAACCACTGAGGTCGTCAGAATTGAAATCTATTCGACTCAGGTAGGCTAAAAAAAAGAGCCCCAGACCTCTGTGAGCACGGGAGAGAGTGAGGAACCTAACCAGAATCAATCATGGTTACATATTCAGTAAAGTTTTTTTCACAATATTTTGCCTCACAGTAAGAGCATCGGTTAGTATTCAACTAATGTACATAACTCAGAAAAATATCTTCGTCACTCCCGGGTCGAACTCATACCTCTCGCTTCTGAGTCTTGCCCGCTAACCATTTGGCAACCGATAGACAATACGTACCCAGTGTATCCAGAACAAAGGCCAACATTACCTTTTAACCTTCCCAACTGCACAATTTGACTCCAGGCTACCAGTAACCACTTTGTGACTGCCGCTCTGACCGTTGCGGTGACCGTCCGCCGTCAGCCAACCGAGTTCCGAGACCACATCTGCCCTTTAGATTGTTTGCGGTTGCTACAGAGCAGGGAATCCAGTGCGCCTGGGAGTTGGAAGTTTGTTTAGAGGTCTCTTCAAATTTTTGAAGTTTTGGGACATTATTCTGAGCCAGATTTTATGTGTTTCAGACATTGAAATTTCAGTATGTGTTTCTATATATGTGTGTGTGTGGATCTATGTGTCTGTCTGTAGCATAGTAGCTCTCCAACGGATACACCGATTTCGACGCGATTTCTTTATTTAAAACTCAGTTTAATCGAAATGGATCTTGGATTTGTTTAATTAAAATCAGCTCAGATTATGCCTGATATCACTGTGTGATTCCTTCCTAACTTTCGACCCCATCTTTTTTGACATAGACAAAGACAATATCAATAAACAAAATATTTCTTACTAACACCACTTGTAGTGTTATACCAAACTAGAGCTCAGCTCAGCATATGCTGTAACGCATATGCATATGCTATTGACGATTGAAATATTGAATGTCCGACTCAATACAAAAATTTAGACTTTTGACATTTTAGGAAATATTTGACTATATGTATACTTGGTCGGAGGTTATCCGACGCTATTCTGCTAGTAGGTTACAAACCAACTCCTCTGCCTACACTGCTCTGTGGCCTTAACCTGTACCCTAATCGGGGCTCGATAATTATCCGCGATCAATCGCTAAGTGGGAGGTATCAACGGGTTAACTCTCGCCAAACGGCAATTACCCGCTGCGATTGGATCCGATCGAAGTGTCGTGATTAAGTTTTAATCTATTCGAGTACTGGGGGGCGAAATGTGACTACTATGTCTGTTTATCGCACTCCACTGCTCAACTTGTATAAAGAATTTACCACACTATGCTCTTGAAGTATATATACATATTCACGCCCGCATTCCAAAGGGGTAGGCATCGAGTGCCACAAGCAAGGATACTGACACACCTCTCCCACCTCTTCCACATCCATACATACATAGGGCGAGCGCTTCATCCTTATGTCGTGGATCATCCAGCTGCACGAGCCGCTTTGGTTCAACCTTTATAATGCGAACGGCTAAGGAATGGAACGCGTTGCCTGCGAGTGTGTTCCCTGATCACTATATTCCTATATTCGTTTGTTTACCAAATTACTGTAATTGTGTTATCCTGTTAATGGCTTCTAAATTGTAAACATGTATGTAGTTATGACTTAGAATAAAATTGCTGTTGGATATCCTATAAATAAATAAACTATAATCTGGACGCCTTCAAGGCTAGAGTGAATAGCCTGTTCCTAGACAGGCATGCTCCATCTTCGACCGCATCGTCACTTACCACCAGGTGAGATGGCGGTCAAATGCCTGTAAAGAATAAATTAAAAAAAAAAAAAAAAAAAACACATACATAAAGCTCACGCCTGTGTCCCACATGTGAGGTAGGCAGGGACTATGGAGCGCCACTTTGCTCTATCCTGACACGACTCCCAAGCCTCGCATATATCCACAACTCTTTTCATACATCTCCTTTCTTGCCACTTCGGACCCCAGCTTTTTTCTGGGTGGTCCTCTTAAGGCCTCTTCATACATATTTTCATGAATTTATGCCGATTGAGGGTACTTCTGACCGGCTCTATTTGAAGCTCCTACGGTTCATTCGCTTTTGCCATACATACATGCACTCGGCACATTTTGCCATACCCACATGGGTTTCATGATGTAAGTACATTAACACTGTAAGATCTTTTGTAACCTCATGAATGCAATAAATACTTTGATTGATTGCTTAGATTTCGTGCATGTTTCGTGAACAAAAATTCGGAACGATAGATGCGTTATCACTGTGAAGACCAAGATAAACTACTGGCTACCTTATCCTCCAAACCGGAACACAACAATGCAAGCGCTTGACGGAAATAGATAGGTACTCACCCAGGCGGACGGTACTCCTCAGACTTGACATTGTCCTACCACGTGATGAGATAAGGGGGTAGTACACATTCAGGCGGATTCTTCAGGCTTGACAAAGCCCCTACCATCGTTAACCCCGAACCGGTAAACTCCGAATTAAATTCTATTCCCAAGCCCCAATCGCTATTTTGATTACAAATATCTATAATTATTTTTGTTGCTGCGTAGAAACGATAATATTGACTCGGCCCCGGTCGTGCAAAGGGGCCACAACACAGCGAATCGCCCGCTCGATGGACAAATATAATGGCTTTGAAACACAAATTAATTTCGCACTCTCCTTTGAAGAGTGCTTATCGGGATTCGTTTATTGAAATATGAATTAAATCGGTCCCCCGTAAGGAGAGTTTTCCATTCGGCTTATGATACATAGCAAGGAAAGAGTGTTTGTGAGTCTGTGCAGATGTACATCCATCACAGCCTATGACAGTCCACTGCAGGACTTAGGACCTATCCCAGGAAAGGGGACGTTATTGCCATAATCTCCACGCTCGGAAGGCGGGTCGGAGATCGCAGTGTTATAAATGTCGCAGCCGGATGGTTAAATTAGCCAGTTAATTAAACGGCTAGCTTCTTATGCTATTATTTAATAGAAAATTTGCCAATTTCAAGAATTTTTAATGTAATGTTTAAAGAACGAAATTGACCCGAGTTTACGGAGCTCCTCAAAATATTGTTACAATTCTAACTTAATCACAATAATCTCAAACAATAATAATAGTTTGCATTACGTTTTAATTCCGGTGGGTTAGGTTAGTGTTGTGACAACGCATGGAGGAGCTCCGTAAACTCGAGGCAATATCGTTCGTTAGACGTAACTTTCAAAATTCATGAATTTGGCAAATATTCAATCAAATAATTGCTTAAAAAGCTAGTCATTTAATTAACCGGCTATTTTAACTATCCGGCTGCGACATAAATATAAGAAGGGAAAAACGCTGCTGCCCAGTGTCCAGCTCACGGAGACTTTAGATAAAAAAAATTAGAATTGAACTTCAATTGAATTGCATTAAACTGAATAGCCAATGTGCTATATTTATCCCGACATCTGAAAACCCTGTTTCATTAGTGTGGAGGTTGCGCCGATTACGTTCAAATCGCGTGTTGTCCCGAATGATTGTCCAACTTTACGATCGGTGCTAATGGTAGGAAGCTTATTTTGAAATATCTCTATTGACACTGCTTAGGAATAGCGTACGAACAGCGTACTCCCAGCATACGCCCCACTAGGTAACTTATCATGTCCGCGCAGTAGCAGCAATTTCGCTCTTTGGACTTTGCTCGTTGGTTGGAATGCTGAGTCTATACTGTTGCTGTACATGGAATAAATAAAATGTGATTAGAAAAGAAAACAGCAATAAAAAGTATTCGAGAAGGTGACGCTCGCCAATCTATGTGAATGGATACATGAACAAAAACAAAGGCATGTGGGAAAAATGTGACTGGGACTGCTATGCGGAACAAACCATTTAGGGGAAAGCTAATCTAGGCATTCGCTCTACATTTTTTTTTTATGTTATCCGGCAGACAAACACGCATGCGGGCCACCTGATGGAAAGTGGTCACCGCCGCCTATGGACATCAGCAACACCAGGGTAGTCACCAATGCGTTGCCCGCCTCTGAAGAGACCTCTAATATACCTCTTGAACGATCCCATGTCATAGTCCAAAGGAAACAATGTGGCTGGGAGCTCCACATCCGAATCGTACGAGCGAGAAACGTTCTTTCAAACCTTCGCGTGGTGACCAACAGAGGGTCTACGTAGTGGGGATGAGTACCCAGCCCACGGCGGGTGGTGCGATGGCGGAATTGTGCTGTTGGCACCAGATCGAAAAGTTCCTCGGAACACTCCCCATTGTACAGCCGGTAGAACACACACAGGGAGCCAAAGTCCCTTCGGTTAGCCAATGGTTCTAACTTGCTTGTTTGTATGGGATCGTCGACAACTCGAACGGCACGTCTCTGTACGAGACGTGTCTCTACATATGCTATTTGTAAGCGTAGATATTTAACAGAGATCCTACCAAAGGTAAAACTGGGCTCTTACTCTTATGCATTCCACTGTTCCAGTTGTAAAGATTTTTCCAAGTTTTTAATGTTTTTAAACAGACGATAGTCGTCGCTAGAAAGAAATATTTTTATAAATATTTGCCGGAACGTCGCAGCGTCGGGTGGAATGTTACATGGAAGGAAAAGGCGTTGTGAAACCGGACGAAGATACTTGCCAAAGCTAGTATGTTTGGACTTGTACTTCCGATTTATTTAAAATAATTATTTAACAAATATTAAGTGGAATTACAAGCACTTATTGGTACTTCACAGGTGCTAAACGTTTGATCTGTACTTAATTCAGTAAAATATGTTTATTTCATGGAAAACTTAACTGAATTTCCCACGATTCCACCTAACCTTTACCTACGTTTGCGAATTACGTTCAGCCGAGCAAATACGAGGGAATGAATTTAAATTTATAATATTTTGTTTGTTCAAATTCCCCTCTTTATAAATTGTAAACAATAAACAGATCTGAAACGTAAATTAATTTGCAAATTACGGCTGGGTTGCTTTATTAATGTAATAGGTCTGTTTTCAGGGGTCTTTACCGATAAATTAAAATAAAGTAAATTACTATGAGCTCTCACAGTATGGTCACATGTTGCGTAAGCCCCAGGGATACGTGGGAAACAGGTGTCTAAATCGAAAGAGGTCCCGCGGGAGACCTAAGAACCGATGGATTGACATCACCGAGTCGGACGCGCAAACCCACGGCTTACGACGTGAGGATGCCGAAGATTGGGCAAAGTTTAGGAAAGCAGGAAAGCGGACCCTGGCAGTAGCCGGGATTGACCGCTCGGATGATGATGATGACTTTGAGCTCTCACAGTGCGCACAAACGCACAGTGTGCCCAACTGACAATATTTGAGTGGCGTTCGGCACTATGGAACGAAGGTCAGGAACGAAGCTGACCAATCATAGATCCGTATTGAATGCAGTGCGTTCACTTAGCATACTAGCATTATAGCACAGTGAGAATATATAGACTTTGAGTGCGCTGTAGGTTATCCTAAGTCATCGTAGGTGATGCCCCTGGTATTGCAAACGTCCATAGGCCGCGGTGACTGCTTACCATCAGGCAGGCCGTAAGCTTGTTTGTCACCTTAGTGGTATAAAAAAAATCGTATTTCGTATCGTACATTAGTGTGATGCGCGCACACAGACAGACAAACAGACAATAATGAAAAAAAAAGTCTGACCGTCATTTACGTCAAAGTATCTTGAACCGACTATTTTTTCTGAAATATCTTCGTATGTACACGGCTTTTATACAGATTTATAATACCAATAGACATTGATTTGAGCATCATTTAGCACCGGAAATTCACGGTGAGGGAAAACATCGTGATGAAACCTGCACATTGAGGCGACTGGATGTGTAACCACGATCCAATCTGGTCAGGTTCCCCTGGTAGCAGGGTCATGGAGGTCAAATGGCAGTCGCTCCACTATAATTACCTAACCTGCCAAATCCTGGATCATGGTCAAGGCCGACCCCGGGCCCTCGAGCGCGAGAGCACAACCGGGACATTACGGCCAAGATTTTATTTTGATCATTTAGCACCAGAAAGAAGCCGAGCATTCGACCGTGATCAATTTATTTATCATCTCATTGTAGTGGCCCACAATACAAGTCCATACGTGCCTTCGGCCGATACAAAGCCCACCAAATAATCCCGTCGTCACTAGCGCCATAGATCACGCGAGACGGGCTACGCAATAAAAACGATTTGTTACAGGCAACAAAAACCGACCTGCCCCATTGATTTATTACTTTACCAAATACTTGTGTTGGAGGAATAAGAAAATTCAAGAGAAAAGTAAGGCGGAAGGGGAGTTTTCAAACGGATGCGTCGCTTTTAATTCTTCGATTCTTGACTTACAATTATTGTGGACTATTCCTAGGTATGACTGAATAGGCTGTTACTTGACAGGCTGTTTGCGGGACTGTGAGATCCTTTTGTTGGCTAGGTGTGCCACAGCATAAAAATTCCGAATCGAAGTATTAATTTTGTAATTTGTTGTATACCTACGTTTTTTGTTTTTTTTTGTATGATTAACGTTTATTTTTTGTTATGTAGTTGTTGTGAGGCCCACGCTGCGTCTTCCGGTACGTGGTCGCCACTCAAGAACGGCTTTGGTCGCGACTCATGCTGAGCGAGGTCCCTTTATCAACTGGGAGGGCCACAGCACGGCAATGCCAACTCGACATTTTAAATATGGCAACAATTTATATGTAATTTTATGTGTTGATGTATGTCTTTTTCTTTTTTTGTGACGTTTCTAGTTATAATAAATGAGTTATTTAATTATTTAACTGCCCCATCGGCCATCTGTTCTTCGAGCTATGTGCCCTGCCCACTGCCACTTCAGTCTGGCAATCCTTAGAGCTATGTTTGTATGAGTATGTATATGCGCGGGTAGGCCTCCTACAAGGTGGACCGACGACCTGGTAAGGGTCGCAGGTGCCAGCTGGATGTGGAAAGCACAGGACAGCTTTTGTGGAGATCTCTGTGGGAGGCCTATGCCCAGCAGTGGGCGTCTTCTGGCTAATATGATGATGATGATTGTTGTGACATAGTGTCCTTGTTGAGCAATAAATGTCTTTCATTATTTCATTCATTCATGCATTCTCCATCTTCTACTGCATCGTCGTAACGGTTAAATGCCTGGCTAGTTCTTATAAAAATAAGTTTTCAAGTATTTTTCTTTTCATAAAAAGCTTTAGCCTTTCTCTATTTTATACGTTTTCAATTTTAACAGGATATTAACTATAATCAGGCAGACGATACTAAACTCGTAACAAGACAAGTTCTTTTTTTATCATAGGTACAAAAAAGAAGATTTCCATACACATTTTAAATCCCGTGCAACTTTGAACCGATATATTTTAACCAAAATCTGACATACCACAAGAATATTGGATGTAAATATTGGTTTCTGGACCACGTGTTAAAATTTAATTTGCTTTGGTAGCGTTATATTGGAGATATGATCAAACTACGTTTACATGAAGTGCGCTCGGGAAATATACATATAAGGCGTGATTTTTGCACGATTTGTCCAAAATGTTTATGCAATTTTGGTCTCTAAAGCTTATTTAATTATTTGGAAACAAACGCGCACCGCCTGCATCACACAGTCACCGTGTCGCACGCGCAACTGATATTCTGAAGGACCCTAGATAAACTATCGGAAAATTATTAATAACGTACTGTCACGGGGTGAAAATCGGTTCCCCAACTCCCAAACAGTCTCTGGGTCCCCAGACCTTGGTCCACCTCGCTTAGCCAACGATATTAGGAGGCACCCTAACTGAAGTGCAGCTAGCCTCAAAGTACGTAACGGTCACCCATCCAGTTCCCGGACTTTGTGCCTTGCTTAACTCTGGTTATCGGTCTCAAAAGCATGCTGGCACTAGACCAGGGTTTTACAAATTGTAATAAATATTGCAACATTCTCTACCAAAGCATATCGTTTAAAGTGCCAGTGCCAACCAAGGGACGAAGTGAAGAGAGGCGCTAGGGAGGGGGGGATGACAATAAAAATACGAAAACGAATAAAAAATGTAAGGAACGAATGAACCGCGAATATCTCAGTAATTGTTGCATGGAAAAGATCGTGCTAACGAGCGGCAGGGAATAAAAAGAGACAAAGCCGGGCCACAAAGACAGCGGGCGGGATTGTGCCAGATTGTAAAGTAGCAACGGAAAATTTAGTTATTGTTAGTTTTTTAGTCTTTGCCTGTCTAATGGTAAAATGACAGTGTTGTTTTCAATTTTAAATAAATTTTATTTTAATTTCTTCTGTAGCGTCGTTCAAACGCGTACCTAATCTTACGTACATTAAAAAATAAGATTTTGACGGTTGCCGTAAAAGTTGATTAATATTATGTAGGTAGATAAGGCCAATAATTTTCTCTTTAAGAAAATAGGCAAAAGTATATACTGTTTCTTTTTCTTTTTTCTTTTTTTGTCAAATTATGTGTAAAATATTATTTATGTTTATTCATTCATAGGTAAATAATGTAAAAAATATTATTTGGAGCTTGGAGCTCGTGTCCGAGCCTAATATAATGGAGATTACAAGCAGCAAGAGCCTGGTTGGACGGCCCAGGTGTCGATGGATGGACGACGTCCGGAAAGACCTGCGTGAACTCCAGATAACGAACTGGGAACAAATGACGCAGGATAGGGACCAATGGCGAGTTCTTGTCAAGGCCAAGATCCACTTCGGGTCGCTGGGCCAGCGAAGTAAGTAAGTGTTATTTAGAGCATGTAAACAAAATTAAGTAAATATCTCGGTACAATATAAGGTAGTCTGGAAGAGACCGCTTAAAGCGATAAGGCCGCCTTTGTGCGCATGTAAATGTTTTTTTTCCTTCTTTTACGTATATTTCACTTTTGTGTGTGCAATAAATAATTTTTGCTTCTTTCACTTACATACCTTAATATTGTATGTAAAACTACAACACAAAACTTGTACTTTAAGAAATAAAGAAATAGAATACGAATCATATTAAGCTAATAATATGATTCGTATACTATATAAGCTAAGTATTTTCCGCACACCAAAGGCTTCCCGCCATCTCCCTGGCCGCGCACCGCGAAGAAAACGGGGCAAATAATAAAAAGAAGCCGCGCCCCTTTGATGGAAATAAAACGAGCTATTCATTACGGGACCAAGTCGCGGGATTTATTCAACGGTCCTGTTATACCCCCTCTACCCCCCCCCCCCCCCTTAGCCCCCCCTAGGCGCCGCACTAGCCGCTTTCAACGCTCATAAAGGTGTTCTATAATTGTGATTTCATTAAGAGTAAAAGTGGACTTCGCAGTTTCTTTTTCGGCAATTAAGACGATGCCATTGTTTGAGTTTTCTATAGCGATGGACTACTTTGTAATAATGAAGGGTGCGCGAATGTGGCAGTAAATATTATTTTCGTATAGAATACAATATTAAAATATATTTCTTTATTTATAATAAACTATTGATTTAGAATGACATAATAGTCATGTGCCGCGTTCGCCTTGACCATGATCCAGCTTTCGCAGATCAGGGCGACTGTCATCTGACCTCCATCACCCTGTTAGCAGGGGAACCTGAACAGATTGAAACATGGTTACAGATTCAGGTCGCTTGAATGTAAATGTTTCACCACGATGTTTTCGCTTACGGTAAGAGCATCAGTGTTTAACTAATATAGGTACGTAACTCATAAACGGTTCATGGCGGCACCGGGGATCGAACGCAGTACCTCTCGCTTGCAAGTCAAACCTGGTAGCCAATAAGCTCTAATTCATAAAATCAATAAATGCAATATTTTTAATAAAATGCGTCTCTGAGTGACTCTGTTCTGAGTTATGTACATTACTTGAATACTAACTGATACTCTTACGGTGAGTCAGGTTCTCTTGGTACCAGATTCACGGATTTCAAGTGGCAGTCACTCCAATATAATTTCCTGATTCGCCAACTCCTGGATCATGGGCAAGGCGGACCCCGGGCCCTGGTGCACAACCGGGACATTAACACAAAGATGTTAATAATTTTTATTTAATAATAAATATGTCTCCAATACACTCTCCTAAAGATACCCTCAAATCACCACACATCCGCCTTACAAACCGGTAATACAAGTCAGGCCGTGCGTGCCTCACTTTTCCCTTCGAAGACCAATTTGTTCGATACAAGCGCAGCGGTGTCTTCACAAAGGCTTATGGCCAGCTGCGTACGGTTTAATTGTATTGATCTACTAGCTATCTCCCGCGATTTCATCCGCGAAATACTATAAGGGCAGGACAAGCTAAATCTCTGGTTCTACGGTCAACCGAATTAGATGAAACATGGCCTAGATTTTAACTTTTTAAGCTGTATTCCATGTACAGATATAGAATATTAATACAGTATAGAATGTTGATTTGTATTTCAGAACTTTAAACACATTCACACAACTAACGTCATTGTTTTACTGATTATTTAAGTAATATTTTGCCATTTGTTTTTCTTTTTCAATAAAAAAGATGAATCTCAAATTTTAAAATTTTATATCAATGACGATGTTTTGGTAAATAACTCAATAACATAACAAAAGTAATATCATGAACACCGTGACAAGTCAGTTGAAAACGCTCATCTTATGCCAATTTTTTAGGAAAAACGTGACACCTCGACCCCTCTTTTTTTAAATGTAATTTTTTACCTTGAATGTTTGGAATTATTTGGTTTTTCCTTTATTTGCATAAACCTCATTTATTGAAAAACATACTATTAGAAGGTTTGTCGTTCACACTAAATAATCGTCTTGGCTAATGTCCCGATTGTGCTCTCGCACACGAGGGCCCGGTGTCCACCTTGATCATGATCCAGGATTTGGCAGATCATAGAGTTACAGAGTAACTGCCGTCTGGCCTCCGTGACCTACCAAGGGCGCCCGACTTCATTGGATCATGTTTACAATATATATGTATTCGCCTGAATGTAATTATTGACGTCTGAAATTTATTTTGTAATAATAATATGTCATTTATTTAGACTTGTAGATGTAATGATATGTAAAGATTGATGGTGTAACACTCGCGAATCTGTACGAGCTTGCAATTAGTTTATATTCACTACTGTATTTTGAATGTAAATTTTTAATTAATTTATTAATTTATTTATTAGTTCATTTCACAGTTTAAGCAATTAAATACATATAAAATATGGGTACATTACGGTTGAAATGCCAATGACAAAACTGCATTTTAAAATTTTGTTATGTAGCCACTAAGCAGCTTAGCAGATAGATACCCAAATTGACAAACAAAAAGAACGATAAAAAAGAAGAATAAAACAAGGTATATACATGTACACTGGCGTGTGTGTGTTTGTGTGTGTGTGTGTGTTTTCCTTAATAAAATAAAAATAAAACCCCGTCACTGCGATCGGAGATATCCCAAAACGCCTTTTGTAAATTGTACACGGCTCAAATAAAAAATGTCGAGAGTAGGGAAGACATGCTCTTCGTAAAGGTCTATGGCCCTGTTAATCGAAGAGCCTAAAGCGTAACCGCTGCGCACGCGGCGGTGGTCGAGCAGGCGCGGCCAGCGGCCACTGCGGCGGATTTATGAAATAAATAAATCTAAATCTAAATGTCATTTACACTATCTTCTTATATTATTTATATACTGACCGAGTGTCATCATCACCATCATCTTAGCGTCTATCCCAGCTTTTTCCAAAGTCCGCTTTCTAACACATTCTTCTCCTTTATTAAAAAAAAAAAATTAAAAGAAGTGCAGAAGTCGCATGAAATTATGAGCCATTGGTACAGAGTACAGACTAATAATGGCCCACTTGCACCTACAACTACCATTTATACACAATCGCCTACTCAGAATAACGGAACAGCACTAATGACCAAAGCTGGCAACACCAGAGACACATGCAAACAATTCCCACTTACATACACCCATTCATTAAACCGTCCAGTGCGAATATCACCACTTAATTTCCGTGGAAACAATATGTCATCTAAAGTGCAGTAGTTAGGCTGCGTTCACACCGGGACTTTACACATAGCGAAAATGAAAATGAATGAAAATGTATTTATCGAATTAGGATTACGTGAATTAATCTCTTTTCAAAAGTCAAAAATATAACGGAAAACAAAGGGAAGTTAAGCGAGCTCATCCAGGTAGGGGGCGACGCATGCAGACCGATCAGCGCGTACGAGGGCTCACTCCGGCGAGACACTGCGTTACATATCTTGTTACTTATCACCATATTTTGTGGAAATACAGTGTTGCCACTTTTTTTATTCTATTCAGTGACAAATGAGCAGACAGATCACTTTAGTTTTTTTTTAATTATTGTTAATAGTCTTGCATTGACCTCAATTCACCTGATGGAAAGCGACGATGAGGTCAAAGATGTAGCATGCGTGCCTAGAAGGTACCTATTCACTCTTGACTTGAAGACCCCAAGGTTATACTTATCGGGGAACAGTGGTTTTTGTGGTTTTACTATTATACTGGTGGTTTGAGAAATTCATGGGAAACAGGTGCATGAACCTGCCGGTATCACGAAAGAGGCCCCGTGGGCGACTCAAGAAGCAATGGATTGACATCGTTGAATCGGATGCGAGAGCCAACGGCTTACGATGCGAGGACGCCGAAAACCGGGCGAAGTGGAGAAGATTGAGTAGGAAATCGGATTCGGACGATAATTATGACTGATGGCTGATTTGGATGCCGATGACGACGCGAGAATGTCAAAGAGCGTGCGAGAAGTGAAAAAAAATGAGTGAGAAAGCGGACCAGTAGCAGTCAGCCAATGGACGTTAAAAATATGATGATTTTAACTGGTTTATTTGAGACCCCTATCGAAAATGCGACAATCGTACTAAATTAAATTAAATTAAGTATATATAATTTGTTGGTATTAGTAACAATTGTAAATGCCAAATATCACTTAATCTGCCAAATCCAAGATCCTGGTCAACGCGAACTTCGGGCCCTCGTGGGCGAGAGCACAACCAGGACATTAACGCCGATAATTTTTGTTTTATTGCCACTAGTAAAGTGATATGTAACGCGATGTGTAAAGTCCCAGTGTGGCCGCAACATTATACACGAGTGTTATGTTTCGTTACTGCATTCTAATTTTAGAGAATAATTACAGCGCAAGAATTCCTTGCATTCCGGAATTCCTATATCTGTCGCGCTCTGGCACGTTGCTATAATAATGTGCTATCTCTGTCGCATGCAGTAATTGCAGCTCATTTCGTGTCAGAAGCGAATATGTTGGTTATGAAATAATAGGGAATGTGCGTGGTTTTTAGTTTGATAATTAAATTTGATTAATCAATCTTTGCATAATAATTAAACCTACTGAATGATTGAACAAGTTGTTTTGAAAGAAAGACAAAATACTGACGTATAATTTTTTTTACATTAATCTTGGCGAGTATTTGACTGTCATTTAATCTAATGTCGAATTTATAATTGTCTAGAAACATGCAAGCAACATGGTTTGACGACCTGAGTAGTTCAGTGGTCAACATGCCAGTCAGCCACGCAAGAGGTACCGGGTTTGATTCCAGGCCGGGCAGAAATTTTAATGATGAATTTTAATTTATGTTACGGGTCTGGGTGTTCTATGTATAATAAGTATGAATTTTAAAAAAAAGTATGTAAGTAGTATATCAGTTATCTAGCACCCATAGCACAAGCTTTGCTTAGTTTGGGGCTAGATGGCGCTGTGTGAATTTGTCCACGATTATTTATTTATTTTGATTTATTTATGAAAATGCTTTAAAAAGTCTATTAGCGAGGACCTAAATAGTTTTTATTTTGTTGTTAATCTGTAGATTTTCCATATTAAAAAAATATACATCGACCTTCGAGTTGGATCTCGTTTTAAATATAGGAATTTCCGATAGCTTATTTAAAAGCCAACTGTACCCCGCGGATTCCACCACAGGGTCATATTATACATCCGGGATGAATAATAGTTTGTCCCTTGGAATGTAGCTTTTTAATACTGAAAGAGCTTTAAAATCAGTTCAATAGTTTTGGTAATAAACCTACAAACAAACTTAAACAAAATTCAAACTTTTCCTCTTTATAATATCATTATAGATTTGTTTTATAAGCATATTCCCTATTGCAACTCCTTACATGTCAACAAGCCGAGAATACTCGTTGAATACAAAACAATTGTTGTATTGTTTTGTGTACAGTACTGCGTAGAGCTTGGCTACGAGGCGTAGCACATTGCTACGCAGCGTAGCATTGTAGCTCTTTGTTTTATGAGGCATACACATTATAATTTGTGTCATTTAGGACACCGCTTTTCTCGAATTTTCTTTACAAACCCATCCGACATTCCGTCACCCTCCCAAGATTGGATCATTGTAACAAATTCAAGTCGCCTAATTATGCAGTTTTCCCGACGATGTTTTTCCTCAACGTAAGAGCATCGGTTATTGCTCAACTAAAGTACATAACTCAAGGTCACTGGTTCTTCAAGAAGGAGTGATTAGATTTTTACGGGGTCGGCAACGCGTGGGTGATGCCCATGGTATTGCAAACGTCCATAGGCTGTGGTGACTGCGGCGGTTACCATCAGGCAGGCCGTAAGCTTGTTTGCCACCCCGAAGGGGTATAAAAAAGAACCTGTCTAAAGATTTGACATGAAATAAACGAATGTTACGTAATGAAAAGTCATTCTGAATGAATAATGGCAAGAGAAACTAAATTTTAATACCTATTCAACGGTACCTAACATGACAAAGTTTGTTGAATTTCATTTTTTTTTCACAAAAACGGCTGGTAGTCGGATATTGAGTTTTGATCAAAACCATATCTTCAGTGACACTCGATAGATTACGTAGATAGACGTAAGAACCAAGTAAAAATATACCTTATTCTAAAAACAATACATTCCACTTTAATTTGCTCTTCCTTGAGAAGGTGTCTAATGAGTCACATATTCTACATGCTATCTACCTACGTATGTATAAACAAGACTGGAAATGAATGAGTACTGAATACCAAATAGTTGCTTAACCTCCTAAAAACACTCTCCTTCACCTCTCGACTCATTTGATACTAACATTTTAGGTCAAATGTTTCCAACAGAAAACAAACTAAAAGCAAATTAACCTGTAGGTCACCGAGTGTCACGACCCATGACTCGCAAAGTGGAGTGTGCACGGCACTTAATATTGTTTGTCAGTTTAGAAGCACCAGCAGGTCAAAGTTATAAAAAAGGCACTTAAAATTATTCATAAGGTACAAATTTGCGAGTCGTTTGATATTTCTCTTTTGCACGTTTATTTCTTAGAAGTTGAAGTCAGACAATATCCAGGTAATGTCATCTGGAATTCTTAATGTCCATAGGCAGTGGCGACCATTTTCCATCAGGTAGCCTGTTTGCCTGTTTGTCATATTTATATAAAAATCATAGTAATATAAATTAGAATAAGCAGCAGCAGCAGAAAAACTAACTCTTCTATCGAGTCAATATTTATTTATTTATTTATTGCTTCATAAGTTATATTAACATTATGAACCCTTACGGGCACTGCAATTTTAAACTTTATTTTTTTACTTTATACTGTAATAACAATATTTTTCTTCCATACATGTATGTACTGCGGTACCTTATTTAGGTACCGGGGGGTAATAACATAAAAAATATATGAGCAAGTTACTTCGTTGAGCGCTGCAATAGGAATACCAAACTAACTACTAGAACTTACTTCTATTTCAAATGTAACTTCTATTTTAAATGTATAATACATTTGAATTCATTCCAGTGCTATGTGCGCTCACCAAAGCCGCCTACAGGCGTTTCGATCCCCAGTATGACCAAATCTTACCGAAGCGCACACACACCAGATGAGTGTGACCACCCCAGCCAGCGAACCCAGGAACACATACATTGTCATTACATTTGACACACAACCTCTCAACGTGCGCAATAGGTACACAACACAGCATCTAAAGGATAGTTAGTGCCTCCCCCCCTCCTCCCCCTCTAAGGGAGCTTTCGCAAACAATTTAGGAAGCTTTTAAGGTCGCGAGTTAAGCTGAGTTTAACCCGGAGTTAAGCGAGTGAGCAGGAAGCCACAGGTTATTCTGTACAGACGGGAATGCTCCTAGATGTGTTTTTGGCCGTCATATATTTTCAGTTTTGAGTGGAAAGTCTAATTTTCAGAACGTTTACTGCAAAACGTTGAAGAACAATAAAAGTATTAGAAGCGACTTTTTTATTTGTTTTGTGTTATACAGCAGACAAACAGACAAGCGGGCCACCTGAAGGGAAGTGGTCAATAGAATGTCTACATCCTAACCGACAAAAAGTTAGATTACCCCCGACCAAGTTGCCTGAACTCTTCTATATTATACTCTTAAATATTTTCTAAACTATATAAACTAATGGAACAAAGCTACGAACCGTGTCGATTAAACTGGCTTTCAAACACAGCAAACTGTATCCAAATCGGTGCATTCGTTCGGGAGCTACAATGCAGACAGATACACAAAGCCAATACATACATCATCATCATCATCAACACAGCCCGTAACAGTCCACTGCAGGATTTAGGGCCTCTCCCACGAAAGGGGAAGTTATTGCCATAATCTCCACGCTTGGCAAGCGGGTTGGAGATCGCAGTGTTTAAATATAACAATGAAAAATGCTGCAGCCCATCTTCCAGAATACGGAGACTCTTGATATTTTGCCTCGAAAACATTAGTCGCCTTGTACGACACCCATGAGTGTAAGGGGTTGGTGCTATTCTACTCTGCCGGACACCACACGGCCAATACAATAGTAGTATAATATTAAGAGGGGTGCAAGTCAGAAATTTGAACAACATAAAAATTGTGTACAATGATGCGGCGTTTTTTCAAAACTGTCATATATAACTTAAAAGTGAAAGTAACGATTAAAAACTTTGTTTCAGCGTCTCTTGTAAACGTTCTTGACATTTAAATCATGACGTAATCAAGTGGAAGAAGACTGCAGCGCATTGGGGAATATCTATCCCTTTTGAATTAGAGCCGCCCGACTTGGGAAGTAACCCCAAGGTAAGGTTTCCAGTTCTCCATGGGGTGGAGATTTAGGAACCGTGTCCTTGGCAGTAGAGGGGCATTTGCCTTTTTGCTGCCAGAGCAACGCGTCCCGGGGTTTTAGAGATAGGCAACGCATTGGCGACGCTCCTGGTGTTGCTAATGTATATAGACAGCGTTTACCACTTTCCATCAGGTCACCCGATTGCGTGTTTGACTACAGTATGACACAAAAAAATCAACTACCATGAACCTAATAAGATGAGGAAGACGACTAAGAAGCAATATCCGCTCGTCTACACAGCCGAACAGTCTCGGAGTTATGATGGTCTCAGCGAGGCGAAGGCGCTCAGATTTATTTCGTCAACTTAATTGGACCCGTGGCTCGGGTGGAAACACTGCTACCATGTCAAAAACACTCTCTTGTGTAGACAACACAGTGCTACACGACTACTAATTTAATTATATTGTGTATAGTAGGTTGGTACCTACTTACTGGTGACTGGTGTCTAGCTAGCTAGGTCAAATTTCGAGAAAGAGGTCAATCGACGAATCCTACTCGGTTGGGCAGCGTTCGGGAAGCGATGCCACATATTTTCGTCAAAATTACCGCAGTGTCTCAAGACGAAGGTTTCTGACCAATGTGTGTTGCCTTGATGACCTACGGAGAAGAGACGTGGCCGCTCACTATGGGCCTTGTAGCTCACTGTCACTAATGGGTAGTGGAAATAGTAAAAACATTATTTTTACAGAACCGTAACAAATAAACTGTTTTAATAATAACACTAAAACTAAATCATACAAAAAGTCATTAACATCGCTGCCCCCAGAATTGTGCCCGGAAACCTGACTGCGTTGCCTTGTTGGGTAGCAAAACTTATCCTTTGTCCGAGGAACGAGCAAGCACTCAGGTCACCTGTGGCGTTTGTCAGTTTGTTTGCTAAAACTTTATGAAGCCTCAGGGCCTCACGGTCCCAACGTTTCGACACCAAACGGCTATTTTGATGTTTACGGCACCCAGTACACCCAGACCTGTAACAGTAATTAAAATTTACCGAGAATCGAACCCGCTGTCAAGAGGTCCCTTTCATGGTAAACCGGCCATGTTGATCTATGTACCACGCAGATAAACAGTAAAGTTTTTTCCCGTGAATACAGAATTGAATAGATGAAAAGAAAACAATCAGTCAATCATACCTTGTGGCTCTCCATAGTCACTGCCAACCCTTGTGGGATGAGGGCTGAGTGGATTCTGAGTATTTATGTATGTCTGTAGGTACCGTGTAGTAAACCAGTAAAGTATCAAAGTTTAGACTTCTGTGACTCCTGTTATATGTAACGACTGCAATAGACCCGTCATTATCATCATCTTGGCGCTATATCCCGGTTACGCTCGCGCATGGTACGCGAGGGCCCGAAGTCCGCCTTCCTACTCGTCCAGCCACTTCACCACACACAAATCCCGCTAAGTCAATAGGTATTCCGTGGTATGCCATTAACCAATGAATCACGCAGGTAAAAATATCAATATATTATTTAACGCCAATTAGTAAACAAAAAATCGTATGAGTGAAATAAATCAACGTAATGTACGGAAATGACCTGCGTAGATTTCAATAAAATTAATGTGGTCCAAGCTTAATCTACATAAAAAAAGTCATAAAACTCAACCTTAGCAAAGCTAGCAGAGTCCGGGAACTGGATAGGTGACCGTTTCGTTCTTCAGGCTAGTCGAACGTTCAGCACCGCAACGAGCTTGCCACTCGTTAGGTGTGCCTCCTAATACCGTTGGCTTGACGAGGTTGACGAATATCTTCCGCTGGGGACTTCGAGACTGGTTTCACATTCTCGGGAGCCGATTGTCACCACGTGACGGCAAATTATTACTACTAATGAACTTGGCGTTAATGTCCCGGTTGTGCTCTCGCGCACGAGGGCCTGGGGTCCGCCTTAACCATGATCCGGGATTTGGCAGGTCAGGTAAATACAGTGGAGCGACTGCCATCTGACCTCCGTGACCCTGCTACCAGGGGAACCTGACCAGATTGGATCATGGTTACACTTCCAGTCGTTTATGTGCAGGTTTCATCACGATGTTTTTCCCTCAACATAAGAGCATCGGTTAGTATTCAACTAATATACATAACTCAGAAAACAGTCATTGGAACATGGCCGGAGTGGGATTCGAACAAGGGACCTCTGGCTTACGAGTCGTATACTCTGACCGCTCGGTATATTATTACTACTAAAACTACCAAATCAAGAGGCAAGGTTTCAATAAATAACTTTCAAAAAAATAATATATAAATAAGTACATCTCCTCTAACAACGAATAACTGAAGTCCATCGCCTGTGTTCATGATATATGGAATAGCAATATTTGTTTTTTTTTCTTCTCATCATTTGTAGTAGAAACCTTTGTTCGTCATTTAGTGTAGAAAGTGTTTAAGCTGACTCTCTGTACATGCCTGCTTTATCTAGGAACCTTCTACGATGTCCGTAAAAATGGTTGTCTGGAAGAGATCGCTTTAAGCGATAAGACCGCCTTTGTACTATATTGTCTTACTGTTACTATGTTTTACTGTCTTTGTATGTACAATAAAGAGTTATAAATAAAAAATAAATAAATAAATAAAACTTCAGATTTCAGATTCCGTAGATTGTAAAGAAATACGTTTTTACTTAGTTAATTAGTTAGTTATTACATTCAAATTCATTATTATTGATCATCACGTCATTATCTTATTCGGCATAATATCATTTCATATTTATATTAGGTATTGGTATGTTATGAGTCATTATTATAATATTGGTAATGGGTGCGTAATTAGATCTATTACCTGGTTTTTGACAAATAATTTCTAGTATGATTTCTATTATATTAGCTCAATTGGTTATATAAGTGGGAGAGTTTGGGGCTTAATGGTGAAAATAGTAGTATTTATTGGAATAGTTTGGTAGTGAGATAATTTAAATTTAGTTTATATGTAGTATCTATTGTAGTAGTAGTAGTTTTGTATTAGTTAAAGTATCCAATTTATTATCGGTATAAGTGTGCCAACAGACTTTTATTTTTTATTCCAAAATATATCAGCGAAAACCTGTAATTGGCTTTCTGTTTCATAAGAATACTAATATTATGTTGTGGGATTGATGTAGGACTTCCAAAAAAAAAATTAATACCTAGTTAATATTATCCTTGGGGGTAGAAGTCGAAAGGCGTGACGTTATTATCTATAATCGAATTCATCTAGTTCTGCCAACTATTATTAAATTTTACTGAGATCTATATAAGCATATTTTCATCTCATGTATAGATAGATAGATAGAATCTTTATTGAACACAAAAATCCAAAAAAAAGAAAATTTTACAGGTCTTTTCTAACATTGTGGGCAAAGGTGGCCTTATCGCTACAAGCTACTACAATACTATACTAGAAGCTAAAAATTATTCACTTACAGATTAATATACACACTATAGGCTACAATATAGATAATATACATACATAATAATATGATGATTAATTTTACTAGACATATTTATATAATATATTGAGCGCGGTCCGGCTCTGCCTGGCATTGCCGGGCACGGTCCGGTCGTGACTGGCGTGGGGTGGGTTGGCTGCTGCCACTGTGTGCTTCCTTCCTACTTTCCTACCCCCCTTTTGACGATTGAAAAAGATATTTAATGTCCTAATCAATAAATAAATTTTGAATTTTCAAATTTATGAAATGGTATACTTCGGGCACTGATTTTATTACGGAGACTTTGAGAGAGAAACACTGTAATCGCATAAAAGGATCCTTTAAACACTACGCCCACATGCTCGACGTAATCTTTTATCCCTCGGTGTTTTCCCAACTGCCGAGGAAAGCTAAAATTGGCATCTCCATAAAGCCTGATAAAGAGATTAGGTAACAAAGACAAAAATAAAACTGAAAAAAAGTACAATGTGAGTTATAATCGGTCGCGAAAGGCTTTGTAGGCGGGCAACAAATTATATTTCTATTTACAAACACTGATTTCTGATTTATTTATGCTACGCAGTGAAAAACCCGATAACTTACATTATGGTAAGCGATAACTGTCGCCCATAACATCTACGATTTATGCATTTAGGTTATAGGCAACAGATAGATAGGTAGATAAATAAACACAACAGAAATACAGAACCGCAAATGCGTTGTCGCTGTGAAAGCTAAAATGGAATGCCTCATGGTAGGAACTACGCTGGCAACCGTATTCTTATCCTTTAAACCGCAACACAACAATGCAAGCGTTGTTGCTTGGCGGCGGAAATAGATAAGGCAATGATAATCACCCAGGTGGCATGTACCAATGACTCTGTTCTGAATTATGTACCATGAATAATGCTAACCGATGCTCTTACTTTGAGGTCGTGATGAAATCTGCGACTGAATGTGTAACCATGATCCAATATGATCAGATTCTCTTAGATCACGGAGGTCATACGACAGTCGCTCTACTGTAATTATCGGTTCCGTTTAATCCTGGATCATCTTTAAAGCGGACATTCGGTGAATAGGTATCTTCTAGGCACGCATGCTACATCTTCGACCTCATCGTCGCTTTCCATCAGGTGAGTTGAGGTCAAATGCAAGCCTGTTATTAATAATAAAAAAAAAAAACAACTTTGTGCCCTATTCGCGAGCCGAGAACCGGGACATTATCGCCTAGATTTTTATATTTAAACAAGCCATGGATAGTATAATAAGTACGTAGAATGTCTGCCGTTTTCATAATTTTGCTGCAGTAATATGTAGTTAACAGCAACGTGAGATAGTTAACAGCAATGCGTCGAAAATTATTACTAAGTCCCCTTGGTTTATCAAAACAAGTGAAGTGCACGAATACCTGGAAATGGCTACAATCAAGCAAGAAATAACAAAGTGCTGTAATTCATACAAGTATCGACTGGAAACACATGTCAATAAACTGGCAAATGACCTGAGAAACAACACTGAGGACATAAATCGTCTCAAAAGACCCAGACTGGCCTCAATATAAGGCAATCATATGGGATGATATGTCAGTGGATGTACATCCTCCAAAGTCAATATAATGCATATAATCTGATAGCCAATGGCTGATGGCAGATAGTTAAAAGAAAGAAAGAAAAAAAAACAGCAACGTGTGATGCGTACTGCTTTTGTAGCCGCAGAATTAAATGCAATATAATAATCATCTTGACGTTAATGTCCCGGTTGTGCTCTCATGAGGGCCCAGGGTCCGCCGTGACCATGATCCAGGATTTGGCAGGTCAGGTAAAATTAAATGCAATGAAATGGTTTATTTCAGACTTTGTAACTTTAAATTTTACATGTCCATGGGTTTGGTGTTAGTATATTATGTACTTGCTATCGATGCAATATTTGAATACGTTAATTATTTGCAACAGCAATTTTAGTTTCCATTTATTGAAATAATTTTTATTTATACAAATTATTCTGGAATCGAACAATAAATATGTTTTTTTTTTTTTTTTTTATGTTATCCGGCAGACAAACTAACCTAATATACCTACTACACTACTACTATAAACTAGACTAATATACCTCTTGAACGATCCCATGTCATAGTCCAAAGGAAACACTGTGGCTGGGAGCTCATTCCACATCCGAATCGTACGAGCGAGAAACGTTCTTTCAAACCTTCGCGTGGTGACCAACAGAGGGTCTACGTCAATTATTTCACTCCATCGCCTTCCTAACAGGATTGCCAATTCTGGAAACTTCATAGTAATGAAGACTTTTATGGAAAATGTCAAGAAAAACATTACAGAAATAGAATAAAATAATCAACAAGGTCGCTTCCCGCCGTCTGTCGCTATGTATCTATGTACGCTTGAATCTTTTAAATTACGCGATGGATTTTTATAAGTAAGACAAAGAAATAGGGTGTATGATAGGTGTACGGTAGGTATAGGATAGCTGTAGGGAAAGGGTAGTGGTAGGGTAGGGTAGGGGTAGGGTAGGGTCGGGTAGGGTAGTGTCGGGGTAGGACGCCGACGACGAAGTCGCGCCGTGTCCACTACTAATTGTATAATAATTATACAACAAAGCCTTATTTATTTATTTATTTATTTAGGACAACCAACAAGACTTACACTAACAAAGTTATAGCATCTTATAGCTTAAATAGTTTTTCTTTCTAAGTGCAGCCTTAATTAAAGGTTACCACGACAAGAAATGTAGACAACTTCGTTTAACATATTATTTAACGTACATTATTGTTTAAATTACTTAAAGTATTTTAAATATATATTTTGGAAAAACGATGTTAAGTAGGTATATAATAATAAATAATAAAGGTATATAATAAAATATTAAATGTTTAAATATGTAGGAAATATGAGCAACGTGGACCGCGGTTTATTAAATTTTGCGTTATATACCTACAACCTTGAAAACACCAATATCGGAGACCTGTTAGGGTTCAGCGACAGATAGAGAGGTAACAACTTTCTTTTTGATTGTTCCAGCGAAATCGTAAAATAGATCTATGTCCATAAGTTTGCTCATTTTATTAAACTGAAATTGTAACCGATTCAAGGTTGAAAACTTACCTAGGTTACTCCTAAAGCCAGCGATGCAGAATGGAACAAACCGACTTTGACGCACTGATCTAGAGGGAGCATTAAAGTTCAACTTTTCAAGAATTGTAGGACAATCAATAGCACCCTGGACAACTTTTGCGAGAAACATAAGATCTAGTAAAAATCTTCTGTCTCTAAGGTCAAGTACTCTAAAATGAGAAAGTCGATCATGATATGATGGTAATAGCTTAGCTTTATAGTGTTGATAACTGAGATGCCACAAGAATCGTCTTTGTACTCCTTCAAGGCGCTTCACATGCACTTCGTAGAAAGGAGACCAAATTTGACTGCAGTACTCAAGGCCCGAGCGGACAAGGGCATTGAACACAGCAATTTTTGTTTTAGGTTTTTGGAACTCCTTACTGTTTCTTATAACAAAACCTAACATTTTAAACCCCCTCGTAACTACTTTATCGATATGCAGATGAAACCGTAGTTTCGTGTCCAAAACAACCCCTAGGTCACGAATAGAGTCAACTGTCTCCAGCGGCTGATCCTTTATTGTGTATTTAATGCTGTTGGAAGAAGTACTCTTAGTAAATCTCATGTGTTTACATTTGGATATATTCAATGACATGCTATTTCTCTCACACCAATCAGATAGGTGGTTAAGGTCTTCTTGGAGCAAAGCAGCGTCATCAGGAGAATTTATGGCTTTAGCCAATTTCAAATCATCCGCATAAAGAAAATAAGCAGAGTGCTTAAATTCCTTGACAACATCGTTTATGAAAATGTTAAAGAAAATAGGTCCAATATGAGATCCCTGGGGAACACCTGATGAGGCAAAGAATGGAATGTTAGAGCAGAAGCCACTGGCAACAACACTTGATCGGCGATCCGAAAGATAAGAAGCACACCACGCAAGAAAGGCACCAGTAAAGCCACAACAGGAAAGTTTGTTTAGTAATAATCCGTGGTCAACTGTGTCGAAAGCTTTACTAAAGTCTGTGTAGACAGTGTCAACTGCTATTCGAGAATCGACCGCTTCCGAGACATAATCAATGAAACAAGCCAAATTAGTCGTGGTGGAGCGAGCCTTCATGAAGCCAAACTGGAAAGGTGAAATAATATGTTTTATTTGCCAAGAAATTATAGGACAAACTAACGACTCGAAGACTTTAGAAAATGTGGATAAAATAGAAATCGGTCTATAATTTCCGACGTCAGCCCGGTCACCAGACTTAAATATGGGCACAATCCGCGCTTCTTTCCATTTGGTTGGAAAGACGCCTGTGGCAAGGGAATGATTAAAGATTATTGAGAGCGGCAAACACAACTGCTCAGCACATGGAATGACAAACTGGGGAGGTATGCCATCAGGGCCAGCTCCTTTAGTTTTATCAAGTCTTTTTAAAGCTTTTAACACCTGATCGCTACTAAATCGCACGTTTGAGATCAGGTTTGATGGGAGAGAATGTTCATCTACGGTAGAGCTCAAAGAGCAACATTGCGGTTTGTATACTGAGGAAAAATAAGACGAGAAAAGATTACAAACGCTGACTCCATCCAAGGCCCGGGTATCTTTATAATGCATCGCCGCGGGGAAGTTACTACAATTACGTCTTTTATCCTTCAAAAAAGTCCAGAAGTATTTTGAATTCTTTAACAAATTGTCCTCTACTCTGCTAATGTAATTTTTATAACACACTTTTGTAACACTTATGCACCTGTTCTTAAGAATGTCGAAGCTAATTTTATCCAACTGGTTACCATAAACCTTAAACCGCCTCCTATATTTATCTTTCTCCCTGAGTAATCGTTTAAGTTCATTTGTATACCAAATAGGATAATTGTTACTTGTCAAACGCTTACCTTTAGGGACAAATTTAGTGATAGCTTGAGTGATTAAAACGTAAAAGTTATTCACCATTTCATTAACATCTTTGTATGAACATAATTCTTTTTCCCATTGCACATGGGCTAGATAAGAAGTTATCTTGTCAAAGTCGGCTTTGTAAAAACAATATTTTTCTGAGTTTGCGTTTTCGAGAAAATTACTTGAGCGATTATAGGGAATACAAACTTCTAATGGAGGATGATATGGATCTATATTGCTCAGAGTATAATTACTGATAGCCACATTCGTAATGGTCATGTTAGATAAAATGAGGTCAAGAATTTTATTTTGATGATTAGGTACATTATTGTACTGGTTTAAGTTATTTAAAGCCATAAAATCAAAGAGTTTTGAGGTATGTAGTGAGTCCTTCGAAGGATCTCTTACTTGAAGCCAAGATATGTGGCTCATATTAAAATCGCCCACAATAATTGTATTTTTAGAGTCCTCCAACAGTCGATTTGTGTTATCAAAATATGTATCCAATACATGAGTCTGTACTGGCGGCGGTACGTACAAGGCACAGACATAAATTCTTTCTTTTTGACTTTTATTATTTATCTCAACAGCTACCCATAGATCTTCACACTTACTCTCATAGTGTGATAGTCTTATTGATACCAAGCGCTTAGATACAGCGATAAGTACACCGCCACCAGACTTATTATAATTAAACCCACAGGTCTCTTAATCAAATTTGTACATTACTTCACAAAAACTTATGCAAAAACCGCTTAACAACAAATTAACAAATACAAGAATCGAACAACCACTATCCCCAACTACAAAGCGGCAAAGCACACTCAACCATTATTACTGGCGGTATCGCCACAGTGCAGAAATACCCAGTGCTCAATGTGAAAGCATATTTGTGTGTTAACGTAATTTCTGCAATGACCTGGATCTCTCATCTGCACTTTTATCACTTTCATATTTAGTTTAAACTAAATATGGAGCTACTGCTTGAATTCCTTCTTTAAATTCTCTTTGCTGTAGGCCTGCTGGAAGAAATTTCTTTTTAGAAATAAGTAGTGCATTTTGTGTCATGTATATATTTGCCATATCTTTGTTACTATTTTTGTGTGCAATAACTATTAAATAAAAATAAAATAAATAAATAATCAATTCTCAATAAAGAAACGAATAAAATCAGAATGGGCTACCCTGGGTTATACACAAGTTTCCTGTGACCTATCATAAAAATGTGATATCACAAAATATACCGGCATTTTGGTCTGCATTGCCTGCACATAATAAAAACTAGAGGTTGAAAACACTCTTTATTGCACAAAAAAATTATGAAACATATCAATATAAAACACATGGTCCACTATATCAATTATAGGTCTATTGTAACAAAACATTCACTGCATCAGAAAGTCGGAGAAGGGAATTGATAGGGTACGGGTAGTTGTAGAACAAACAGAACACGTCCAACATGACATACCGGACGTCCCCGCACTGTACAACCGGGCTTGCCCTCCACTCCCCATGAATCAAGATATTCCGGTGAACCATTATTCCTTGAGTTCCGACCGAATTAATTTCGCAGCGAGGTGGATGCTTAAGAGTGCTTTAATTGCATTAACTTCTAAACAGCCCCCCCCCCCTTCCCACCCTAGCCCCTCGGATTCCCGACCCCTTCCGCGAGCTCTACCCGGATGAATAAGGATTAAAAGGAATGACGGATCGCGTTCTGAGGTTCTGGTTATTATTTTTTATGCTAGTTAACATGGAGTTTTTTGAGAAGAGATGGAAATGGTGCGTTTGTTTGCAAGTAATAAAATGAGCTTTCTGTGCTTAGTATAGAAACCATATTGGCATAAATAGATGGGACTAATCCGGCAAAAATCACGTACGTCTGTATGGCTTTTAAGCGATGCTCTTACGGTGAGGAGTCCATAGGTTACTTGTATATATACCCAATACGTCGATATTTATCCAGACAATATTCAGAAAACAGGAAGAGAAACATTACAAATAAAGATTTTACCTTATATGTACATGAAAGATAATTCCAATAAGGAAAACTTTCCGCACATACGCTAAATGATTACAATAAGTGGTTATCCTCAGAAAACGGCAATAAAAAAACTGCCCCCATGACCTCTCTTATTTAACCCATATTTAACCTTATAATCTTCGTTATGAAACCTGCTCATTCAGACGAGTGAATGTTAACCCATGATCCAATTTGGTTAGATTCCGGGCCCTCGTGTGCGAGAGCACATCCGTAAAATTAACGCCAAGATGATTATTTACTTACTTACTTCCCTGGCTCAGCGACCCAAAGTATCACAAGATGATTATTTTTTATCATTTATGGAGTTCTTCAAGAAGGTTGTGAAGATTACGGAGTAGATGCCCTAGTGATATGTATAACCCGAAAGAAGACACTTGTCAAATGGCAATGGAGATGATTTCGGTAATTGTATATAGCGCAAATCGAACCACGTAACCCGTCAAGTCTCTTCTTATTTGACACTAGCTATACACATGGTATCGAAAACGTCCATGCCGTCCGCTAGAAGCGGTATAATACAACCTTTTCTGACAAGCAACGTTTTAAGTGAGGTTGGAGATATCGGAGCATCCCGTTCGAATTAATGTCGCCTGACTGTTGAAGTACCTCTTTACGAAATACTGTACCAAAACAATGGCATTTTAAATAGTATTGTGTTCCTGCCGGTGAGTAAAGACCCCAGTGCTCCATGGGGTGAGGATTTGGTGAACCGGGGTTTTGGCGGTGGAGTGGCAATATGAATTTTGGTATACTATACATTAGAACTTTCCAGACAATTGTCAACATCGGTTAATCTGTCAGAAACTGCAACAAAGAAATATGTTTACTTAGGGACAAAGAAACATACTTACATACTCACATAGAGGCCAAACACATAACTCCAGCAGTACATATGGGGTATGAACCCGAGTCACCCACTTACGAGGCGGAAGCTTTCACCACTCAACCGCCACGGCTTAGTACGATGTCCACGAAATTCAGTTGCGGTCTTACTACCTAAGTGAGCGTCCACCGTTATAAATTCACTATGCCAATGTTTCTCAAACTGTGCGTCGCTTCGCCCTGAGGCGTGAGTACAGGATGCACGCAAGAACTACATTCGAAAGATGCAATCGTACATAGTTGCTACTGTTCGTCGGAATGTTTTTTTAAATAAAGATAAATAGAATTACTTCTTTATTGCTCACACAAGAATAATTACTTAAAAAAGTACGAAGAAACCCCAAAACTAGTTGTGGGCAAAGGCGGTCTTATTGCTGCAAGCGGTCTCTATCCGGCAATCTTTGTTTAAAAAACTGCTTAATATACAGGCAGGAACAATATGGACTGAAAGTAACGAACTAACACCTAATACTATGTAGAAATATACACCTACATACAAATATTCACATACAACAAGACTAAAATATATATAGAGACTACACCTACATAAACTACATAAAATAGTCAATAAAGGACATCAATACTTATTTGCAAACAAAGAGAAGACACGTGCGCAACTTTTAAAGGAATTGAGTGACTTGGAGTGTCGAATCTCTTTGGGTAACTGATTCCAGAACATAAAAAAACTTTTAAGCCGAAAGGTTTACTGGAAGCTCGTTTCACCGAATGCTTCGTGACAACATCCTAAGGGCGTCCCGAAAAAATATGTGAGAGTAGCTAATTCAAAACGTCATTTGAGATGTAGAGAAGCAAGTAGGTAAATATTCATTTATCATTAAAATTAGTTGGCCGTGTGGTGTCCGGCAGAGTAGAATAGCACCAACCCCTTACACTCATGGGTGTCGTACAAGGCGACTAATGTTTTCGAGGCAAAAGATCAAGAGTCTCCGTAGTCTGGAAAATGGGCAGCAGCATTTTCCATTGTATTATTTAAACACTGCGATCTCCAACCCGCCTGCCAAGCGTGGAGATTATGGCAATAACCTCCCCTTTCGTGGGAGAGGCCCTAAGTCCTGCAGTGGACTGTGACGGGTTGTGATGATGATTAAAATTAGTCGCCGCAGTGTTCCTACGTTAATGACGAGATTCAGATGAGACATAGGAAAAAGTTCCCATGAATTTACTGGGAAAACTGCCTAAAAGATACACTGAACGTCCAGACTGAGATGATTTGCTTATTGTGTTTGCATAGATTGCCAAGTTACAGAATATCATAAGATATAAATAACGAATTAATGTCTGGGTATCGAATGGAAAATTTGCTACCAGAAAATAACGATTTTGAGAAATCGATCTTAAAAATTTGCGGAAGTACCTTACAGAATATCGCAGTTATACATGTCATGCAATGGAGCTTTTATTTTATACCACTAAGGTGGCAAATAAGCTTACGGCCTGCCTGATGGAACGCAGTCATCGCAATAATTCTCGAGTTCATTCTTCATCAAGAATGCACTATGTAAATTGTTAAATACTATTTTGTATAGTACTGTCAATGAATAGGCAGCGGTGACCAATTTCCATAATTCCACCCGCTCGTCTTTACCTTCCGCTTGACAACAAAATAAGAAAAAAAAAGTTTGAGAACCCGTGCTCTATACCGTGTGCTGCGAGGTATTAGTTGTGGCTCCGTATTAGATTAATATCGGGGGCGAATTCAGTTTGGTCGGTGCGAGGTTGCGGTTCCTAAATGCTTGTGAAATGATTTGAGAATGGGGGAGAATGGGGTAGTGTTTGGTTATCGGATATTCATATTCATATTTATTTATTCTCTGTTAGTTGTCGTAAATATTTTCCAAATATTTGTACAGTTTTCATTAGGATTACCCAAAATATATATAATAAATTACACAATATATTTCTCAATCTAGTGCGGATAAGGGGAAAATGTAATAACCGATTATGTGTGGTACGGAGATTGCGATAATGGGTATCAGATAGAAACTGGAGCTTGGATATTAAATAGTTTAGGGGTAGCCGGGTCATGCAGGATCGAATGAAGGAGGGTAAGGATTTTCAAATTTCGACTTTGTCGGATAGGGAGCCAAAATTATCTGAAACGCCAAATCCTGGATCATTGTCAAGGCGAACCCCGGGTCCTCACATTAACGCCAAGATGACCCGCAATGCTCTACCTCTCTCAATACCTATCATCATATCAGCCGAAAGACGCCCACTGCTGGGCATAGGCCTCCCCCAAAGATCGCCACAAAGGCCAGTCCTGTGCCTTCGGCATCCAGCTGGTACCTACGATCTATACCAGGTCGTCAGTCCACCTAGTGGGAGGACAACCCACGCTGCGTCTTCCGGTACGTGGTCGCCAGTCGAGAACTTCACTGCCCCATCGGCCATCTGTTCTACGAGCTATGTGCCCTGCCCCTTGCCACTTAAGCCTGACAATCCTTAGGGCTATTGTGATGGGACGCTAATAATTCAAATTCATAAAACATAACCCTCCTTCTATCGCAGTCGGGTAAAAAACCATTGGAGCCGTTCGAACGGCTAAGAGGCTAAACATTAACATGTGGCACTTACTTAAAATTCCGAAAACCAAAACCAATTTGTCACACGATATTATGTTAGTTTGAGTGAGCAATAAATTCCCAAAAAGGTCGAGCTTAATTACAAGGGTCACACTTGTAAGTGTAGGAAAAAATAAAAGTTCGCATTCCAAAATGTGCAATAAATTCACGCTGAGATATCGATGTAAAAACAATACCGAGAAAACGAACAAGGCTAGCCTGAGAATAAAAAAACCTATCATAAAAACAAAGGTTTCAGATACTACATTTAAAGAAACCTGTATTCTAAGTCTTACGACTTAGGGATGCTTTTCAAATATGATATTACTCGGCAAACTCTTGACCAATTTCAGGTACGAGTCCAGGCAGTTGACGCTACCAAAAATGGTGGCCAACTTAAATGTGCGATAGCTATTGGCTGATCTGAAGAGACGCAATCGCGGGAAGCGACGGGATTGGCAGATTGCACTCCCACCACGAGGGATGATGCGCAGGCGTCGATTGCCATCCGTAACAACCAAAACACCAAACAACACAAGCAAAGAAGAACCTTATGTTAATTAGCGTAGATACTAAGATTGTAATTAGTAATTCATCTCTATTATAATTAAGTCAGCGAGAGGAATCACGGGGTAGAGGGATGACACTTCTTATTTCGGAGCGGAGCGAGGCGGCTGGACGAGCAGTAAAGCATTTATTGAGATCAGATCTTAAACTCTAATAATGTAAAATTATATTAAACTTTGATTTACTCATAAATTAGAGTCAGTGTATATTAGCAGCGGCGACAAAAGTTAAGTTGATACATTTTATGTTTATGTAAATGGTTTAGGTATTAATTGAATCAATCTGATTAATTTCATCAATTTCCATTTGTATTCTCACTGGTAGAGATTCGATTAACATAGTTTAACTTAATCAAGATGGAAAGTAAAAGTTACCCAATCGAATGAAATTTACATTCAATTTTAACTGCAATTATTAAGTATGAATTATCTCTGCGTAAGATAATTAGAGCACGGTAATATTTGAACCAAATATACCGAAGCCTATGTCTATCATCATCAAATCAAGTAATTAATGTGTCTGATATATCTCTATATGAGATCATTATGTGCTATTGTTTGATTAAATTCAACGAAAGCTTACATATATGTGTGCATTGTGTGTACGTTAACGTTCATTATCACGTTAACTCGTCCCTGCGTGAAATATTCGTAATGTGGTATTATTTGAATAAAATGATACCAAACGTACTTACATTGAAATCATCATCAATAACGATTACTCCAAGAGATATATTCATCATCACAGCCCATAACAGTCCACTACAGGACTTTGGGCCTCTCCCGCAAAAGGGGAGGTTATTGCCATAATCTCCACGCTTGGCAGGCGGGTTGGAGATCGCAGTGTTGCAAACATAACAATGAAAAACGCTGCTGCCCATTTTCCAGTTTATGGAGACTAGATATTTTGCCTCTAAACGTTAGTCGCCTTGTACGACACCCACGAGTGTAAGGGGTTGGTGCTATTCTACTCTACCGGTCACCACACGGCTAAGAGATATATTGTTTGAGTATATTCTACATAAATGTATGATTAACTATTATTTATTTATAGAACTGAACTAGGTGTTCAGACCCCAATTTATTGACGAAAAGTTCTTTAAGAAGGCTTAATGGACTAGTCAATACCATCTAATGGCTTAAACCAACGGTTTATTCATAATGTTATTAGACCAAAAGGCGTATGGGCTGTCCCAGCTTATACGACTAGTCTAATTAACGAATATACCTATAATCTATATTATTATTAGGCCAAAAGGCGTGTGAGTTGATCAATCCCCACATGACTAGCCTAATACTGACTACCTGTTGGTAACGCGCAGCGTTAATGAGTCGAATACTTCACTGATAATTTAGCATTTATATTGACTAATTGTTTCACATTAATAGACTTAATTAAGCTTATGTTTGATTATATATTTTAACTTTGCAAACCAAGTATGACGCTTTGACTTTTGATTATGTTAATGCAACTATTTGATTTGAACAGATAGTTGTTTAAATAGTATTATTGTTGATATTAATTACTTAGTTAATTAATCATAACTAGTCTTAATTGGGCGGAATGGTTTTTTCGTACTAAGGACATTTTTTTCCATTCCAATAGGTATTTGGCCCTAGGAAACGTGTCCTTAGCATCACGGATTTCATAATTATTTTCTAATCTAGAAATCCCTGGTGAAAATCACAAAATAGTTTCAATCGTAGAGTCACAATTAAGTAAATAAACGTATATCTATACTTTAAACTCTACCTGTGACTTTAATTCATATTCCCGCACACCTTGACTAATTTTCAATAAATTACATTTCAAGTTGACTGTAATCATCCAGACCTAATGATTGAGATCCCTAAGTAACTTCTTTCAGAACTAATGGTACTTAAATGCCTGAAATAAAGTAATTTTCTTTAGAGAAATTCAATAAGAAATATCCACGTAAATTCTTGCAATTCAACGCATGGCATTCGAGTTTTGATAATTAGATTAAACCAATAATTTTTTGTTGGTTCACCCTAGTTGGTGCTATATTCAGTAAGATTGGGACACCACAGTTGTTGCGATCCTTCATCTCGTAAAACGTAGGGAAAAAGCTGTCCAAAGGATCCTAAACTGATACAAAGCATATACAGGGGCCCCATTTTCGGATGAAGAGTGGAGATGATTTGAATATATGTATATGATAACCTTACGGGGTTACAAAGAATGACAGCGGTATATCAAGGAATATACCTAGTTATCTTGCCAGGCCAAGGCAAGCTTAGGGAACCTTGGGGATCAAGAAAGCATCGACACCCTCCATCGTGGCAACCCTTTGGAGCACGTGAAAGGAGGCAGGAACACATTAAAAGGTCCTAGTCTGGACAAAGGTTCAGCTAGGGGACTGGCTCCTTTGTGACCCACTTCAGGGGGCTCAACTTGCTGTCTTATATTAAATTATATTTTTATTATATCACTCGAATCATTGCCATTGACGTAGTGGAGTTTTATTGCAAGTTTCTGTCATCTCATTTTACATAATACTAGAGAGGAATTAACATCACAGTTTAAGGCATTTATAAACCAATCATCGAACCCGAATCTCATAAAGTTAAATAGACTGTCGCTGACGGTCTTTGTTCACCCATTTTATATTGTACTCACACGCGCGAGGCGTATGACCACGTTAGGTTACATGACATGTAATGAGTGACTAGATCGACCTAGGGTCGTGTCATCCATCGAACGTGAATAGCTTGACCATACATTTAGCATCGGGAACACCTCATCGGGTGACCGTTGCTCCAGATAGCTTCATTCATAGGCGCAGGACCATCTCACTATGTCGGTGACCTTGGTTCGCTTGCGGATCTCCTCATTTCTGATTCCGAGCATAGTAACTTTCCATTGCCCTTTGGGTAACAGTGAGATTTTTATAAAGCCCTTAGTAGTGACCTAATTATAAATACCTATACCTACATAATTTAAGTTCGGCGGCATAGATTTCTCGAACATATTCCGACGATACAATCATCCTACGTATCAACCTAACTATACTACTGCAAGCTATACCCAACAGGGTAATTCTCGTCCCATTCCACTAAGACTCAACACAAACTATCAAGTAATCCTTGTTGAGTCTCGGACTAAGCTGCTATGGATATTGTGCATCAAGATATAGTGGGAAGATGGCGGCGGCTAGGTGTATGTAAACGTTATGCTAATTTTACAAGAGAAATAAATAAACTTGGACAATTTCGCAAAGCGCCATCTCGCACCAAAGTAAGCAAAGCTTGTTTTGGGTGTTAGATCAATACATAGAACAAAACAAAGTCATTTTCTGTCAATATGTATCTATGTACGCTTAGATCTTTTTAAATTACGCAACGGATTTTAATGCGGTTTTCAAGAATAGAGAGAGTGATTCAAGAATATGGTTTATAAAGCTAGAAAAAAAGGATAGGCCAATGAAATCGCGCTGGGTTCTTTAGTAACTGATGAACTACATATACCCAAATCCTTTTTTTAATACAGACTTATTATACATACAACACCCAGACCCGTAACAGAGATTAAAAGTCAACATTTCAATTTCTGCTCGATCGAGAATTGAACCGGGGACATCTGCGTGGCAGACCGGCGATGTTAACCTACTGAACCACTCAGGTCATTAAATCTTTTGCATCACAAATAACAGTTTTAAAATGCTATAGTGTGGTGTTGTATTCAAATTATTGCAAACTAGCAGTATTCCGCGGTATTACCCGCGCGCAGTTCGGCTTTTATAAATATTCGACTATACCGCCGGACCATCATACGTGGGAAATAGGTGCCTGAACCTGCCTGATATCAGGAAAGAGGATTGACATCGCTAAATCGTATGTGAAAGCCAACGACTTACGACGCGAGGATGCCGAAGTCCGGGCGAAGTGGAAAAGAATGGGTAGGAAAGCGGACCCAGGCAGAGACCGGGATGCGCGTAAGGACGGTGCTGATGATGACCACGGGAACATCTTTATCTTCATCTTTATTATTTATTGTACACAAACATGTCATTATTATACAGCACGGTAAAATAGATGTACAAAGGCGAGCTTAACTCATAAATTACCATATTAGTTTTCCGGGACGATGATAATTACAGCTCGTAACGAACCCGAAAGGGAAGATTTTTGCCATAATCTCCACACTTGGCAGGCGTGTTGTAGATTGCAGTGACATGAATATAACAATCGAAAAGGCTGCAGCCCATTTTCCAGCCTACGGAGACTCTAGATCTTTTGCCTCGAAAACATTAGCCTTGTCCGACACCCACAAGTTGAAGGGGTTGGTGCTATTCTAAACTGCCGGACACCACGCTATGACGACGATTGAGTAGCCTATGATACTCGGACATAATATAGCTTCCTAGTAGTGAGAGACGAAAGTTTCAGAGATATCCAACAACATACAACCTCAGTAACATCTATACTTTTCCTCCTTAGAGATGTTCCGCTATATCGTATCAATATTGTATAATATCGTATAGTATCAATATTTTGTGGTTATACCTAACTCCCTAGCTAAAAACATAATATCTCATAAGAAAAATAAAAAAAACCTTGAATAAAACGAAACGTAGAGATAAAATGTTTGTGCCAGGTCCCCAGAAAGTTGATAGATTCCCAGATCCCCGCTGAATGGCGAGGCTTACTTGGTTATGACACTTGAGAATAGTGTAACTTACTGCTAGTGGAAGAATTTTCGAAATCGGTTCTATGGGTTTCGGAGACTACCTGCCCCCAACATCAAAAGTGGCAAACCTACAAAATGGGACATTTTACATAATAATGTTAGTATAGATGAAATTTTGAACTAATTTATAGACAGCACATAATTGGATAAAAAGGTGGGGTCTGAAGTGGTAAGAATAAAAGGAGATGTATGAAAAGAGTTGTGGATATATTTGAGCCTAGGGAATGAGGAGTTTTCCAGTAGGTATTGTCAGTTGATTTCAAAAAGCATCAATAGATGGCACTACTATAATTTTGGTAATCTTTTTTTAATCTGTATAATGGTGGCAGTGATTTCATGCAGCCGACTAATACTAAATTTAAAAATAAAATGTAAAGTAAGTAAGTAAAAGTAAAAACAAAAAATTATACATAACAAGAAAAAAAAACAATTTTATGCGCGCAAAGGCGGCCTTATCGCTTTAAGCGATCTCTTCCAGACAACCTTTGAAAATGTTTTTAAAATGTTTATTAATATAAACATAACTGTTTAAGGTTGAACGAAATGCAAAAAGAAATATTTATAGAGGTTGGCACAATGTTCCATTATTATTAAAACCTCTAAAATGGTTGAAAAATATTGACAAATACAATATTATCTAACATAACATACCCAGTGTTTATATCCTGTTTGCTAGGAACCTATTTCAAGCGATTATCAATTACCAAAATTGTCGGGGCGCCATCTAGTGAGTGGTTAGGAATGCTTTAGATACCTATTGGAAAACTGCTCATTAATCGTTGACAATCGGTGACAAATTCACACAGCGCCATCTAGCCCCAAAGTAAGCAAAGCTTGTGTTATGGGTGCTAGATAACTGATAAACTACGGGACCTCTTGCATGGCATACTGGCATGTTGACCACTGAACCACTCAGGTCACAATTGCGTCAGGACATACCAAAGAGGCGGTCCATAGTCTCTGCTTACCCCACCTGTGGGACACAGGCGTGAGCTTTATGTATGTATGTACATAATTGGATAATTTCTTTAGAATTGTATATATAATGCCACAATGAATCAAAATTGAGCCATTAGCCCAGAATGTATATATCAAAATCTTTGTCCATAAGAAATTCATTGACAAACACCGTTGGTTTCAATGGAAAATCGAAATTATATTTCAATACATCGACGGAAGAATCAAAGCATTTTCAGGTCCATTTATAATGCGAAATTGCGAGGAAATTTGCTCATCTTCGTCATACAGTCGACAGAGCCAATATTTTCTCCCATTAATAATTGTGGAGTGCAAAAATTCGAGTTCATTTCCCATCTAGGGAGGAACATTACGGTTTTGGACTACCCAATGAGGCAGTGAGATATACTCTCTAAGTAAACCCATGATTAATTACTAGCTATGTTGATCTTAGTTAGCGGATGTTGAGCGTAGCCGTGGTGTCCGGCATCGTAGAATAGCACCAACCCCCTACATTCGTGGGTGTCGTACAAGGCGACTAATGTAATAAAGATCTAGTCTCCATAAGATAGAAAATGGGCAGCAGCGTATTCGATATCTTCCCCTTTCTTGGAAGAGGGCCTAAGTCCTGCAGTGGACTGTTATGGGCTAAGACGATGATGATGAGCTTACTTCAGTTTTGTGACTCTGTAATCTATATCGGTGACCCAAGTTCTGCGGTTGTCTTTATTTCTGATCCTAACATGTACAGAAACTCCGAGCCTTCCGAGTCTGTGCCTTCTTTTGAGGCCGTTATGTATATGCTAGAGCGTCGGTGGCCCGAAATGTAAACGAGAGATACCGGGTTCGAACCCCATTGCCGCCATGTACTAAAAACTCTTTTCTGATTACATTACTTAAACAGTTACCGATACTCTTTGAGTTCTTCTGTTTACAGGGTCACAGAGGTCAAATAGCAGTCGCTCCACTGTATTTACCTAATCTGTGAAATCCTGGATCATTGTCAAGTCGGACCCCGGACGCTCGCGCGCAAGAGCTCAACCGGGACAATAACGCCAAGGTGGTTACTTTTATGCTAAAGATACTGCACAGAAAATGTTGCTGACTTTATCGTCCATCGACCTTGAAGCTCTCTTCGACCCAACCCACATTCCATATGACGGAACCATGACGAAATCTGCCACAAACACACGAAACCACCAAATTCGATTCTTCGAACCGTCGCCCCGACAACTTGAAGCTTTCTAATTAATTTACCTACAAAACAAGATCGTAACTTGGTTACCGGCTAAAACTTTTGAAGCAATTAACTCTGTAGCCACCCGGGATCTATTTTAAGCCCTGGAGCCTTCACAAAACCTGCCAAATCGGAAACCGGGCTAGTTGACATGGCTCAAGTGTAGGTTAGGAGGTATTTGACAGTTGAACATGATTTTGCAATCAGCCTGTACTACAGACTTCAAAACACTGTATACAGAGACGTATTCCGTTCATTATACAGGGGGGGTAAAGGGGATGGAGAGGCGGGTATTAAACATTATAATATTTCCATTTTACGCCACCAAGGCAACAGGTGGCGTGAAGCGCTGGTGTTTTTTTTTATTTGCCAATATAAAGGAGCTCTTAGAATATTCCCTTTAAACGAATTGCTTTTGAGATATTTCTCTGGCCATTGTTTATCGTCGTACTCATTTCGATACCCTATAAATGTCTTTATTGCGTTCGAAGTTTTTGCAAAGCTTCGTGCTGTTTAATTTGTTGAGTTGTGCTCAAAAATGTTTGTCATTTAATTAAAGAATGAAGAGGATTTGAATGCGATGTATTCATAAAGGCATTGCCATACAAATTCTCGTAGAAATAGAGTTGGAATTTTAATTATACAGTTGTAAAACGGGCATGAATTAAATTTTTTAAATCTAATAATTTATAAATAAAATAAATTCAATTGTCATCAATTACAAAAAAATTAAAATAAATCTTTACGTTAATGTCCTGGTTGTGCTCTCATGCGCAGGGCTCGTGGTCCGCCTTGACCATAATCAGGATTTGGAAAATCAAGTAATTACTGACCTCCATGACCCTGTTATCCTCACCTCAGAGGAACCTCACCAGATTGGATCATGGTTACATTCAATCGCCTGAATATGCAGGTTTCCTCGCGATGTTTTCAAGTTAGTAGTTGGTGGTTAGAAATCAACTAATGCACCAACATAATTCAGAAACATGTCATTGGTACATAGCGGCAGTGGGATCCGGGCCCGGTACCTGTCGAATACCACTTAAGCGATCGATGATTCACAGTTCGATTAAGGCGCAGTCATCATCATCATCAGAGCCTATAACAGTCCACTGCAGGACTAAGGTCCTCTCTTACGAAAGGGGAGGTTATGGCCATATTTTCCGCGCTTGGCAGGGGAGTTGGAGATCGCAGTATTATAAATATCACAATGAAAAAAGCTGCTGCCCATTTTCCAGCCTACGGAGACAAGATCTTTTGTCTGGAAAACATTAGTCGCTTTGTACAATACCCACGAGTGTAACGGGTTGGTGCTATTCTACTCTGCCGGACGCCACACGGCTAAAAGGCGCAGTACTCTCGCAAGAATCACGCACCAATAACCACCTAAGAAAGAGTCTCTCTGAGAAAACAGTAGCTATATTTATCGCGAAATACAGTCAAATCCCCCGCTAAGTTCCCACCGCCTACCAGTATAGTGGACGGTGTACACAGCAAATATTGGCAAAAAACCGCAAATCGATGTACAGGATAGCTGTTTGGTATACGAGTACTTTAGGTTTAAACAATCATTTTGACCGGTAGTTCCTAAAAATATTCCCAGGGGGGGAGCAGTAATATCGATATTAATTTTTTATATGGGATTTGAATTTTTTTTTCTCAGATTCCTATCGTGTTTGGTATCAAATGAAAGGGCATCATGAGCCGGTTCTAAAAATATACTACACCAATACCATTCGGCCACCTGTTTTCTAAAAATCCACGAAATATTTTCAAAACATACCAAGTTTGGACTCCTCCAGGTAGGAGACGGATTAGTAAATTTTTGTATAACATACGCCAAATGTCTCTAAATATACCCATATCCAACGACAAAAAGGCGATTTAAAAAATATTTTAATTTACTAATTTTAAAATATTTTTTTCTTTATTAAAAAGTTGAGAGTTAGTATTTTTTTAAACTTATCGAACTCTACTGTACTGTACTATTATTATTGTGTTTTATGCTATTATCTATGTAAAATAATGCTCTTACGGTTTCTATCTCCCCCTCCCCCTTTCCTCTCTTTACTTACTAAATCTCAACTTTTTAATAAAGAAAAAAATATTTTAAAATAAGTAAATTAAAATATTTTTTAAATCGCCTTTTTGTCTTTGGATATGGGCATATTAAGAGTCATTTGGCGTATATTTTATAAAAATTTACTAATCCGTCTCCTACCTGGAGGAGTCCAAACTTGGTATGTTTTGAAAATATTTCTTGGATTTTAAGAAAACAGGTGGCTGAAAGTTATTGGTGTAGTATATTTTTAGAACCGGCTTATGATGCCCTTTCATTTGATACCAAACACGATAGGATTCCGAAAAAAAAAATTTCGATTCCCATATTAAAAAATAATGTCAATATTACTGGCCCCCCCCTGGGAATATTTTTAGGAACTACCGGTCAAAATGATTGTTTTAACCTAAAGTACCCGTGTACCAAACGGCTATCCTGTACATCGATTTGCGGTTTTTTTTTACGTAGCTCGACCACTAGTATACGCGCGGATGTGCACCGGGCGGGCGTCGGGGCGGCAAATTGAATGCGAAGCGCCTCGATGTGATCGCAACGAACGGAAGGTTGCAGCTGAGACTGTTTTATCTTGCTTGTGGTAAAACTGTATTTATTAATTTATTAATTTATTAAATCTTTATGCACTAAAGGTACATTGGCGGACTTAAAGCTAAAGTAGCCTTATCTACCAGTCAACCGTGACAAAAAAAATATCGAAAGCAGTAGACGGTGCGGGATAAACAATACGATAAGGTGAAGGAAGGGATACTTACATCAATAAATGCTAAATTTATACATTTTTACAAAGATACAAGAAATAGTTAAACAACAAATACATACTAAAGATAGGTAAATAGGATAATACATAGGAGTAAATAATAGGGGGAATAATGTAATTAAGGGGAATGCAGATAATGCTTGTGTACAGCCTTTTTAAATGAGAATTTAATTTGAATTTGTATTGGTAGTGGTACTGTTTTAATAGAATAGATGTATGGTTTACGACGCGAAAATGCCCAAGACCAGGCGAAATAGAGGAAAATGAGTCGGAAAGCGGACCCTGACAGAAGCCGGGACTAACTGCTCGGATGATGATGCTGACTGTTTTAGTATAATACCATCGACCATCATACTTATTCAAGAGCGTCAATGGTAAGAGGAGTGTTTCCCGACCGCGTTCCATACAAACGTAGTTTGATAATGTCTTCAATATTACGCTGTCAAATCCAATGAAATTCTGTAGACGTGATCCTGAAACCAATGTCTATGCTTGTAGATTGTCTGATTTTCCTTATAATATATTTAAAGAAGCGGATCAGTCTTGTTCTACTGTCTATGTGAACCCGGATATTTTACTGCTCTCTGTCTCAATTCAAATGTTACCTATATACGTGGTTCTATAAAAATATACCATTTATTTATACATAGTATAAGACAAAGTCGCTTCCGTCTGTCCCTTTGTATCTATGTAGCTTAGATCTTTTAAACTACGCAACGGATTCTAATGCAGTTTTCAACAACGGATAGAATGATTCTAGAGGAAGGTTTACAAGCACAAAAAAGGTAGGGGTAAAATAGGTGTAGGATAGTTGTAGGGTAGGTGCAGAGTAGTTATATGGTAGGTGTAGTGTAGGGTAGGGATAGGACACCACTCGAACGAAGTCGCGCCGGGTCCACTAGTAGCAATATATTCCACTACCGACATATTCTTTAACTCAGTCCCGTACAACTAGCAAAGTATTCGAGTAAATTACATCAGCGGTTGACTGGAAGGAGACGTCCGCCGCCAAATGAAATGCACTCTTTGGCAAGCAACGTGGTTAAAGATAGCTGCCCCGCCTCCAAGGAAATTGATATGGATTAAATGAATGGGTCGTTTGGATAATGTACATTGTATAGCTTTAGAACGTTAGAGTTTAGGCTTTAAATCTTTAGTAATATATGCTGAGAGTGTATGGAGTGTATCTAGGGTTGCCAGATGTCGGGATTCGTCCTGACATGTCAGGATTTTTTGGATTCGGTTTTTTTTTATTATATAAAAAGTTTTAGTTATTTTTCTTTCCTTTGGCAATTGACATGCATGGCGCAAATATAACGAATTAAGTATTATTGATATTTGCCAGAACCAGTCAAAACAAGAAATAATGAAATTTATTTGTGTTTTCCCTTAAACATGTTATTTTTACTAAGTAAATCTCATCGTGTGCGAGCCTTTGGAGTGATTTAAGATATTGGCGGCGTCATAGTAACTATTACTGTACATTGAAAGAATTATTCAACGATGTATCACTTGTACTTATTGGGCTTAGTTAGAAATCGGATTCCAGGTCCCAACCAAATGCCCATCACCTTTGCAGTGTTGTAGCTCATACAAATTACAGAATCGTTTATAGGCTTTTCCAAATTATTAATTCATATTTTTTATTTGCAGGTATGTATCAAATACTCACGCAACACGAAAAGACAATCACCGGAGTACACTCTTATATGTAAGTAAGAATATAATAAAAAGTGAGACGTCATTATTATGTGACTGGGCCACTGAAAGTTAAACTATTAAATGCCCTCACAAAACGTGTCTGGCAATCGGCACTGTGCGTCCGTCAAAATGAACGCATTCCTAACCAAACATTTGTTTTATTTTATACAGATACAAACGAATAGACAGATTGAGATGGCAAGCGGTAAATGTCGCCCATAACATCTTCGATTCATGCTTTTAGGTTGCAGGTAACAAAAATGCAGAACCGCTGGTGCATTGTCACTATTCAAATAGAGATCTGCATACAAAACAGTCCATCCGTCCTTAGCTACCATGCCACGGCCAGACACACAAAGCCACATTTACAAACGTCAAACGTACACACCTCTTTTAGTCGGTGTTTAAAAAGAAAAACAAACAAAAACGCGCCATCCTCATAAAAATGAGAGATACAGTCAAATAACTGTGATAAGCGGAAGCCGTCCTGAACACTTGACATCCCAATCGAGAGCTCGTTGAGCGCCAACAAGGGGCCATAGGACAAATGGCAAGGGTCCCGGTCCCTTGTCCCGGCATGTCCCGCTGTGTCCGATGTCCCCACTGTCTCGGGTGACCCGTGGAGACGGTCAAAGAAGCTACGAAAGCTTTGAAAGATTTCTCGCTTTTGCTTGGAATTATTTGTGATAGAGAGACGTGGTTTTTGAATGGGTGAAGGTTTGTTTTGTGGTCTAAATGGACTTGAAAGAAATCGATATCTTTATACATATTATAATGAAACAGTAAAAAAGTGTGTCTGTACTTTGAATATATTTACAAAAAAGTAATTTAGGGCTATGTAATAGAATAATAATTTTTTAAATTTTTATTTTAAAAGCTATTTCTATGCGAACGAAGTCGCGGGTTAAAGCTCATAAATAAATAAGAAATCTATTGTTCAATTATCCATAATTTATTTATTTATGATCAGATTTGTATTGTTTCTAACGACCCGCCCCAGGGGTTTTCCAGATTTTCTTTACTGTAATATACATTATGTATTATTTTATTTATTTAGGTATTATTACAAAAAGTACACGGCATTACAGCGAGCCAAAGCACCGTGCACAACGTTCTACTTTATCATAATGATTTACAAATACTTTCATATATCGCAATTTTCACAAAATCTTAAAATAAATTTGCAAACAACACACAAACGGTCCGCAAACAAGTCGCAGTCCGACGAGTTGAGAAGAACATTCAACAGGATACGTGATTTGACCAAATTCGAATAACAATGGGCTTGAAAAGTTAGTAGATTATAAATGAACTACCACCAATACAGAACTAAATTATTACAAACTTCGAACCAAGTGCCAGTACAGAGTATTAGTGCCTAATACACCGGAGTGGGAATTGAATTAGTTTGGTGACGTAATCCTTGAGTCCGTCCCCACCAGAATCCTTCTGTGGGTGAGAGAGAGAAAGGTATAGTGTAGGACAGAGGCAAATATAGTTGTTGAGGCTTATATAGAAATAAGTTGGCCTGTTGTGGCTGATATATTATGTCATATACTTTTGTAACAATCTTGTGAACAATAAATAGTTAAATAAAAAAAATAAAAAAAGTTTGTTCTTTTGGTGACATGACAACAGACTTTGTAATGTCACCTACATTTATTTATTTATTATAAAGGGTTGCCAACTGTATCAGCAATGTTACAATATGATAAACATTGTACACTAAGGTTTTGTTTCTAATTGCCATCCTGATAACAGGTAACCACAACTTGCTCAATTACGAGCCTATTAATAATTTAGTAGCCTACTTAACTAAATTATCTGTACTAAGTATAAAACAGTGTCGCTTCCCGCCGTCTGTCCCTATGAATTTATGTAGGCTTAGATCTTTTAAACCACGCAACGGATTTAAATGCGGTTTTCAACAATAGATGGAGTGATTCAAGAGGAAGGTTTACAATAAGAAAAAAAAGGGCTGACAGGAGTAAAGTATGTGTAGGCGAACGAAGTCGCGCTCGGTTCACTGGTAAATTATAAATTATTAGTTCTATAACAAATTTCATATTTTATTTATATTATTATTTTATGATATTGATATTTGTTGACATTTATTTATTTTATAATTGAAATGTATTACTTTTTATGAATATTTATTATAACCGTTAAAGAATTCTACAATAACAAAAGTGGTATTTTATTTTGTTACGTGATCAAAGAGTCTCCAAAGACGTCAATATTATCTTGTTTCATGACAAGATCGTTATAAGTACGCGACAGACGAGGTAAAGGCAAGGGTTTTCCAAGATTAGTTTTGCAAAAGGGACATGGAATAACGCCCGAGGTGTACGAGGTAATCTTGAAAGGATGCCTTTAACTTACATATACTGCTTTTGTAAAGTACCTGCATTACAAAACCTGTTTTGTTTCCTACGCGTATCAGGAAAAGTAAAATAAATTGTTTTATCTACACTCATAGCGTAATGTTCCAATTTCATATTCGAAAACAGTTGTTTAAGGAAACACTTTTTTCACGCCAGTCTATAAAATTTTAAAAAATTACTTTTCGATACAGCATTTCCCATACTATTTTCATTACAGCTGTATCGTAAAATAACTTTTTAATCATTATGCAACACTTATATTTTTTAATTTTTTGACGGGCGCCGGGACACGGCGAAATGTAGGCTGAATACCTAGATGTCTTTAACAAATTCAAAATTCAAATTCAAAATTTAAATTTTCTTCTTTATATTCTGTGTAATTATTTTCCCGCTAAACAGAATATTTTTTGTAATTGTTGTAATTTGTGTTTGTGAATGTTTTTTCTTATATTAAGCAAATAAATGTGAAAGTAGTAAAATGAATTTCCCGCCGCTTGACATCCTCGACTCGCAACTGACTCGCAGCTTACTTCCAGCAAAGTTGAGAAAATTATAGGTACGATATTTTAACATAAAAATATGAGTATAGATAAAGTAGTGTATGCAACTGTGTATAATTAGGTATTAAAACATGAGTGTCAAACTATTATCATACTCGGCTACGCCTCGTATGATAAATAGACACTCATGTTTTAATACCCCCTTTTATATGACAGTTGCATAAACTACTATTATGGCCGTGACATAAAACTGACTGACGTGACATACATATATAGTGTATCAAAAACTAGTGAACAATAGTTTTCGATTAGAAAATATCATGGTATTTTAGTCGCCTGAATGTTCAGGTCTCATCACGATGTCTTGGCTCACCGTAAGAGCATCGGTTAGTGTTCAAATAATGTACCTAACTCAGAAAAAGTCATTTGTACATGGCGGCTCTAGTTCGACTAGAGTTCGAACTCGGTTCCTCTCGCTTACGAGTCGGAGCGTCTGTGGCCTAATGGTTTAGGCGTCGAAACGTAATCGAGAGGTACCAACTTCGATTCCCAGTGATACCACATATCAAGACAACTCCATTCTACAACACCCCACATAAGTACCATGATCCAATCTGGTCAGGTTCCCCTGGCAGCAGGGTCACGGAGGTGGCAGTCGCTCCACTGTAATTACCTGATCGCCAAATCCTGGATCATGGTCAAGGCGGACCCCGGGCCCTCGTTCGCGAGAGCACAACCGAGACATTAACGCCAAGATGATTATTTCTTTCTTATAACATCTTACATAAGCAAAATACCCATCCACCTTACACCAGACAGATCCTTCACTGATCGACACCATTCGCTTCCAACGGCCCCCATCTTCATCCCGATGGCTCACCGCTCGGAACAAAGAGGTATTAGCCGATATCAGCTGCTAAATCGTTGTGATGCATCAGCCAGCCTGTCTGGAGAGATTGATGCGACCCCGCGCCCCGCACCCCGCCCCGCAGACCCCGCGACCCCGCGCAGATGGTGCGGGGAAGATTTTGCTTGGAATCTTGTTGAGTGACGGGGATGTTCTATCTATATCAGAGGAACGAGAAAATATAGATCTCTGTAGTTGGTCACATTTACAGATGTGCAGTTTAGATTAAATAAGAAATAAGGAGAGAATCCTACGAACAAAATGTATGGCGTAGTTTTCCGTGCATTAGTATGCTAATGCATGCAAAACTACGCCAGGCTATGTGTACGGTAGATTGTGTGCTCTGGCAGACCTTAGGTTAGGTCGGGATCTAGGATAGGATATTAAGATGGGTTGTCGTTCCGACAGTATGGCCGTGGCTTTAGTAGGTTAAGCAGGTTGGGTCGTTAGGTGTAGGTTTTATTTGGGATTAGGCCAGTCAGCATTCGGGTAGGTTTAGGTAAGACGCAGGTATCGGCTCCTGGATCCGCTGGCTACGGTGCTCGTACTCATCTGGAAAGAGTGCGTTTCGGTTGGCACTGGTTAGGTAGGAATTAAAACGTGGAATACGTTTTAATTTGAAATAGAAGTAAGTTGTATTAGTTAGGTTCGTATTCTTATTACTATAGCTCTATTTTTGATTTTACCTTCAGGTGGCTGTCTGCTAGTTTGTCATTGAGTACCATAAAAAAGGAATCTGAAACCGCATCAAAATCCGTTGCATAGATTAAAATATCTAAGCGTACATAGATACATATACACATACAGAGGGACAGACGGCGGGAAGCGACATTGTTGTATACTATGTAAAGAAAAAAGTACCAAGAAAAGGTTATTAATACACAAAATGTTAATTACTCGTCCAAATTTATCGTATCCTCTTCAAAGTAAGCCCCTACCGAAATAAAACACTTACGCCAACGAATAATCCAATTATCAAAATATTTTATACGCATTTTCCGGAATCGACTTGAGTTCCGCGAATTCTCTTTTATATCGACTCAAAACGGCGCCATATCCGAAGCTTGTTGACGGCTTTGTATGTCAAACTCACAAACCAATACGTCAAGTATACCTACATATAATAAAACAGGAAAAAATGTTTTTTCTATGAACAATAAATTACACTTTGATTTGCTCTAACGCTTTTTGCTTCTGAATGTAGACGACTGAATTTAGCCATATGTACATACATACACATACATAAAGCTCATTCCTGTGTCCCACAGGTGGGTTAGGCAGAAACTATGGACCGCCATAATGCGCTTACTACATTTGGCAAAATTCAGTCGCGATGTTAACTTCAGTTGAAGACGTCAATGAGCGACAAAAGCGTTTGGGCGTTTTTTTTTGAAAATGAGTTGAGTTTTGTTTTTAGCGGGCCTATAACCTCCAGATTTGAAAAAAAAGTATTTGACCAGAAGCGTCTTTGTGCCGTTTTGTTCATCAGCTCCTCATTTGAATTGAATTTGGAATTACGATTAAATATAATTTATATAGAAGTATTTTTTACAGAATATATAATAGACTCTAAGTAACACGCAATACGGACTGTATTCCGTGCTACAGCAGAAAAATAACAACAACACACCGCCTTTAAAAGCAATATATAACCAAAATATTAGTCTTAATCTACCCTCGACATTGCGCATGTTATTCGAGACGTAACGTAAAATAAACCTCATTACAAAATAATAGCTTCTATTTTTGTTTAAGATCCCAGTTAAGTAGAAAATAACATGGCCCATTTTAATGTTATTAATTGTATGGGACCCGGAAGCAGCAAATATTACAAGCGAGTTGAAAATGTGTAATTACATATAGTCACGTGATAAACGCTTAATTGTTTACTTTTTTTTCGTTTGGAATGTGTACTTATTTATTTAACTCTTATATATTAAGAGAGGTAGGGCATAGCGGGGTATCTCGTTCGAATTGGAGCCGCCCGACTGGGGAAGTGCCTCCACATTACAGAATATCGCAGCTAAATAATACTTTTTTAAATAGTATTGTGTTTCTGCCGGTGAGTAAGGTTTCCAGTGCTCCATGGGGTGGGGATTTGGAGAACCGTGGCTTTGGCAGTGGAGTGGCATTTGCTTTTTGCTGCCAGAGCAACGTGTTATAGAGGTGGGCAACGCATTAGCGATTCTCTTGGTGGTGCTAATGTCTATAGGCAGTGGTGACCACTTTCCATCAGGTCGCCCGCTTGCCTGTTTGCCTACCGTATGACATAAAAAAAAAAGAAAAAAAAGAATTAAATCTTTATTCACTAAAAGTACATTGGCAGGCTTAAAGCTAAAGTAGTCTTATCTAATTTATTAAATTGTAATACGTGCTTTTTCTACCTGTTTACATTTTGTCGTAGTTACGTAAGTTTTTCATCAAAGACGAACCTGGACCTAGAAATAAATAATGTTGCCACAACACATTCATTGCTATGTTACGGGCACAAACCTCTTTGGTTTTTTACGTAATTTTAGTAGTATAAGTTTTTTTGAAAAATGTGAAAATAATAAATGATTTAAAAAAAGAAAACAGTCAACCGGGAAAACTGCGAACAAAAAAGGGAGGTAAATGTAGGTAGGTAGTTACTTCCCGAAGGAACTGGTCAGAAGCCAGCAACGTGGTCTTCATTAGGGAACCTTTCTACTCTACTTCTAACGGTGACCTTGACATAAACTGCCATCTGACCTCCGTGACCTTGTTAACAGGGGAGCCTGATCAGATTGGATAATGGTTACCTTGCGTCGTCTGAACGTGCAGGTTTCAACACAATTTCCCTCACCGTAAAAACATCGGTTAGTATTCAACTGTACATAGGTCATGGTAGTTACAAGTCGTCTCTTTGGCTCCAACTTGCTACCTCTCGTTTAGGAGTCGGACTCACTAGCCGTTAGACCGACGCAACTTACCTAAGCCTACTCACATATAAAACAATTGCTGAACGGACCGCCGGACAATCGGAAGATCCCTCGCAATTACGGGAGCAGGATAAATCACAATTAACTCGGAGTTGCGCCAAGCAGAACGAAGAAGCAGTAGTGTAGGTGTGGAAGGTTTTCTAAAATCTCTTGCACAGTTTCGGAAACACTAGAGTCTGCCACGCTAGAGGTCCTGTGGTCGATTCCCGGCCGAGTAGAAAGTGAAATGATTAATTTTAATTACATATACAATACTTATTGTAATGTATGTAGGTAAATCAATATTAATTTTTTAACTATTTATAGTTGTTATAAGGTAGATGTGTTTTGGCTGTTTGTCCTGCATTAAATGTGTTACTGAACGGACGTGTTCCTTATTTTCATCTAGGAAACCCCAAATTCTTTCTTGGCGACGTAGAGACATAGACATAGACATAATATTTATTGGCAATTTCTACAATATAAATTAACTAAAATATTTGTTACTAACATAGATTAGGTTAAATATTGTAGTGTCATGCCAAACTAGAGCTCAGCTCAGCATATGCTGTAGGTAGTAAGACCACAGCGCTGATTTTCAGCTGACCCCTACATTTAGTGCGTAAATTACTCGCCAAGTGGTCAGACAGGTAACGTAGTGCTGTACATTTACCCATAATTTTATGTGGCGGTGTGTTTATAAGCAATAATATAAATATATGTATAGACTTGTACACGACACAGTCTTTTAAAAACACGTTAAACTTTTGTAAATTAAGTGGGAGTGTTCAACCTGATGTACCCACTACAAATGTTTATTTAAGAAATAAAAAAAATAAAAAATTATTGAATGTATAAAACCATAGGTGTGTGATATGCTTAAATACCTATTTGGAGCTATTATTGTGTAATTTTAATATAACTGATAATAGTAATAATATATCTGAATTATTTCAAACTGACATGCCTATAAAGCATAAATATAATAATATATACAAACTACCTGAATCAAACAACCCCTACATTTTTCCTGTCGCCTGCTGACGAGTATGGAATTTAGGAAAATAATAAAATCACTAAACAACACTAATTCTACTGGATACGATAAATTGTCCATAAAATTAAGGACTGTGTTGATGAACTAACACCATATCAGTAGTATATATCAGTTAGCTAGCACCCATAGTACAAGCTTTGCTTAGTTTAGGGCTAGATGGCGCTGTGTGAATTTGTCCACGATTATTTATTTATTTATTATTGACATATTTGGCTAATTAATCATTTAAGATGGAATCTTTCCATCACTTTTAAAACGCACCATCGTCAAACCATTATTTAAAAAAGCAGTGAAGGATAATGTTTGTAATTACAAGTCAATTACGCTTGTTTCTGTACTCTCGAAAATCTTTGAAAAGGTTTTTCTTAATAGGCTGAAAGCTTTCTCTACAAAATTAAATATTATGAGACCCGAACAACATGGTTTCCAGGAAGGGAAATCAACTTTACTGGCGTGTTTCAGGTTGGTTCAACGTATATAATATTTTATGAATAAGCGAGTCCCTGCCTGTATGGTTATTTTTGACTTAAGCAGAGCTTTTGATTACATATATCATTTAAGGCTGTTGAGAAAACTAGTGTTGTACGGGGTGCGAGGACATGCCCTCGAGTTTATTAAGGCATATCTTAGTTGAAAAGTGCAGAGAGTTGAAATAAATCAGGTAAACAAGTCATCTGAACATATAAATCAAAATATTGCGAAAATGATACTGGCGTGCCTCAGGGTAGTATTCTCGGACCCTTGTTATTTGTTTTGTATATTCATCCAAAAAATTAAATTATTGACACTGCCATCTCGAGATCTGTTTGTTTGTGAAAAACAACTTTGGGCTATTCACAAAACTTTCTGAAACATGTGCATTATCTACAAGATATCCCAATTGATTGGCAGCTATCCCATCTAACACCACCTGTTTTACTAGAAAAAGCTATAATATGGCAGTGAAAGTATTCAACAAACTGCCGGATGAAGTGAAGAGTTTGCCTGTAAGACGGTTTCGCGGAGCAAATGTTGCTGTTTTTGAGTGTTGAAGATTATTTTACGTGTCGTTTCCGAAGATAGATGGATCTAGTGTTATTGTAGTTACTGTTTCTCTCTTTTATTTTTAATTTAATTTATTGTTGCATGAAAAACATGGTATTTTTATTGTTATTAAATTTAAATAGCTCTCTCAGTTTGCATACCAAGAGTAATTGGTTAAATGTGTGTTACGAAACGATTTTCACATGTACCAAATAGCTGTCTACCACATTTAATGCAAATAAAAACCTATTCTATTCTATTATATTATCTAATATTTTAGTACCACATTATATTATCTAATATTTTAGTAGCCCTCTCGATGACTCTACGATCTTATCCCTCAACGCGAACCCAACCTGCATCACTGTAATCCTATACACTGTGGTGCACCGTACGAAGACATCAGTATACATTAAGAGAGCGCTTCGAGCAATAAGTCTGCCGGTAGGTTGCTGTTAATCCTCGTCGTGTATTGGCAGAACGAAAATACGTTACTTTTAGATTTATTATTAGATTGCTTTAGTAACCAAAGTTAAATAAGAAAGCTATATTACCAAAAATAAAAAAAAGTATCATCTTGGCGTTAATGTACCGGTTATGCTCTCGTGCATGAGGGCTCGGGGTCTGTCTTGACCATGATCCAGGATTTGGCAAAGTTCAAGTTCAAAATCATTTATTCAACGTAAGTATATACAATACACTTATTGATGTCAATACACCTAAATACTTTCAATACACTTGGCAGATGGGGTAATCACAGTAGAGCGACTGTTATTTAACTTGAAGAAAGCTATATCATCAAATGTACTAATAAACAGTAATGGCCATAGCTAATAACTATAAAAATCATTGATGAAGCGGTCCCAGTCTAATAGCACCGTGCTTGCGAGTCTGATAACAAAATGTTAGCAACACACGTCGATGCCAGTAACTTCATTTCTTTCTTTCGATCTTTTTTTCTTTTTCTTTTTTGTTTATGTCTCTGATTGATTATATTTTTTAAATTTAATTTTAAGAATTTTGTGCTGTGAGTGCAATAAATGTGTTTTACTTTACTTTAACTGGATGTGTAACCGTTTTGTGCTTTGAGGCTAATCTGTACTTTTCTTAGTGGATTTCAGTCTGGACTTGTAATTGTTATCATCATCATCATAATATATTTAAGAGTATGACTCTTGTCGGTGGAGCAATCGCCACTCTTTTGTCCTGTCTGCCAATCTCCTTATCTCTTTATAATCTCCGGCGCTTACTTTTTCCTTCACGTCCTTCCAATATTCATATCTTTGCCATATAAGTATATGTTGTAAGCATACAATTTTAAAGAGGCTGTTATCTGTACGTAATAAATTATAACACAACGAGTTCGCCGCTCGTTAGGAGTACCTTCTAATGCCGTTGGCGAAGCGAGGTTGATCGAGGTCTTCCGCGTTAGTATAGGTCAAACCTTAAGATCTTGGACCATACAAATCCATGCTACAGCGTTTCATATTTAAAGTCCCGTGGTTTTAATTAGAACTACAACTAAATACATAGCTATTATAGTCTAGAGACCACAGCAGAGACAATGAGGAGTTTTCCAGTAGGTATTGTCAATTGGTTTCAAAAAGCATCAATAGATGGCGCTCCTACAATTCTGGTATTGGCAGTTATATTGGCAGTGATGAAACCTAAAAAAAAATGTTTATTAACATAAACAAAACTTTTAAAGGTTGAACGAAAAATTTTAAAATAGATTATACAAGCAGTCGGTAAAAAGTCTGCGATTGAAAACGCCGACAATCTCAAACATCGCCAATTGAGCCAGCATCGATGTGAAAATAAAACCGGTTTAAACAAGTGTAGCGATTACGTATTCATCTCTACTGCTTTCGTTTCGTTTTCATCGGGGAACTTTATCGGTTTTTTGAGATAGTCTCGGCTATCTTTCAAAAGACTAGTTATAGCTACAGTGCCACACCGTTTGTCTATCATTCATTCATTAATTACAGCCCATAACAGTCCACTGCAGGCGGGTTGGAGATCGCAGTTTTGTAAATATTAAAATGGAAATCGCTGCTGCCCATTTTCCAGCCCATGGAGACTTTAGATCATTTGCCTCGAAAACAATAGTCGCCTTGTACGTAATCCACGAATGTAAGGGGTTGGTGCCACTCTACTCGGGTACACCACTCGGCTGATATTTATTAGTTGTTAAATATTTTACTTAGTCTCACCTATTAACGCGGTCCGGCTCTGCCTGGCATTGTCGAACATGGTCCGGTCGTGGTTGGCGTAGGGTGGGTTTGCTACGGCCGTAGGGTGGTCAGTGTGTCACTGTGTGTTTCCTTCCTACTTTCCTACCCCCCTCCTTTTTGACGATTGAAAGAGATATTTATTGTCCTAATCAATAAAGAAATTTTGAATTTGAATTTAATGGCTCACCACACTACACCACCTACATACTTCGCATCTATAATATTAGAGATTTTGTAACCCTTGGAATGTAAATCAAATCAATTTTTTTGCATCTATTGCGATAAAATCGATAAAAATACACAATTGCACCACCAGTTTTATTTACAACCAATTTCCGTGCGAAGGACCGACAACCGATCGTCGAGTGTAAACGCTCTGGGAATTAGACAAACAATTAATTGTCAACGCCAAACGGTCCCGGCCGAACAAATTACATTTAACAACTACCAGTTTGAACTGCGAGCTTGGTCATAAGCGGAGCGGGGGCGGCGGTGGGGGAGGTAGCGGTTTTGGTTGAAGGGGTTTCATGGTATTTTCTTCGTGTTGCTTCTATATTTCGTTGAATAAGTACTAGTAAGTCATTTGACCGCCATCTTTCCTACCCATCATATTTTTATGTGTTCACTGCACGTTTCATTTGAACGGGGCTCGCATCGTAAAAACTTTTTAATGCAGCTTGTAAAAGTAAAGACAGAATAGACCAATCCAAAACCAATATAAAAGGATTCAGAAATATCTTAAACTGATTTTGAGTATGTCGATATGCTGTTAGAACAGTACATTGCATTGTAAATATTGTCATGTTGCATTATTCTCATTTTAACTATAATAATACATCTGATGGCTTGGACAATGGTGGTCGCTTTCCATCAGATAAATTGTCGAACTGCCGTTCAGAAATGTTATGGATATGTTAGTCAAAATGCTATAAAACAACAAAATTCGAGTAAACATCAGACCTCACCGCTATCCGCTTCGCTCGCCACACAGGGTGCACCCGTAAAACATCACAATTAGTAAATATTGTTTTGACGAGTTTATTGAAAGCACTCACTCTACACCACGTGAACATACTCTATCTATGTAGAGTGGATATTACTTAGGTATCTAGAGTATAAACAGGGTGTTACATCTGAACCACAGTCAGAGGGAAAGTCTTTTAAATGGTTAAGGAGGATAGAAAAAATTACTTAATGTAAATATTATTTTACTTTTAGAAATAAAAATATGTAGATAGATATTACATATTTTTAATAAAAAATAAGTTGAAACATAACTTTTTTAAAGTTGGATGCTGAATAAAATGGTAATTTAGGGATAGATCGGGATGTCACTCGAGAATAGTGATAGAATGTTCAAAATCGATTCAGCAGTTTCGGAGATTACTCCCGACACACTCACAAACAAACTTTTCCTCTTTATAATGTTAGTATTGATCCAGCACCAAACAGGACAAATCTAAACTTCTCTTCTCTGAAAACGTAGATAACTTTCTTTTATTATCAATAGGCTTGCATTTGACCTCCTCACCTTATGGAAAACGACTAAACTTTCCCCTTTTTACAACATCACAGCCCCTAAACCTGATAACTTTACATCCTGTATAACACTCTACAATAGAGCTCGACAAGCTTCGTTGGCATCTGAATTAATTATGGCTCTACATTCATTCTGGAATACATAGTTCTACTTAATACTCCATATTCACTGCTACAGAGTAAGGATTGCCGGAAACATTCAATGTCATTGCCTCGTGCGTCTGTGTTTGGTGAGATATTTGGAAGTCAATTGTGTATCAAATCAAATATGTTTATTCAGTTTGGGTTCTACACTTATGAATGTCAATATACAATTTAACTATTACTGGCCCTTAGCAGGATGACCTAGAAAAACATTCACTGATCAGATCGGTAATGTTCTCAAAAATGCTGGGGTCCGAAGTGGTAAGAACAAAAGGAGATTTATGAAAAGAGTAGTGGATATATGCGAGGCTAGGGAGTTGTGTCAGGACAGAGCAAAGTGGCGGTCCATAGTCTCTGCCTACCCCATGTTTGGGACACAGGCGTGAGCTTTATGTATGCATTTTCCGCCAAAAAGGATCCCTTTGTCAATGTGCCGAAGTTCCAAGGGACACCCCTTTCCATCTCAAAAAGTATCGGGATCCTTGGTGTCGACATATCGGATAACGTGCGCTTCCGGAGTCACCTAGAAGGTAAGGCCAAACTGGCTTCGAAAAAGCTTGGCGTGCTTAACCGGTCCAGGCGATACTTCACCCCAGGGCAGCGCCTGCTGCTGTACAAGGCACAGGTGCGGCCTCATATGGAGTATTGTTCCCATCTTTGGGCCAGCGAAACTGCCGACCTGCTTAATCCTTTGGACTCCGTACAGAGACGCGCCGTACGAATTGTCGACGATCCCATACAAACAAGCAAGTTAGAACCACTGGCTAACCGAAGGGACTTTGGCTCCCTGTGTGTGTTCTATCGGCTGTACAATGGGGAGTGTTCCGAGGAACTATTCGATCTGGTGCCCACAGCACAATTCCGCCATCGCACCACCCGCCGTGGGCTGGGTACTCATCCCCACTACGTAGACCCTCTGTTGGTCACCACGCGAAGGTTCGAAAGAACGTTTCTCGCTCGTACGATTCGGATGTGGAATGAGCTCCCAGCCACAGTGTTTCCTTTGGACTATGACATGGGATCGTTCAAGAGGTATATTAGAGGTCTCTTTAGAGGCGGGCAACGCATTGGTGACTCCCCTGGTGTTGCCGATGTCCATAGGCGGCGGTGACCACTTTCCATCAGGTGGCCCGCTTGCCTGTTTGTCTGCTAAGTAAAAAAAAAAAAAAAAAAAAAAAAAAAAATGTATGTGAATGTGTGACAATTGACGTATGCCATCGTATCCTGGCCATTCCTGTTGCAGAGGCTGACCTTCGCCATTCAGCGTGGCCAGAGCCCATCACCGCTAGCAACGTGTGTGGTTTCGCGCGCAATAAGCGAGAAAGGCACGATATACTGCTATCTCCGTTCACCTTAGTATTGAGAGAAGGAAACACTCGCTCTCTCACAAGCTGTGTCGCGGGCACACTTGTGCTCGCCATGCTGATAGTGACTATTTACAATACGGCGAGCCCAGTGGCATATCTCTGTTAAAATGGACGGGCAACGTCAAAAAATACGTGCAATTTTGCGCTACAAATATACGAGTATTACACAAAATTCGACTACACCAATGGCAAGTCAAATGCCGTGCAGAAGGTTGTTCGGGGGCGCGAGGTGTGCATTTGCAACAAAATTGGACTTGCAAGCTAAGGCTTGCAGACGACCTGACTGGTTCAGTGGTCAACATGCCAGTCAGCCACGCAAGAGGTCCCGGGTTCGATTCCCGGCCGGGCAGAAATTTTAATGATGAATTTTAATTTCTGTTACGGGTCTGGGTGTTCTGTGTATAATAAGTATGTATTTAAAAGTATATAAGTAGGTAGTATATTAGTTAGCTAGCACCCATAGTACAAGCTTTGCTTAGTTTGGGGCTAGATGGCGCTGTGTGAATTTGTTCAAGACTATACGATTACGATTAACTTGCAAAGTTGACTCGTTACAGTCAGATCGGTTTACACCACTGAGCTTGCTCACTGTATTTTGTAGCCTGTTTTTAGAACCATCTCTTTCTGTTACAAATCTAAATTATTCTTCAAAGCTCAAAATCCAAACATTAAAAATAAAACTTAGTCCTAATTTTATTTTCTTCACTCACATTTTATATTTTAAGGATTAAAACCCTTACAGGTGGGCGGAAGCTCTGCCCTAGGGCTCTGCCTAAGCCCTATTCGTTAGAAGTTCTATAAATACCATGTAATCAGATAAAGTACTCGAAGCAGTTTTATTAATTTTCATTTTTACGCGCCACGTGTAACGCCAGTGAGTGTTTTTCATAACCTTTACAGCCTTTCGGCGTTTAATTTCGTCACCCGAGGGTTTACAGCTATTTTCATCCGCCACAATCCTATTTACAACCACCATTTCACAGAAGTCTTTTCTTCGAATAGAATAGAAATATTTTGTACTATAAATAAATAAATAAATAAATAAAAATCGTTTATTACATCTATCTTACACATATCACAGTACATTAATTAGGTCATAATACAGCATACAAGAAACAATGGAAAAGGACAATACTATCGTTACTTCGTTACCTGTGCCATAAGGAGACGTGCAACGGGGCCACACTCAGCATAAGTCACGGCTGACGCCATGGCGCTGGTTTTGAGAGTGCCCCTCAGTGAAGCACGGACGTCAGTGGTTTCACATGCCAGTAATATATAAAAATAAAAACAATTATCTTGTCTTCGTCCTTGAGATTTAACCATGTAGTAGCCCCGCTACGTCAACCAACTCGCACAAGTATTTACAGGAAAAGAGACTAAAATGTATTGCTGTCTCTTTCTCCCCCATTTCTCTGGTCCCTGAGATTCGCATGTTCATTCTTGTCCGTGCGCGCGCGACAACCGCACAGGTGTTCAACGAACCTAAGTTCGATAGTGACGTTTTTTCACGTACGAATATTCGTGGAATTTTCCACTATTAAATGCCGAAAAGAAGTCACGACGAAACAAAAGAAGAATGGTGGGCGAGGAAGATGAAGAAATACGAGCTCAAATTGGACGAGCGTCGACGGCATCGCAGTCAAAGGATTATTTATTCAAGTGATGAAGATGATGTGCAACCTGAAGGTTATTATGCTAAATTATGTACTTAATCCACTCTTGCTGTATTCTTCGAGTGTGGCATTATTCGTTACCTACTGGTACCTACATTTATAAACCTCGTTGTATTCTTCGAGGATAATTTTTTTGCTAGTATTTGCTAGCAACATTATTTACCAAGATAATTCGCTTGGGACGCATATTATGCGATCAAATAAAGATGTTCTGAGTTAGTAAGGTACCAAGTACTTACGTATAACATTTTATTTGTAACTACTTCTCATTTTTTTTTTTTGTTACCTACTTTCAATGTGACATTTACGTAAAAGAAGGCTTATTTCGCTTCCAGAACATCTGGAATCCATACAGAACGAGCTGGAGGTTGTAGAAATTGTCCAACCCTCCGAGCCGCCTAAAAACGACGAGCCCCCTGCGGATACCCCTCAAAATGAGAATTTTGACGCCGAACTTCTAAAAAGCCTGGGTGTTATTGAAGAAGAGGCTGAAGAATACGGTGACAATCTGCAAGAAGATGTGGCGAAACGTTTTCAAAATATTTTATTAAAAGGGCTCAAAAAAGAAAATAAAGAAGAACTTATAAAGAAGTATCCATTCCCAAAAAACGTTCCTCTGGCAAAGGGCCCTGCTCTGAATCCAGAGATCGGCGCCATGCTAGTTGAGTCCTGCAGGCTCAGAGACAAACGTTTGCTTGCCAAGCAAGATCAACTTGGTCGGGCTCTTACGGCCGTAGGAAACGCAATGACGTCCTTGTTACGTAAAAATCCAGATTTGTCGGCTGCAGTCAAAACACTAAATGAAGCTGGGAAATTAATCGCCGATTCTCATTTCGCAGAAACAGATACTCGCCGGTCAGTTATTATACCCTTGGTCGATAAGCCATTAATTGATTCATTTAAGGATAGAAAGAGAGATAGCTATTTATTCGGTGATAACCTAGGCGAGCTAGTTAAAAGTTCCAGAGGGATAAAGAAAACCGGGCAATTAATACAGGCAACTGCTTCGACGAGCTCCAATACTTCCAATTTAAACTGGAAAGGCCCACCGAGTCGAGCGCGCCAGCAGCAGCGCAGCGGCCAAGCATACCCGCAGCGGTTCGGTGGGCAGCGAGCGACGTACCCCAACCGCCGCCGGCCCGCGCCCGCCTCAGCGGCCGCGCGCCGCCCGCCGCCGCCTCCGCCGCCAGCCAGGCGCTGTGTCTGCGCAGGCTGGCAGACACAGCGCGCCCCTGCCGCCCGTCCGTAGACACGGAATCACCTCCGCAGGTACATGCTGGACGCTTAAAATATTATCTAGACGCATGGCGGTCTATCACTGATGATAATTTTATTTTAAATACCGTGTCAGGTTATTTAATTCCCTTTATGACTTTGCCTCAACAACAGCCGCGCGAGTATCCAAAGCGTAGTTTTAACAAGCGCGAGTCTATTGAAATAAAAAATGAGTTAGATCGTTTGTTACAAATTAAAGCCATAAAGAAATGTAATCCCTTGAAAGGACAATACATTTCAGATATATTCTTAATTCCAAAAAATGACGGAAGTAAACGTTTTATACTAAACCTTAAAAATATGAATAAATTTGTATATCCTCAACATTTTAAGATGGAAGACATTAGAACTGCTACTAGGCTTATGAGTAAAAACTGTTTTATGTCCACCGTTGATCTTAAGGAAGCTTACTTTTTACTTCCAATTCATGAGAGTCATAGGAAATTCCTACGATTTTATTTTGACGAAAATCTTTATGAATTCACTGTTTTACCATTCGGCCTATGTTCAGCGCCCTATATTTTTACTAAAATATTACAACCGGTAATGACACAATTACGCTCGCAAGGCTTTAGATCCATTCGGTATCTGGATGATCTTTGCTTATTAGGTGATACGGAAAGTGAATGTTTAGAAAACCTGAATAAAACAATAGTATGTTTAACAACATTAGGCTTTATTATAAATAGTAAAAAAAGTAATTTCATTCCAAGTACAACGTGTATTTTTTTAGGTTTTGTATTAAATTCTAAAACAATGACTTTGGAATTACCTAAACACAAAAGACTTACTCTTTTACAGCGTGTTAATATTTTATTATCAATGAAAACTATTCGCATAAGAGAATTTGCTCAGTTTCTAGGCTCGCTTACCGCAGCATGCCCTGCAGTCGCTTATGGCTGGCTGTATACAAAGTCGCTGGAAAGAGCCAAGTTTTTGGCATTACTTAGTAACAAAGATAATTATGATGCATTCATGAAGATTCCAGATAGTTTACATAGTGATTTGAAATGGTGGAGATGTAACCTCTTGTCAGCGGTTAACCATATCAAGCAATATAATTACGAATTAGAGATTTATACTGACGCTTCTACCACTGGTTGGGGCGCTGCGTGTAATGGGGAGAAAACTGGAGGTAGCTGGACTAATCAAATCACATTAACTATCTAGAGCTGCTAGCAGTCTATTTCGGGTTGAAGTCATTTGCCAATAATAAGAAAGACTGTGATATTCTTCTTCGAGTTGATAACACTACGGCGATAGCATATGTTAACAGGATGGGCGGGGTTCAGTACCCTCACTTAAACTATGTGGCTAATATGATTTGGAAATGGTGTGAAGAAAGGAGAATCTTTGTGTTCGCGTCCTATATAAAATCTTCGTTAAATATCGAAGCTGACGGCGAGTCGCGTAAACTAAATGTTGATACGGAATGGGAGCTAGGTAGATACGCGTTCTCAAAAATAGTAACTACTTTTGGATCGCCACACATTGACCTCTTTGCTACTAGAGTTAATGCAAAGTGTTCTAGATACATAATATCGTGGAAGAGAGACCCGTATGCGGAGAATATTGATGCCTTTACAGTGAATTGGGCCTTCTGCTTCTTCTACGCTTTCCCGCCATTTGCTTTAATTCTTAAATGCCTAAATAAAATCATTAGTGATGGTGCTACTGGTATACTTGTTGTACCCCAGTGGCCATCACAGCCATGGTACCCACTTTTTAAATCACTGTCAGTGAGGCAAATTGTCATTTTCTCGCCTGATGAAGATCTCCTGTCCTCTCCTTTCAGATCGACACACCCGCTACATCGGCAACTTTCCTTGGCGGCGAGTGTGCTATCCGGGAAGGCTTTATTAGACAAGGCATCCCGGAATCGGCTTTAAATGTAATGCTTGCCTCGATCTCTCAGAGTACGAAATCACAGTACTCCTCGAGCCTTAAGCAATGGTGGGCCTATTGTACCCGTAATAATTGTGATTTTTATATTGTTACAGTTAATTCATTATTAGATTTTCTTAGTATGTGTTTCCAATCAGGCTCGTCATATGGCACCTTAAACAACCATAGATCAGCAATTTCCTTAATATCAAATAATCATATTGGCCAGGACGACCGCATTAGGCGGTTCTTCAAAGGAATATTTAAGTTAAAACCGGCTTTTCCGCGTTACAATGTCACTTGGAATCCTAGCATTGTTTTAGACTACTTGGGAAATTTGTCAAATGATACGATTAATTTAGAAAAATTAAGCAAAAAGTTAGCGTCTTGCCTTGGCGTCGGGACACAGGACGCAAACTATAACACTGATTAAAATATCTAATATAGTTTTTTATTCTGACAAAGTTGTCATTACAATATCAGATCTGGTTAAAACTTCGGGCATTGGGCGTGCTCAGCCTGTTTTTAATTTACCATATTATGCAGAACGGCCTAGTGTGTGTCCAGTAGCTACCTTGCAAGCGTATTTGACAATGTCATCTTCAATTAGATTAAATAATGAAGACAATTTGTTTCTAACCTTTAGACAGCCTCATAAAGCTGCGTCGTCGCAGACCATAGGACGTTGGTTAAAACAAACCTTGCAAGACAGTGGCATCGATACAACTGTATTTGGGGCTCATAGCACCCGACACGCTTCGACGTCAGCAGCGTCTCGCGCTGGCGTTAGCGTAGACGTGATTAGACGTACTGCAGGTTGGGCTAACCAATCAGCAGCGTTCGCAAATTTTTATAACAGACCAATTGTTGAGTCCAGGTCCAATCTATTATTGTAGTCTGTGTAATTGTGTAAATTTTTTTTTTGTAATTACAATGTATAACTTAAAAATACACAACGCTGTGATTTTTTATATGTTTGTGTTATTTTTTAATTGCAACATTGATGATATTCTCTGAACATCTACATGGTTAAATCTCGAGGACGAAGACAAGATAATCAGATGATCAAACGAACTTACCTGAAGTGAAGTTCGATCTTGATTATCTTGTCTTCGTCGGAGAGATTTAAGGTCCCTCCCTACCCTTAACACTGTAGCCCATAGAATCAATGTTGATATGGGTTGTCTTTGCTCTAAAATAATGAACATGCGAATCTCAGGGACCAGAGAAATGGGGGAGAAAGAGACAGCAATACATTTTAGTCTCTTTTCCTCTAAATACTTGTGCGAGTTGGTTGACGTAGCGGGGCTACTACATGGTTAAATCTCGAGGACGAAGACAAGATAATCAAGATCGAACTTCACTTCAGGTAAGTTCGTTTGATCATCTGAAAATACAACATGGGGTTATTCAAAGCGCATGTCTGCAGGCAACGCATCCGCTGCCCTTAGGTTGCAGATGTCTTGATTGACAGTGGCCGCGCACCATCGGGTGGACCGTATGCTTCTTTAGGCAATAAAAAAACTTACACCCACGAACGGTACCGCCGATCTCCATTCGCATAATACCACCCTCTGGAATGACGTCACAGAATATCCGAAATGCATGTTGTGACGTCATTCCAAAGGGGTGGGATCATGCTATTGGAGATCGGCGGTGCCGGTCTTCAAGACTAGATAGGTTCATGAGGAAGGTTTATAAGCAAGATAAAAAAGGTAGGGGTAAAAGTAGGTGTACGCGAACGAAGTCGCGCCGGGTGGATAGTGTTTATAATTATGTGATCGCACACATACACACACACACGCGCGCACACACACACGCACTCACACACACACACACACACACACACACACACACACACACACACGCACGCACGCACGCACGCACGCACACTCACACAAGCTATAACGTTCTAAGTTTTTGTGACTATTTAAATAACTATTTTAGTGTCTAAGAAAAATACCTTGAGTACGTTTAAATCTGAATTGCTATGTCTTGTAATAATGACGGTGACTATAGCACAGGAGTTTCTTCTCCTATTTTAGTCACCAAATTTCTGATGTAACCACATACAAATACTGTTTTAAGCTTATAAGTATAGACGTAAGAATACCTACCCTGTATAAGTATTTACACACATAAATATTATTATTATTATATTATTGTTCTAATATTTGGTAAGTGCTCAACTCTACCTGCCGTTGGATTTCCCTTCCACCTTTTTGTGAAGGTTGCCTGGAAGAGATCGCTTGTATTAATAAGGCCGCCCTTGCTCCACTGTCTCACTGATTTTAACTGTGGCTATTGTAGTATGTTTTGTATAAGCAATAAAGTGTTTAGTGTAATTTATTCACTACCCACACTTTGGACGAAGCATTATTGTAAATTACATTGTGTTGACGGTTGTATTACTATTTATTGATATCGACATTTATTGACATTAATGTAACGTGACACGTATGAATGCCTAAATATCTTATAGATTTGTCAATTTTTACTTTTTTATAAACTGGACGCCTTCAGGCTAGAGTGAATAGGCTGTTCCAAAATAAGCATGTTCCATCTTCGACCCGATCCTAACTTACCAACAGATGAAATGGGGGTCAAATTTCTGTCTTTTCTAAAAAAAAATATCGAAACACTTGACTTCTGCAAATCGGACTGAAAGCTACATTGAACCTATCCCACCGTTGTCCCCCCTACTGTGGCACAGAGGTGCTAAGACGCGAAACACCGCGCGGAATCCCGATTGTCGTCGCTACAAAAACAGGGCGCTCCGTTTCACGCGCCGATGGAGCGCCGAGCGCTCATTACTGGTGTTCCTACATGAGGGATGCAGACGGGCGTTTCGGTTGCTATAGGAAGTATGAACCTCAGTAGTAACCGATTTAATTGTATTTATATGGATATTTATTTTCATATAAATATGCCATACGAATAAATAAATAAAGTAGTAACCGACGAACTTAAAATTTATTTATTGAAATAGGATTAATTTCGTAATGATAATTAAACAGAAAAAACGTCCGAAAATCAAGATTACATATACTGAAATATTTTCTAAACTACTGAATCGATTTTATTGAAACAAACAAATACAAACTAAAACAATCTCGATAATTTTTTTAATTAAATAAATAGAACTGCATTGAAATCGGTTTATCCGTTCAGGAGCTATGATGCTACAGACAGACACACACAACACCATACAAACAGACGTATACAGATTCACAGATACACATACATCTTCGGTTGCATTACACTTACCACAAGGTGAAATGGTGGTCAAATGCCAGGTTAGTATAATTAAAACAAAACACACACACACACACAAATGCACACGTCAAACTGATAACACCCCTCTTTTACGTCGCCGGTTAAAATTAAAATTGTACAATCTAACCAAGAATTACAGAAAAACTTCATTCAAAAGCGTCCCCACTGCGAAATACGTGGGTGAGTGAATATTTAAGCACTGCAAAGATTACAAGCACTAATTAATTATTTCAGTTCATTGTTAAAGGACAATAAGACGAATCCCCCCCCCCCTCTCCCCCTAACTTAGGGGGTTTCTTCAAATCCCCTGATCCGACTTCAATAGCTCTGCAAACGCGTTTAAAATTCAAATTGAACTTTAGAATACGAGAAAAGGCTCCCCCAACAATGCTCTTGACTGAATTCTAAACTAATATTTCCAAGTTTCCGCTCCGTTTATAAAAATGTGAATGGGAAGGCTTAGGGTCCGTTCACACGTATAACCGGGGCTTTAATGTAACGCCAGCTTGTGTTCACACAATAGATAAATAAACTCTTTATTGCATAGGGCAAAGTAGGCTTTATCGCTATAAGCGATCTCTTCCAGGCAACCCTTGCCAAGGAAAATAAATTAGTGATTTTTATGCAGCGGCACCTGCACTTTTATCTTTATTTATTTTGGATACAAACATACACAGTTTTCATTACTTACATACTAATTAAATAATAGTTCAACTACAGACTTATCCAAGGGACTGACCTTAGAGGTTGATAACGCTATTTAAAACCTCAAGGTCAGAAAGATAGACAGCAGCGATTTCTTTTCTGCTGAAATATACACACGCGAAGATCCCAGTGTTTCAAATACACAGCCAAAAATCCGCTTGTCCAGCCTTATGACCAAACCCTCCACCGTAGCCGAAGTCATGTCTGTGTCTGTGTGAGCTGTGATGGGCTGTTGCTGTTATGGTAGGAAGCGAACGCGCTTAGCGACCTAAGCGCTTTGCGAACATCGCATTAGTAACTCCCCTGGCGTTGCTGATGTCCATAGGCGGCGCTGACTACTTTCAAATAGGTGGCCCGCTTGCCTGTATATCCGTCTAACAACTTGACAATTAATTTTTAATTTATTTTAATAATAAAAAAAACCGCGCATCCGAACCGTCCGTCTACACAGCCATTCCGCTCATTACCCCGCGATAAGCTCGCGGCTCCCCGCACCCCGCTCTCCCCTCGCCCCGTAGTAGAGATGGGTCACACGTTCACTACAACTCTTTGCCCACTGCTAGACTTGAGCCATTTTATGCCATTCAGTAGATAAATAAGGCTCCAGGGTGTTGCTGATGTCCATAGGCGGCGGTGACCACTTTCAATAAATAACAAAACAAAAAAAAAAAACTGGACTAATACCTGATGAAAAATGGTCATGGTTCTCCAACAAATCAACTCCAGGGATATCGCCACTGCATTGCCCATTATCATCATATCTTTAAGAGTGATGATGACTCTTGTCGGTGGAGCAATCACCACTCTTCTCTCCTGTCTGCCAACCTCATCATCTCTCTATAATCCCCGGCAATCACTTTTTCCTTCACGTCCTTCTAATATACAAATCTTGGCCTTCCTCTTCCTCTCTTTCCCTAAACTTTGTAAACTGCATTGCCCATTTGCAATAATATTAAAAAATTACATAAACTGCTAAAACTACAGAGAAATGCCAAAGACACGATTCCCGATGAAACACTGGAGATCTTACTTACCGGCAGGGACACAATCTACAAACATTATTAATTAGTTTGTTGATTTGCGGTGGAGGGAGATTGCCCGAGCTGCTCCTATTTGACGTATAATGAAAATTAAGTAAAATATAATGAGAATTCATTGCTTTTTACAAGCTTGTAGGTATATTTAGTTTCACATTTCCCCATGTCTGTTCGTACTAAATCTTGCAAGTTAAATTTAACCCATTTCCCGGTTTCCGATTGAGCTGGAATTTTTCACACTCATGTAAGTTCAGTGACAATACCAATAATAAGAGAGGTAGGGCATAGCGGGATATCTCGTTCGTATAGGAGCCGCTCGACTGGGGAAGTACCTCCACCTTACAGAACACCGCAGCTAAATAATACTCTTTTAAATAGTATTGTGTTTCAGCCGGTGAGTAAGGTCTCCAGTGCTCCATGGGATGGGGATTTGGGGAACCGCGGCTGTGGCAGTGGAGGGGCATTTGCCTTTTTGAGGAAGGCAACGCATTAGCGATACTTTTGGTTTTGCTAATGCCTATAGGCAGTGGTGACCACTTTCCATCAGGTGGCCCGCTTGCCTGTATGCCTACCGTATGGCATAATAAAAACTGATAGCATCGACAGAAGGTGGCCATAGAAACTCCTAAAATATGTAAATCCATTGGACTCGCTTCACTGATAATATAGAACGCGCAATAAAAGCGTCTTTTTAGGTGCAGTCTTTGTCCCACTGCAGGGCAAAGGCCTCTCTCCCATTTCTCTCTCATTCCCATCAAAAGTTTACTATGAAAAAATTTTTTTCACTTGAACTTGTATGAGTTGTTTTCTCGAATGTTTCTCAGACGCTGCTTTTACTACATCAACTCATCCCCCACATGAGTTGAGTGATAATGAGTTGGCATAACTTTACAGCGTCTTACCCCTACTCCGTGGCAGTTGTTTATCACTTGAGTTTCTCGGAAGCCTTACCTACTCATTACGACGCTCGGCTTTAAATTGATCGCGTTTGACGTTTCCGCTTTAAATTTAGATTTTGTTTGGGTGGTATAGGGGTGATGGGAGTACCGGTGGGCGAGCGGTTAGGGTATCCGACTCGTGAGGAGAGGTCATCATCACGAAAAGGGAGGTTATTGCCATAATCTTCCTGCTTGGCAGGCGGGTTGGAGATCGCAGTATTATAAATATAACAATGGAAAAAGCTGCTGCCTATTTTCCAGCCTTCGAGGACTAGATCTTTTGCCTCGAAAACATTAGTCACCTTGTACGATACCCACGAGTGTAAGGGGTTGGTGCTATTCTACTCTGCCGGACACCACACGGCCAAGCGAGAAGTACCGGGTTTTAATCCAAGTACCAATGACTCTTTTATGAGATATGTGCATTAGTTAAATACTAACGTTACTCTTACAGTGAGGGAAAACGACGCGAACCTGCACATTCAGGTGACTGAATGTGTACCCATAATTACATTTTGTCAGGTTCCCCTGGTAGCAGGGTTACGGAGGTCACATGGCATTCGCTTCACTGTAATTATCTGATCTCTGTCAAATCCTGGCTCATGGTCAAGGCGGACCCCCGACTCGTGCGCTAGAGCACAAGCGGGACAAAGATGATTATTATTTATTTTTTACTCACAAACATTACTTGTCCAAGTAACGTAACTATGCATTCTTACAGTGCTCGTCTGGAAAGCGAACGCACTGCAATCAATACGGCTCTATGATTGGGAAATTTTGATTGATGCATAGTGCCGATCGCCACTCAAATATTGTCAGTTGGAAGCCCTGTGCGTTTGCACGCACTGTGAGATCTCATAGTAATGTTCTTGAATAACTTTGTGAGACAAGACCCTCTATTGTTTAAAAAAAAATAACTAGGTTATCGACAGAAATGATTGCCTACTTACTACTATCGAAACTTAGTATTAGTACCTGCCTTTTTATCTTAGTACCGGGTGTAGTGTTTTGTTTTACTTCTATGCTACCCACATTGTATTAAGCTTATATATTGCTGTCCTCGGACTATTAGTACTATCGAATGCCTTGTATTTTCTCTTAAGTGAATTGTAAATTCTTAGACAAAATAAAGATTTTCTAACCATAATATAACTACTGGATAAGGCGCGACTACGTTCGCGTGGCCTACTTTTTTAAAATATTTATACAAGACAGGCATTTGACCGCCATCTCACCTGTTGATAAGTGACGATGCGGCCGAAGATGAAGCATGCCTTGAAGGCATCCAGATTATATTGATCAGGGAACACACTCGCAGGCAACGCGTTTCAGTCCTTAGCCGTACGCATTATACTTCACCCACTCTTTTATTTTGCTTATAAATAAATTTTCTTCGTGAATCGCATTAAAATCCGTTACGTAGTTTCAAATTTCTAAGCGTAAATAGATATAAACGTAGGGACAAACAGCGGGAAGCGACTTTGTTGTATACTATGTACAGAAAAAATACGGAAGAAATCTAGAATTCAATAAAATCACCAGCACCCGGCATATCATTGGCCATCACGACTAAATGACTTGCCCAACTCCTCCCACTAAGAAAGCGGAGCGTTTCTCTAAATTGAATTTAAAGTTTCGCGAAAACATTTACCTTCGTTACCGAAAACAAATTTTGAGAAAATCTTTGCCGGGCCTCAAACACTGCGATTTGCATGTAAATGCACAGGGGTTCCTTCTTGAGGTGCTCCCATACCGGCGTTTACAGCTATTGCAATCTGTAAGTAAGGAAGTCTGTTCCCTTATGTTTTTAATCCCCGATGAAAAAGAAAATATGGTAACCACATACAATGCATAAATTCGGTGTAAAAAATATTTTTAAATTATTTAAGATTAATTATTTGGCTAATTTAATTATTTGGCAAATTTTTAATACACTGTTGATCAAAGAAATATGTGGTGGGGATCGCAGGCCACACAAACTTGTTTGTGCACCTGCCTTTTGCCTACGTATCCGTTTTGCTGGTTAAAACGATGTCACTGACTATGTTGGTTCAATATTTTAAGCCGTGTGGGGCATTTATTTATTTATTTATTTAATACTTTATGCACAAAGGTGGACTTAAAGCTTTGTAGCTTCATCTACCAGTCTACCCCGAAAACTGGTAATAAAATTGCAGGCATTGGCCTATACTAAACTACTGTGTTTAGTATAGGCCATACCGGCGTTTACAACTATTGCAATCTCTAAGTAAGGAAGTCTGTTCCCTGTTCCTAATCCCCGATGAAAAAAGTTTGACGTGTGTATGTGTGGTGTGTGTCTGTCGGTGGCATTGCAGCTCTAGAACAGATAAACTGATTTCGATGCGGTTTGCTTTGCCAGTTTAATCGAGATAGATCTTAGCTTTGTGTCATTAAAATCGCTTGAGTTATTTAAAAAATATTTAAGTATATTATTAAAACTTGGCCGAGGCCTTTACGACGCTTTTCTGTCTATTTGCAACTGTTGGAAACTGTTTTCAATGTTCCCGGGCCGACGTCCGAAATCAAAAAAGGATCGAATTTATTCTTCATTTTGCATAGTCCTTTTTTATTATTTTGATCGATCGAAATACAAATGTTGCGAAAAGTTATCACGGGAGTGATATCCCTGATGTTTCAAACGACCATATTCTTACCATCAGACAGGCCGCAAGCTCGTTTGCCGTCTGTGCCGTAGTGGTATAAACAAAAAGCTTCCACCGGATGTTTTTACAAATGTTTTACTTCACTATTTCATGTCAAAAAGTTTACAAATATTCCTCAGCGCCGGTGTGGGAGCACCTTTACAGTAAATTCGGTTTACCGTTTCAGTCTGCTTTTTGCAGTTCGCTTGCGAATAAAAAGAAAACATGGGCGAGGTTTCTGTGGGATGTTTAAGCCACTCTTTTAGCGAATATTTAAATTAGCAGTGGTATTACTGGCTGATTTTTTTGCAGTGCCTGTTATTAGGCGGCGGCCCCACTGCGCGCGGTCGGCGGTCAGTTCCGAGTTTTGCAATTACCAGAAGGTATCATACTTTTAACAATAATATTAATTCTTGTATTAAGAAAATCTTTGTCGTTTGATAGGTAGGTCAATTTTGTCAACCGAATTTGTTAACAATTATTTTATTTTTACTAGTTTTTATTTAATTTTCCTATTTTGAATGTATATTACGTGTTTGGGTCAAATATTTTAAGCTGAATAAGAGAAGCATGCAAAAGCAATACTTAGTACTAAAGATAACCATATTAAACAAAAGCAATACTTATTGCTAAGTTGTATTTTTATTTCCTGTAATGTTATAAATTGATGCCATAAAGAGATTACATACATACATACTTCCTGATGTTGCTTAGAAACAAAGTAGCACAATAATTCACCGAAAAAAAAGGTAGGATAACCCCATACAATATTTCCTAAAGCAATCTTAAGAACTATCTTAATTAAACTGGTTATCTAATAGAGAAAACCGCATCCAAACCAGTCTAACCGTTCGAAAGCTACCATTCCAGACAGACACACCTCCACAGACACACAGCCACAGATACACACGTCAATCTCATAAACCCCCTTTTTACGTCGTCGGTTAAAAAATCGGTGTACCCGCTCAACCCCACGCCCTAGCCCACAAAGATTCTGGCATAACACCGCTATTTTTCATCACAATTGCCCTACTAAGTGAATGTACGCAAGTGGATTAGAACTCTGCTCCTCGGTTCGCTGGCTTCCACGCATCGTACCGAGGGGTAACGACCACGTTACGACAGCGTTACGACCTCGATACGACCGCGTTACGACCACGTTACGACCGTTGCGGAGCACGGAACAACGAGGTATGTCCGCAGTTCCTGATAAACAGGCTCTTAATTAAATCATCCTTTTCAGGCGGCACTGAAAGCTTCAGGCGTATCAAGGTTGAGGTTGAAAGGTTAAGGCTGTGTGTAAGGTTTACTTTGTAATTAATGGGGACGTAATGTGTGACGTATTTTAGTGTATATTTCTCTCGAGACTATGAGTTTTACTACACATAGTACTTAGGTACTATTACACACATACAGACATAGAGAAAATATTTACTAACGTAATAGAGGAGACACCGCAAGTATTTTCTTTGAACCACGCTTTGCAGTCCATGGACAACAGTGGCCGCAGTCAGTTCTGAGACATTGCGCGACGCGGACCAATCTGACAGTGGCTTGGATATTCAAAAAAACGCCATCTTGTGCATTAAAAACTGTACGAGCCATTCGAGGGCCAAAAATAAAGAAAATGATAACATTTAATCGGTCATTCTATGACTTAGCAGTCTCCCCCCGCACCTCCCGCACGTGACAGGTTGGTAGAGCTCGTCTAGTCTAAGATGACGCGCCCCACTACTTAGTTAGTTGATTTTGATGTGTGAGTGCAAATATTAATAACGACACTTCATCTGTGTGGGAGCCAATGAACGGCGCGTGCTCCTACGTTTGAATTTCACCGCCAACAGAATGACCAATTAAAGCGGCATTTGTATATGTATTGCGTCCATATTTTAAACTTGCTTGTGTGCGTTAATGCGATAGTGGGGCGCGTCATTTTAAATTAGACGAGCTCTACAATATTTTTGTTTGTGATGGCTGCTCTATTACGTTAGTAAATATTTTCTCTATGCATACAGACCATATTATACTATAGGTACTTATAGTACTGATAAAACAAAGTCGCTTCTCGCCGTCTGGCCCTATGTATATATGTACGCTTAGATTTTAATGCGGTTTTCAACAATAAATAGGTGATTCAAGTGGAAGGTTTAAAAAAAGGGTGGGTAGGGGTAAAGTAGGTGTAGGGTAGGCGTAGAGAAGATGTAGGGTAGGTGTAAGCATAGAGAAAATATTTACTAACGTAATAGAGCAGCCATCACAAACAAAAATATTGTATCAACCTGTCATGTGTGGGAGGTGCGGGGGGAGGCTGCTAAGTCATAGAGTGACCGATGAAATGTTATCATTTTCTTTATTTTTGGCCCTCGAATGGTTCGTACAGTTTTTAATGAACAAGATGGCGTTTTTTTGAATATCCAAGCCACTGTCAGATTGGTCCGCGTCGCGCAATGTCTCAGAACTGACTGCGGCCACTGTTGTCCATGGACCGCAAAGCGTGGTTCAAAGAAAATACTTGCGGTGTCTCCTCTATTACGTTAGTAAATATTTTCTCTATGGGTGTAAGTTAGGCGTGGAGTAGATGTAGACATACATGCGATTATTGTATGACGCCATGATGATTATCGTATTATATGTATAATTTGATGACCTAATTGGTTCAATGGTCAACATGCCGGTCTGCCACGCAAGAGGTCCCGGGTTTGATTCCCGGCCGGGCAGAAATTGAAATGATGAATTTTAATTTCTGTTACGGGTCTGGGTGTTCTATGGTTAATAAGTATGTATTTAAAAAAAGTATTTAAGTAGTTTATCAGTTATCCGGCACCCACAGCACAAGCTTTGCTTAGTTTGTCCACGAATATTTTTATATTTTATTTTTATTATACTACAATAATAGATATGGCGTCAGTATCCCAGTCGTGCTCTAGTACGCGAAGGCCCTAGGTCCGGCTTGATCATTATCCAGGATTTGGCATATCAGATAATTATAGTGGAGCGATTACCGTCTGACCTCTGCGACCCTGCTATCTGTATCGGTTACTGTTAAAAGTCCAGCAGGCCTCTCCCGCAAAAGTGGAGTTTAACGCTTGGCAGGCGGATTGGAGGTAATATTATAAATATAACAATGGAAAACGCTGCTGCCCATTTTCCAGCCTACGAAGACTTTTACAGTTTTGCCTCGAAAACATTAGTCGCCTTATACGACACCCACGAGTGTAATGGTTGGTGCTATTCTAGTCTGCCAGACACCACACGGCCAACAACTAATGTACATAGTATTGTAACTCCAAAAAAGCTCATTGTTGCTTCCCAACAACATCAAATAGATTAAAGTGCCAAAGCATATCATGATGAAGGCGAAATCTTTGGCCGCAACCGCGCTATACAGAACCGAAAAATAAAGCATAAAAATTGTTTTCCGATCCCGCTACGTGTGATGTTTACGGACGAGGCTCCTGGACTATTGCAAAAAAGGGCGAAGTCCGAGTCGCGGTCTTACGTAAGCGGGGTCTGTGTCTAAATATGTCTGATGAAATAACCTAAACCAGTCGACAGTTGTCCAAAGGCCGGCGACGCATTCACAACGCATACACAATGGGTTCTTCTGGGTTAGCTCGCTATATTTTCAATCTAATATTAGCGTTTCATCTAAGATATAGGTAAAGAGCAAACCCATCTCTAATTAAAAATAATAAAGCGGTGATGCGTGTGTTTATGGGAAACGTAACACTTGGTAACGTTGAGTTCTTCTGTGTAAGTTCGCTCCGTCGTCTCTACTCTACTACTCTAAGATTAGAGTTTCAAGCTTCTAAGATATAGTAATAGGTCCTTATGTTGGCAGGGAGTGCTACGGCACGTCTCTATTATGCAATAAATGTCATTTTATTATTTATTTATTATTATTATTTATTTATTTAACTATTTATTGTACACAGTAAAACATACAGGTAAAAACACAATTATAAATCACACAACAGGCACAACTTATTTCTAAAAAGAAATTTCTTCCAGCAGGCCTACAGAAGTTAGATGTTACATAAGAAACGGAGATACGACGTGCACAGTACAGAATAAAAATAATTATAGTTATAATAACTATAATAATTATAATTATTTTATTTCATATAGATCAAAAACAAACCCATATATTATTAAAAAAATAATCCGGTGATACGGGTGTTTTTAAGCGGCGTTGAACACTTTCCATCAGGTGCTTGACCGTTTACCTACCTGTATGATATAAAAAAATATATTTCCTAAACTGCAAAATATCTCCTACGGAACTCCAAACCAGACCAAACCTCCATTGCGGTCGGCACTTCTTTTTGCCGCATCCCGTTTGTACGTCGGAGAGTCACGTAGGCACGAAGCAATCGGCTCGGAGTCGCTCGGAAATGTTCGGCAATTCTCGGGACCTCGGTTTCGGGTAATTGTTTGCGGAGTTTACACTCGACGGGTGTTGTGTGATTGCTTGGAAGTGAAGGAGGGTAGGAGAAGAGCGCTTATAGATTGTGATTTTTGGGTGCCTTAGGTTAAGTCAGTTTTTTTTGGTGAGTTTAATGCCGCTGAAAAGCGAAACTGCAAAGGGGATGTGAGGTAGACCGGTTTTTTACTTCTAGAAGCCACACAATATGATAAGTAAGCAAGTAAGTGTAGGTCTCTAAACAGAATATTTTTTAATCTACCGTTGTCACTGCGTAAAATAAAAACAACTTTCGGAGTACTCGGGTACTGTCAGCGTTTTCTATAAACCCAAGTTTACATTTTTTATGCAATAGAAATCGTTATTGTTTGAATATTTCCTTTTACTCGCAATTCGTACGTCGTAAATCTAAGACATTGTCCTAGCCTAAGCAGTGTGTGGTTGGGCTAGGATAATATTTGGCCATGGCAGAATAACAGCGGCTGTCGGTCTCACTGGCAGCCATAGCTGAGCCATGGACCATTTTGTTTTGTAAAATTAGTTTTTATTTTTTGTTTCTTATGGTCGACACTAGTCGATTTTATTTAAATTGTTAATTTTTATGCAAAGCAAATAAATATTTTCATTTCACTTCATTTCATTTGATTTGATTTCATTTTCATTTCATTTACATTCATTATAAATTGTTAGTCAATTACTTCACCTGCCACACATCTGGGGGCCTATTAACCCGCTGTGACAAACCAAATTCGACATTTTCTTTCGCCATAAATCTTTTTTTTTATATATATGAAATAGACAGGTATTTGACTGCCATCCCACCTGATGTTAAGTGCAGACGCAGTCTACGATAGCGCATACCTGTCCATTAAGTACCTATTCACTCTTGTCTTTAAGAGACCGAAGTTGTAGCGCTCAGGGAAAACATGTACAGTAGGGTGTCCCGTCCATGTATGAGAAAAAAAATATTTCAAGCTACACAATCGCAAGAGGTATCAAAATTTGCAAAATTTTACACAGATTATGAAAAATTTAAAAATATTTTAATTTTTAAATTTTTATTATAAATTTTTTATTATAGATTATAAAAAATTTTATGTGTAATCTTGAGGGCTCTACCGAACTTTGAATATTTGGGAATTTTAAATATTTACAGAATTTTTCCACTGGCTTAAAATAATACAAATTCAAGCTTATTTTATACTAAAATATAAAAATTAAAGAAATATAGCATAAAAAAACATAATAATCAAAATAGAGCATATAATCAATAGAACATTTTTTTATTTTAGTTTGCTTGTTATTGTGTCAAAAATTATGGATTTTGTTTGTGATTGCAAATTCCAATGAAGCCATTTCAAGCATTAGTGTCAGTAACACAGTAACACTATGTGAGGCCTCTGTTACCACAGATTGTGTATAACAAGGATAGTCAACAATTTCCAAGCTTTTACCTTTTGCCATGATTTAAAAGTCGTCATTAGAAAGATGCTGAAGAATCGGCGGACCAGTGAATAACCGGCGTTGCAGATTTCCCTGTCACACAATAATTTATGTGTAATCTTCAACAGAGAAGTTAATTTTATATGTTTTTATTCTGATTTTAGTGTTAGTTTAGTTTTTCTAGCTTTACTATTATTAAGTTAAATCTTTGGTAGAAACCAAGAGGATGTCAGGCAAAACAGCAGCAGCAGATCGCATCGATAAACATTATCTGTCACAGAGCTTAGCTACTTTGTTAGTTGGCTTTGCTTAATGTTTTTCTATTCGCTGTTGAAGTCAGTGGTGTCTCTCTCGCGGTCGTTTATGTCGGGGATGCCTTTGGAACATACTTCTGAGAAAGATTCAAGCACTAATCACAATTTTCAGAAACAGAATCGGTTTCTTAAGAGGCTTAAATTTTCCTATGCTGTCTTTTTATCAATCTAGTCCTTTATTTTTAATCAATACTACTCATTACCATTTTCCTAACATTAAACTTCTCTCATTGGTGAGAACTTCCTTAGGTTTCAAGCTCAAATACAAACAAGATTCATATTAAGTACACTTAAGAAGAAGTCTAAAAGCTTCTTAGATAACTCTAACTACACTCGTTTTGTCATTCGTTTTTTAAACTAGACATAATTTCTTTAGCTTTTGCGGAATCTTTTCAAATTGAGGTAGGAATCCATCCACTTTTCGTGGTCAAATGATTTCAGGAATTAGATAATTTGGCCATACTTTCGACTAGCTTTTTTGCCCGCATGTTTGTCTGCGTAAAATTAGATTAGAACGTTCCGGACCCGTTCCCGTGGCAACCACATTGAATCTCGGGAAGAACTATAGCCTATGTAACCCCCTGATAATGCAGCTTTCTATAGTTGAAAAAATTTTTAAATAGTAGTAAGTAGTAATTGTTGAGCTTAACAATACAAACAAACAATCAAACCTTTTCTCTTTATTATATTAGTATAGATTAGAATGGAAGCCTTGGGTCCAAATTTTGTTGATATTTTCTGAAACAGTCCCATATAGTATTACTGAATTGGATATATTCTTTCTATTATCGGTACTTCCATTTCAAGTCGTTCTTGACTAATAAAATAGCGCTACCGATCGTCAACTTCTTAGTATGTTCTCAATATAGCGGAATTGCCTCACGACGGCTCGAACTTATTATTCAAATAAAGTCACAAAATCTACTTTTCCACTGTATCGCAATTACAGTGTAAAAGTAGTACTTTGAATTCGAAAAAACACTAGCGAGTAAAGTTTTAAATATTTTTTGGTCGCAATAGAACTAAAATATGTATATCGATTTATTTTTATTTATAATAATATAATTCGACGTTTTATTAATTATGTAATGTGACATGTTAAGATGACTATTGATACTCAATTAATATCTAAAGGTGACGATTTCAATTCTATTATTAATTTTATAGACTGTGATACTATTTAATTATTGATGTAAATACTCAATATATATGCATTGTTAGTTAGGACATTATTTATACCTAGGTACTGAATTTTGGACAATGTATGAACAATACTACTAACGAAATATGAATAAATATGAAAAGACAATTAAGTGTCAATATTAATGGAGATATGTGTCTAGAAATAATGTCGAATTCTAGAAATCACAGCGAGAATAGGATCCCTGTTGCTAAGCGTTGAGGCAATCTACGGTGGAGCACGCTTGTCTATTACCTATGTTGATATAATATGATATGATATGCCTATAATGAAGATGACAAAGAGATGTGTCGTATGATGATATATGACACTCGATGCTTTTGATTATCCATTAAGTAAGAACATTGTACAAGTCTACAAATAAAGCATATCAGCTAGTTGCTGATTTGTATTGACACAGACGGCGCTCTACTAAGCCTAACAAGTAAGCGAAATAACATATCAGAACGATCTGAACAACTAAGGTAATTTAGACTTCATGTCCATGACACAAAGTCTATTTTAGTATGAGAACATTTCACGAGAAATGTTATTCTCATTAGAACTGTATCGTGTTTAGATAAAGCTTAATTTGGTATGTATGGTGAGATAATTCTGAACAGTGAGGTTGCTTGGGTACTTCTGATGCTGACTGTACGTTATTTACCACTGATATCTGTAAATATCTTTTTTTTATGTAGTACGTAGTAGGTTTCCAGAGTTCCATGGGGTGGGGATTTGGGGAACCGTGGCTTTGGCAGTGGAGTGGCATTTGCCTTTTTGCTGCCAGAGCAACGTGTTATAGAGGTGGACAACGCATTGGCGATACACTTGGTGTTGCTAATGTGTATAGGCATTGGTGACCACTTTCCATCAGGTGGCCCGCTTGCCTGTTTGCCTACCGTATGACATAAAAAAAAATCGGCAGACAAACAGGCATGCGCGCCACCTGATGCGTTGCCCGCCTCTAAGGAGACCTCTAAAATACCTCTTGAACGATCCCATGTCATAGTCCAATGGAAACACTGGCTTGGAGCTCTATTTCTATAGAAGGTCCCAATAAAAAACTAAAGTGAAACACTAGAATTTTAATGACCCAAGACGCGTCTAATGTTAGCCAAATTGTAATTCCAGAAGCGACCGTCCCAATGCACTAGTCTGTAAGAGACTTTAAAATAAAAAGAAATTAGAATTAGAATCACCAGCGTTTCGGTAGCTTCCCTCTGGATATACACAGATCGTGCAGTAAGTAGACGCATATGTATTTATTAAAACTTCATGCACAAAATGAAGACATGAATGAGCGTACCGACAGAATCAACTTCAACAATCAGCAAAAGTTGATAGAAAAATATATGGCAGGTAATTCAGTTGAAAAATATAAATAATCCAATGAAATGAAATAAAAGCGTCTGTTTATTCACAAATATTTCTATAGGCAAAATTATAGGTACTGTCACGGGGCTCTAATTGTTTAATCCTTTTTTTCAATTGTTCATCCAGACTCAAGGAACAGGAATATAGTAAAAAATAGATAAGGGTAAAGTCTCTTTACTACAATGCAAAAAATATGACGCATGAGTGCGTTATACCACAGAAAGCTTGCGTAGATACCTTGTAACAAATAAATCAGTTTAACAATGTCCCCTTCACCAACTAGTGCGTTAAAATAAAGCGACCTCTACACTGCACGTAGTCCACTTAATGCAAGTCACGTCCACTCCGCGCCCGCTCGTGCGCGGCTCCACGCGGCGTCTAAACACTATCCAATCACGGTTTTTGAGTTGCTCACTTTATATTACTACTGGGTTGAGGGTTTCCTTTAACTTGTATATACTAGTTGAACGTTGAACACTAATGGTCTGAGGGCGAAGGAAAACATCGTGATGTAAGCTGCATGTTCCGTCGAATGTGTAACCATGATTCAGTGATTCACCATAAGGGGGGTCAGACGGCAGTCGCTCCACTGTAATGAGGAGTTTTCCAGAAGGTATAGAAAGTTTGTTTCAAAAAGCATCAATAGATGGCGCTCCTACAATTTTGGTAATCTTTTTATAATCTGTATGATGGTGGCAGTGATTTCATGCAGCCAACTAATACTAAACTTAAAAATAAAATGTTTATTAATATAAACATAACTGTTAAAGGTTGAACGAAGTGTAAAAATAAATATTTATAGAAGTTAGCACTATGTTCCATTATTATTACAACCTCTAAATGGTTGAAAACTATTGACAAATACAATATTATCCAATACAACGTACCCAGTGTTTATATCCTGTTTGCTAAGAACCTATTTCAAGCGATTGTCAAATACCAAAATTGTCGGGGCGCCATCTAGTGAGTGGTTAGGAATGCTTTAGATATCTAATGGAAAACTCCTCATTATCTGATTTGCGAAATCCTGGATCACGGTCAAGGCGAACTGTGGGCCCGCGAGCGGGATTACAACCGTGACATTAACGCCAAGATGATGTTTTTCTTTTTCCTCTATTCCTTTTTATTGCCTAGTGAGGCACAAGGATGGACGGTCCACCTTAGGAACGTGGTCAGCGTCGTCCAGAGCATCTGCAACCTAGGGGAGCGCATGCGGTGCCAGCCTTTGAGGTACCTGTAGAGTGTAGATATGCTCATCCTTTATGTAGTATCTCTTTACAACATTATTAGTAATTATAGATACTTTAAAATAGTGACGTCCATTCTATTATCGATATAAAATCTGTGTTACACAATCTTTACGACAACCGAATACTCGAGTCTGCGCGGTTTCGAATCAAAGACCTAAAAATGTCGCATGTTGTCGATGGCGGCACAAAGCGATTCGTTCGGTGCCATTTGCCAAAGATTCGGCGCTTTGACGGTCGCAGTGGCAATCTTTTTAGTAACAGCGGTGCACAATAACGTAGTGTTGGCACGTTGTCGATAAAAGGTTGCGAAAAACTCGTAATTTCGTACGATGGTTTTCATACTTTCAATCATCTGATTCTCGGACTATAATTAAGCGAGACAACGTGAAAACAGACTTAATAATGATTTCCGATATCTATTTAGTAACACGGCCTTTTACTCATTTAGGTAAGCCCCAGTTCGTGGATCATCAAACGGTTCGGAACATTCCACATTGTACAGACGGAACAGAGACGTCACGCCTATTCACCGTAGGACAGACACCACGTTGTTTCATGATCGTGACTATTCTTTAATATTAAATCTAAGAATGGGCTAACTGAGAGTTCCGAGGCCAGAGGGAGGCCCAAGTCCAGCTTTCTTTTTAGAATAAGCCAGGAATTCTGCCATTTCACCTGGTGGTAATTGATGATGCCGCCGACGATGTAGCATATCTGTCTAGGAACAGCCTATTCACTTTACCCTTAAAAGCGTCCAGATTATAATGCATGTGCATGTGTAGTGAAAGTGTAGTGAATAACCACGAAAGTCTTAAAACCTATATCAGATTATAATGATCAGGAAACACACTCGCAGGCATCGAATGATAGTGATGATGACTATGAATAATGTTAAATCCGTAGTTTTTAATCACGGGCTTGGAGATTAGATGTGATGTTTGGGGTGTTCTTTACACATACATACATTCATACATAAGTCACGCCTTTTTTCTACATTGTTGTTCTGGCTATTCTATTCATTTGAAAATTAATTTTTATCGATAATAAAACGATCGATAGTTTCACAACTCTACAGCAACATCCCCGCGTCCCAGACGGCTGCACTAAACGGGAAATTAGAAAACCATCTGAAGCGAATGCAAAATACAATGAGCGCACACAAAATACAATAGAATTGAATAACAGTCGCTGGGACACAGTTATTCGAAGCAAAAATAAGCAGATCGAAGCCTCCTATATCAGGTGGTAGGACTCTGTCCTGTTAGGATTCTGTCCAGGTGCGTAGTCACAGTGAGGACTAGTCATAACAAATTACGCAATAGTCTTCACAGTGACAACGCACCTGTGGTTCTGAATGTTTGTTGCCTGCATCCGAAATGCATAAATCGTAGATATTATGGGCGACAGTTACCATCTTACCATCAGGAGGCTTCTAGCCCGTTTGTCACAGTTTAGAATAAAAACAAAGGTGGACCGGTTGACCCCCCTTATAAAAGCAAGAGAGCGATGAGGCTGAAAATATACTTCATAATATCTATAAATACTTATTCCGTAAACTGGCGCATTGTCAGCTCACAAAGTCAATTCTGCAGTAATTACTTCAGTTCGCGGGAAACGCAACTCCGTACAGCTTCCAAGCGTCTTCATTATAATGCACGTCATAATTATGTATGGAATAATTAATTGTAGACTTCTTGCCGAGAGTTCGGGCGTAGTTTGTGCTAGGTTCTGTTACGCTGTTGTGTGTATGGAAGCTGTTCTTACTTTCATACATCACTCATGTATGCAACGTATAGAAGGCGGTGTATTGGTGTACCTGTTCAAAACCAGTATAAAAGGAGCTAGCGTTGCTACGCACGTCTATAGAGACGTTAGCTCGCAGTTTATACTGGTTATAGATACGTAGATACGCTGTTGACTGTACATAAGTCGGCAGTCGGAAACTTCTCAATAGTTCTTTTGTTACTTTTAAGTAGTACCCTACCCGGGTAGGGTAGGGGTAGGATAGGGTTGGGTAATATTTGAGTATATTTGTATATGGAATTCGTCGGACATTTTTCGTCATCGCACAGTTAGGTTTGGTTAGTCGACAATAAGTTACGAGGATGAGCTATATGATAGTTAATTTAGAAGTTATTATCATCACAGCCCGTAACAATCCACTGCAGGACTTAGGACCTCTCCCACGAAAGGGGATGTTATTGCCGTAATCACGCTTGGCAGGCGTGTTGGAGATCGCAGTATTATAAATATAACAATGGAAAAATCTGCTGCCGATTTTCCAGCCTACGGAGACTCTAGATCTTTTGCCCCGAAAACATTAGTCGCTTTGTACGACGCCCACGAGTGTAAGCGGTTAGTCCTATTCTACTCTGAGGGACACCAATCGGCATTTCTTACTCAAAAGTATTGGGTGTAGTTGTCATTTTAAGTATTCTATGGTTGATTTTAGTATAGAAACAGCCTAAGTAACAACCTTGTAGGACGCATCATCGCAGCTGCAGTTGCGATAGTAATCCGCGCGATACATCCGCGAGTAGCTAAGACGGTGGTAAATCACGTGACATCGGTTACAGAACAATACAGCTGATCCCCTCAGACTAGTTGAGGGATAGAGAAGGGCTAGGGCTGCCCTTAGTGCAGGCTTGAATTGAGGTTAATTGCAGTTTTTAGTAAACTGAGGAATCGCCTATTTTCTTTTTTTATGACTCTTTTCTGAGTATATTATTTGAACACTAACCGATGAGACAAAACTAATCATTAATATTTTAAACATCGTAATGAAACCTGCAGGCAACTGAAAGTGTAACCAGGGTCCAATCTTGTCAGGTTCCCCTTATAACGAGGTCACGGAGGTCAGATGGCATTCGGTTAACTGTAGTTACTGCCAAATTCTGGATCGTGGGTAAGGTGGACCCCGGGCCCTCGACGAAAGCACAACCAAGACATAAACGCCAAAATGACTTTTTTCTGGCTGAAAAGCAAAACTGGCAAGAAGATGTGAGGTCGGCCGGTATTATTTACTCATAGAACCCACATTATTCCATTCCATTGCATTGCATTGCATTGCATTGCATTGCATTGCATTGCATTGCATTGCATTGCATTCCATTGCATTCCATTGCATTCCATTGCATTCCATTGCATTCCATTGCATTCCATTGCATTGCATTGCATTGCATTCCATTCCATTCCATTCCATTTCATTCAAGAGGTCGATATTTAAGTACTATTGCTACGAAAAATTGTAGTTAGGGTAACACAAAAAAAAACCATGCCTTGTGGCAATCCCAAACGTCTGCTATCGCTACTATGTGAAATTTTTCCGGTACACGATGACTTAGCAGAACCTACGTCACCATCACAGTGTAATAGTTCTTCGGATCGGCGCATCCCTATGACATACCCCTCTCTCCACACTTCTAGTCTCAGGTGGAGGGGCAGGGGGGAAAGGGGGGTGAAATTGATTAATGACCCGTCACACAGCCCGTCAGGTCGGATTAGTGCCAAGTGTTAACAGTGGCCCCAGAATAGCCCGGGATATGTTGCGCATAATCGCTCATTACTGGGTCGGTGATGCGCGTTGCATTGTGTCTATGGCTGTGTATTGTGTGTGTTAATTATGTGTGGTGTGCTTGTGTATTGCCTTTCTGTGTGTTTGTGATGAGCGTGTGGTCTGTTAGTGGAATGGGGTGACAATTAGTTTACATTGCGGGGTTTAAGTGACACGGTGTAAGGTTTGAGGACATAAAGACAGTCTGTATTGACAGTTTATTTTATAATATTAGATAATAGTAGTTTATGCAACTGTCATATTAAAAGGGGGTATTAAAACATGAGTGTCTGTTTATCATACGAGGCGCAGATGAGTATGATAATAGTTTGACACGAGTGTTTTAATACCTAATTATACGCAGTTGCATACAATAATTTATCTACACTCATATTTTTATGTTAAAATTTCGCACCTATAATTTTCCCAACTTTGCTAGAAGTAAGCTGCGAGTCAGTTCTGTTGTATCTACGCTTTAAGGATATCAAGCGGCGGGAAATTCACTTAACTATTTTCACATTTATCTATTTATTTACTTAAAATAAGGAAAAACATTCACAAACACAAATTACAACAATTACAAAAAATATTCTGTTAAGCGGGAAAATAGTTACACAGAATATAAACAGGAAAATTTAAATTTTGAATTTGAATTTGTTTAAGACATCTAAGTATTCAGCCTACTTTGGCCGCGCCCGACAAGTATTTAAAAAATATAAGTGTTGCATAATGATTAAAAAGTTATTTTACGTTACAGCTGTAATGAAATTAGTATGGAAAATGCTGTATCGAAAAGTAATTTTTAAAATTTTTATGGACTGGCGTGAAAAAAGTGTCTCCTTAAACGACTGTTTTCGAATATGTAATTTGAACATTACGATACGAGTGTAGATAAAAACATTGTTCCAACTCCATAGACACATTATTTATTGTTTTAATTCTACACTGTAACCTCCACATGATTATGAGATTATGCCATAATGTGATCAAATTAAAATTCAAATTCAAATACTTTTATTGTACTTGTGTTGTCTGCTCATCTGTCATTTTGAAGCATAAATAAGCCACGAAGCTGGAACTAGTCGATATGCATTATTTACCAACAATTATAGTAATTCTAACCGATGCTGATACACATTCAAATCTACACATGAACCTCAAACAACTACAGGCAGTAGATATAGTATTTCAGCCATTTTTGCTCAAATTTGGCTCATTCAAAAACTTATAAACTAGGCTAGGAGATGAATGAGGTTCATCATAATTACGAACATTTATACCTACATCAATTTACATTGCTGAGTTAACTGTTCGAAAATTGGACTTAATGCGGAAATTATGTGCTAACAAAGAATATTTCTTTTAATTTATTCTGTTAAAATTACTTTATTCTTGTAGAACGTAGTAAGCATGATACTCTGAGGCATTCAATATATTATCTAAAATAAAAACAATATAGAGGACACTTTAAAGTACTATTTACTGACAAGCATGAATCATAATTATTTCTTATTGAGTAGTTCTTCGTACATGACGATATTGACGACATTTTAATTTTAATTATTTATTTTATACAATTTTAATTTTATCCTTTATTTTTATAATTATTGTTATTTAATTTTTATCTTGTATTATGTTTTAAGTACTATTGTACCACATGGCTTTTTTTTTATACCACCAAGGTGGCAAACAAGCTTACGGCCTGCCTGATGGTAAGTAGTCACCACAGCCTATGGACGTTTGCAATACCAGGGGCATCACCCACGCATTTTGCTGACCCCGTAAAAACCTTTTAACCCCTTTCTTGAAGAACTCCATGTTGTACTCTCCAGGGAAAACCTCTCCAGGCTTTTGGCTTTTTTGGCTGAAATAAAGAACTATTATTTATATTATATCAGCCGAAGGATGCTGTAACTTCTCAGTCACCCTAATACCTATCTGTCTGTATAAATACACACATACGAGTATCTACCTATAAAGAGTAGACATAACATAATAAATATCATTTCACATATTGTGATTTGGCCGTAAGCAAGTGATCGTCTAGTTATTGATTTAAATTTTCAGACCTATTACGTTGTGTACACATTTTGAAAAAAAACGTCCCAAGGAATATGTAAGTTTTATAGAAATTCTCTGTAATTCAACCGCACGAATATTCGGAAGATTATCGCAAATGAATAAAGTTTAGTTCACCTAAATAAAAAGTATCAAAATCCTTAAAAATTAAACGAATGAAACATAAATCCACGTAAATAAGATGATTTAAATGTAATTCACGCAAATCGAAATAGTCAAACAATTTATAAAATCCGTACAAAAATCAAACAAAGTATAAGTAAAGTAAACATGCGACTTAGCTATGACACCACTCGAAACGGCAACGGATTCTTCTTTCTTCTGTGGCCACTCTAACCCTATGATTGCGAAACCCTAACGTTATCCTCACTTAAATAATATAGAATAGAGGCCATTAGGTCTCGGAAAACCTACCTAATCGATAAGGAACTGAGACTCCCATCACACCTCATATCTCAGCCAACCAGCAAAGCCTTCGAAATCAAACGAACCAGTGACCTATTGTCTACTTCGCTCAAACCGTCACTCATATTCCGATCATCTCGTCAGGCATTGTTAAGGTCCTAACTATCGACTCACGAGTCAAAGAAGAGACTATTATTTAAATTTTATTTACTTCGCGTGTGTAAGATGTGTGCCTATGTGAGGGACGATAACGACTCGGGCCAGGTTTCGATCCAAACTCGAGATTCATGTCCGTAGGAAAATGTCATTAAAGCTTTAAAAGCACAAAGGGTATTAAACGGAACATGGGCCAAAATCGTGCCAGAATTCGGCGGCAAACATAGGCGTAGACTTAGTTAGAGCGCCTAGGCCATCGAAGACCAAGTCGGGATTCGTGCCGAACTCATTCTCTTAGAGTGTATTCGATGTCACATCCGAAACTGTGTCCCAGGTTAGTTTTATAGTTTTTTATTCAGTGAGGGTGAGTACTGATGATATTTAATTTGGTAATATTTTCCTCAAAATATTGTGTTTTAATCACCTTTCACACTTATATAGAAATCTCTAAGAGCCCTAATAAATGCTCTTAACTACCATAAATGCAATGAGAATGTAACTTACGCTTTCGAAACTTAGAAACAAAGACAAATGTAAAACAAACCAAATCACTGACTCTACGTAGATTAAGAAATAGATAGAGAACGAAAGAAACGACACAAAGCTGAAAGATAACACAAAATAATGAAGCACTAATTAATTTAACAAACTACACGCGAGTTGTAATGAATTTTTCGAGAAAATTTGGAAAAGCCTGGGGTTTCTTAGTTACGGAAATGGATACGATGATGTTCACGCGACGCGACCCAAGGGCTGACTGTCCCGTTTTTCCTACTCTGGCCACCTTGCTTTAAATCGTTATCGTCAAAATTCCCACAGTTCAATATTTCAAACAAACAAAAAATGAAATATTTCTAAGTTTATGAGGTCTAAAGCGACTGCTCTTATAACGTTCGCACATCCATAAATTTAACAAAATGTTCCTGATAAACCGAAAATAGTTAAATGTTACAACAGCTAGGGATGTAGGAATGTGTTCCTACGACGTTTTATTTATTTACCGAGTCGATTAAATTTAAACAACGCAAACAAAAATACGTAAGCAAATGGCTTCGATGTGAAATTTTCTTTAGACCAACATTTATAATGTAGGGACTTATAAGTAAACAATATAAATACATTTTAGGTACTATGAACTCGATGTAATGTTTCATCAGACTGAGTATAGAGATATATTTAATTCCTATAAAGCAAATCCATTTGAGTCATCAAACAAGTAGATTAAAATTAAATTCTAGACTCGTTTAATATTTAGGTGTGCTTTTATTCAATTATTTATTTCGATATTTCGTTGGAACGTATTTGTATGAATTTCACATCACTATCACTTGTGAGTATTTTTCTTGAGTCCCCATACTTGACGCCAAACATTTAAGATATTCACGATATTTCGCCTGTCGTCCAACCAATCAATAGCGTAAATTTATTACGGGCTTTTGAAGTAAAATATTTCTCTTATCGTCAAATAAATTGTTTAAGTTTATTACAAAACCAAGTTTTGGTTAAGTATTTGAGAGCATTTGTTAAAAGAAATCATGATAAGCAAACTATTTTTAACCACACACTGCTCTGTGTATGATATGCGTATTCATTTCCAAGTCCATCAACTACAACCATATGATATATAAATAAATTGTACGGTGACGAGCTCATGGTACATAGTGATCGTTACAATGCCCACTGCTGAGCATAAGCCTCCCTCAAATATCTCTACAACGACCGGTCTACTGCCCTCCATATCCAGCTTATACCAGCTTGCTGCTTATACCTTTACCAACTCTGCAATCCACCTTGAGACAGGCCATTTCAAGAGGGAATATCTTCAGAAGATATCACTTCACCCTAGGTATTAACATGGATTCCAAGCCCACTCCCACCAAAAGCTCGCGGCTTCCGGTTGGTGACTTTTAGTATGTTATATCCTGAGTTCACCCTTAACACTTAAAACAATATCCCAGGCTTTACGATTTATTGCATTTTCCAATTACGCGTTGACTGGCCTAGTAGCATGAACCACAGCCACCCAACCCGATTAATCCTGGCCGCATTTTCTGTTAAAAAAGAGACCGTCGCCTCCAAAACTTCTTGGAATTGGAACACATTCAAACGTTTAACCTTCCGTGACTCCCGCCCACTTTCTTGCCACAATTCCTTACCGCCGCATAGTCTGTGAACGCCACAGATGCCGTAGCAATGTGATCTCATTTGGCACCAGCCCCTCAAGGCCCATAGTGTGTAGCCGTTAACTGTTTGAATTACGCCTCTGGTATGTCTTATTTTGCGGATTAAGCGGCCCCGTTACGCCGTGCCGAGTTGTGACACAGTGTAGAAAGAATTCAGTATGTAAAGACGAACATTTTCGACCTACTTTTTAATTATAAAATAAATAAGAATAGTTTATTCACAATAACTAACCTAAGTATGGAATTTGACATTGTTATTATTTTCATATTTTTGGTAATGAATTTAAATAGATATGGAATTGTAAAATCTAAAAAGATATGGAATTGTAAATTCTGAAATAAATGATTATTTATTTATTTATTATTTATTTATTTAACCAACTTAAATAACATTTTCGCGTTCATCCAAATAATGCGCAATATGTCTTCTGCCTGATAATTCTGTACAATTGTTGATGAAATATTAGAAATGAAACGGATAGTTGTATGGCCGGATGCCGGATATCCAGCCAGCCTCCTAGCCGGATAGCTGGATATCCGGCGGCCGGATATTCACTGGTCTCTGAACAAGGCATAGTGCAAAAAGAAGAGACCAGAAAACTATTAAAATTTTTTGCTAACCTACCAAATGAACAATAGGTGGAACAACAGAATAGGTGCTGATGCTGACAGAGTTTTTAAACGTTTTGATACGACTTTTTACTCGACTGTTACAGAAGGGCATACATTTCCGATGAGCAAAATCACTTTTATGGGCTTTTCATACATTTGTTACTATCCGGTGTCCGGCCGGATATTAACGCATAATCCGGTATCCGGCCGGATAGTAAATTATGGCCGGATAGGCTGGATACCGGATAGTGGCCGGATATCCGTTACATCTCTAGTAAATATAGCCCTAATAATAATTATAAATCTAGTTATTTTGCTATATTCCCTCTTTATTTATAAAAAAATATGATGTTGCCGTTGGACTTATAGTGAGGAAAACATCGTGAGGGGAAAATGACGCGAACCTGCACATTCAGTTTTTCACGAATTTGTTAAATGACTGTACAAAGAAAATACTTCGCAATGAAGATTCGCACTTATGATTACGAGTGCTCAGAAATCAAGACACGCCTTGCCCATTTGTACAAAGACGACCTACTGCATCGCTCTCCGCACTGTGGTTCAGCGTCGATTATTTACGACCATAAGGGGCGGTGGATGCCAAAACTGTACACTATTGTCACCGAAACAACGCGCTCCACTTTGCATAATAGTATCTTTCGCGGCAGTGGAGCGATTTATATGGAGAAGGCCTCTCAAATATATTTTGACAAGTATGGTGGTGTTGTCAGCTATTTTAAATCCGGGGCGAAAACAGAGGAGTGCTATAAGTTTGAGGGGTGTATTTGTGGCTCTGTGCTTTTATTTATTATTTATTTATTTAATCCTTACAATATTTTGTACATTCTGTCTTACTTATAGTTACCCTGCCAAACTGCATAACAGTTTGTTGGCAATGGTGTTTCTCTCGTAATACAATCCGGATAACGCTTACAACTGGTTAACAAATTCATCACTTAGTTTTACTCCCACAACCAACTTGTAATCCTGTGCATACACAATAGATGGAGCCATACAGATAGTTCATTACATACCCATATACTACACCACTATACACCCCGGGATGGGTCCCAAGGTATACAACGGTGCAACACATGACTATGAATACCGTGCGACGGTATTCATAGTTGGTATTTTGTGGCTCTGTGTTCGTGTGGAGGTGTGTGTCTCTCTGTGGCATCGTAACTTCCGAACGGATGGACCGATTTTGATGACGTTATCTTTATTAGAAAGGTAGTTTAATCGAGACGATTTTTGATTTGTTTCATTAAATTCTGTACACGCTAATCTTCGGAAATACTGCACGGATTTGAATTAAACTTTTTTGTTGTGTAGCTATTAAGCCTGGGCAATTGCTCTAATAACGATTTTCACGCGCACAAAGTCGCTAGCAAAAGATAGTGTATAATATATATTTATTTAGGAGCCGTCGGTATTCCACTGCAGGGCAAATGTCTCTCTCCCATTTTCCCAGTTAGACCTGAAATAATAGTATTATTTAAAATTAAATTACATTAAAATGAATAAGACAGACAACCAGCAAGTTATTATTAAAATTGATCTACTAGCCTGGGGAAGCACAACAATATCCCACAGTAATTGGATGCTAGCAACATCCCGCCACATGCTATGAGCAGAGCTCACTACAGATTTATGAGTTGTAGTTGCAATTTTCCAGCTCTGCCAAGTTATGAGATCTTGGTACTGGCTTATTAGCAGTGGAACGAGTGTGGGGTAAACGGGTCGAAGTCGTAAGCTAGAGGTATCGAGTTCGATTCCCCGTGTCGTCGTCTATCAATGTCTTTTTCTCAGTTATATACGACATTTATTGACCACTAACCGATGCACTCACGGTGAGGGAAAACATTATGATAAAATCTGCACATCCGGGCGAATAAATTTTAATCACTAGATTGACCAGATTTAAAAAACACCGAAACTCACTAATCAGCTCACGGTCTACTTAAATATTACCCAGTAATATAACTTAGTTACAGGAAATAAAATTCCCATAGTATAGGGTATCCTAGTTTGGGAAACAGGGACTCCATGTTAAGCCAAATACAGCCAGTATTATATAACATACAATTCAATTCATTTATTTTGATAAACATAAATTTACACGTCATATGTTATTAAATTCTTGAGTAGTCATTATTCTTAAAATAATGTATGTAATAATAATGTATGTATGTAATAAGAACATAACATAACATCTATATTACCTATTATTTGTAATTGGTTGTGCCCTGACAAGCAAAGCAATAAAGATTATTTATTTATTTACTAAATGTTTAACCGTGATATCCGGTATAAAAACCACGGGACATCGACGTCAAGATAATTAACAATATCTGAAGTCTAGTATCAATAAAGTACCTGCCTAAACAATGCATCCAAACCCTCACAGACAATTCACTTGAATCTTAATACCTTCAGAAGACATTATCCTTACCTATTGCATCGAATCACAACAAAATCCCTCGCAAAAAGTAAGCAACTACAGCTACACCAACTTTCCTAATAAAGCCTTGCAAGCAACGCAAAATGGCGACTACAATGCAAACTGCGGACCCGTATTTCAGCCAAATGGAATTGTATTATATTAGCATTCGTTATGAGCTGTGCAGGCATGCTGCTTGCCGTAATGCCTATAGATGGCGCTGTAATACATTTTGGCAGAGTTTATCTATATCTATACTAATACTATAAAGAGGATAGGTTTGATTTTTTGTTTGTTTGTTTGTATTGAATAGGCTTCGAAACTACTGGACCGATTTCAAAAATTCTTTCACCGTTGGGAAGCTACATTATCCCCGGGTGACATAGGCTATATAGTACTCGTAGTGGTATCCGCGCGAAGCCGGGGCGGCTGCTAGTACTCAATAAAAATAAAAAAACTTGGCGCTGATGTCCCGGTTGTGCTCTCGCGTACGAGGGCCCGGGGTCCGCGTTGACAATGATCCAGAATTTGGCAGATCAGGCAATTACAGTGGAGCGATTGGCATTTGACCTCCGTGACCCTGTTAACAAGGGAACCTGACCAGATTGGATCATGGTTACACAGTCAGTCAGCTGGATGGTAAGAGTACTGGTAAGCATTCAACTAATGTAACTCAGTATGTCTCTTACATTGGTAATTCAATTCAATTCAATTTATTTTTATTTGTGGTAACACAGGTAAAAAAAAAAAGATGTTACATTAGACATAAGTGTGCTCAACTGTGACCTGCCATTCGGCGTACAAATTAACATAAAAATGGTACATAGCTGCAGTGGGATTCGAACTCGATACCCTAACTACTCGGCCACCGACGCTCCATCAACATTAATAAAGCGTCGGTGACCCAATGATTAACGGATCCACCTCGTAAACGATAGGTAGGTACCGAATTAGATCCCTAGTGGTGCCATGAACCAAAGATATTTTCTGAGTTATATACTCATGAGTCTACAGCCAAGTCGAGCGAGAGCACTGCTTGAATTCGTGTCTAAAAAGAATTCCAGTTTTGTACAAAATCGAGTTCGAAAACTTCACTCTAAGCAACTACTCGGTCTCTCGAGTACCGCAAGCCTAATATAAGACCACAGCAAATTATACTAGAGTTCAACACATCACCGTTCAGCAGATTCTTAAAGACTCGAGCGAGACTCGTTACATAAACAGACTCGTGCGCCTTATCTCGAACTCAAGTCTATTCGAAAATTCGATGCGCCTATAATACCTACCTCGAGCAGTATTTTCTGTCATAATGAGTCTAGTCTTGTAAAGACTAAGAGTCGAGTCTCAAAATATAGACTTCCCAGACTCGAGTTATTTACGACACATTGTGCACTTACTTGAACAACAATGAAAGTAACAAGCTTAAGACATAAGTAACAACAGTCTCTCTCCCGGCTCCCGCCATAATATTGTGTTTATGAAGGGCTTAGTATGTTCCAAGGATGTAGAAACGTGCACATATTATTAGGTAGTGCTTCAACATATAAGATTTCTGGACTAGGTCTGTTTGTATAAATAATAATTATGTTTGTTTAATATCCTGGTTGTGTTCTCGTGCACAAGGGCCCGGGCCTTGACCATGATCCAGGATTTGCTCGATTAGGTAATTACAGTGGAGCGACGGTCATCGGACCTCTGTGATCCTGTTAACGCGGGAACCTGACCCAATTGGATCATGTTTACACATTCAGTCGCCTGAATGTGCAAGTTTTATCACGATTCCTCACAGTAAGTGCATCGGTTAGCATTCACCTAATGTACATATCTCAAAAAAGAGTCATTGGTACATGGCCGCACTGCTGTTTGAACTTGACTATATTAAAAGTCACAAATTAATTTAACAATCCATACAGTGTCGTGTTTAAACATTGTTTTACACAAGTTCCACTATTATTATAATAAACTTAATATATTGCGACCGGTTTCGAATGAATCATCATCAGGCAGAGTCGTGTTTTATTCTAGGTATATATAGAAGCTGCATTTTATCCCGAAATACAAATTTGTTCTTCACACGCCAGAACAGAATTTTACGTGGACCAAGTTGCAGTCAAAAGCAAGTAATATCCACACAAAAACTCGCAATTAAAATCGAATAAAACAGAATGGTTAATTCCGAACACCAACTCGATCCCAACAATTTACACCGAACAAATCCGCTCCGCTTCGAACTCTTTGTTCTCATTCTGATCCCATTTCATTTCCCGATTCAATATTGTGTCTCGAAACCGGTTTATGCAATACATTAACCGGTTCCAACGAACCGAGTCTCCTGCAGTCAAGATCGGTGCCAAATAAAACAAAACTGCGCAATTCCTTCCAATAGCTCTTCGGAATGCTTCGGCACTTCTCGGCTACATTTCCGGGGAAATACAATGTACGACTTGCCAAGGAAACGATTATTTTATTATCCTAGCATGTAGTGGTGAAGTGAGCGAGTGTGTCTGCTTGGAACGTTTTCTGAACATAATTGTCGTAAAATGTTGCTGGACGAAGTAGATTGAAGTATTTATCAATAACTAGCATTCTGCCAGCGGCTGCGCCCGTGTGATTTTGATTTATTGCCTAGAGAGGCACAAGGACGGACAGTCCACCTAATGGAAAGCGGCCACTGTCGTCTAGAACATCTGCAACCAATTATAATATATTTGGCCGTGTGATGTCCGGCAGAATAGAATAGCACCAACCCCTTACACTCGTGGGTTTCGTACAAGGCGACTAATGTTATCGAGACAAAAGATCTAGAGTGTCCGTAGGCTGGAAAATGTTATAATTCTGCGATCTCAAATCCGTCTGCCAAGCGTGGAAATTATGGCAACAACCTCGCCTTTCGTGGGAGAGGCCCTTAGTCCTGCAGTAGACTGTTATGGGCTGTAATGATGATAATATTATAGCTTTTTCAGTATAGTTTTTGCCCGCATTATTATTTAAAAAGAGCTCCGTGTTGTATGTAAGCTAGTACTACGGGGAGATCAAGCTGTATCTCTGGTTGTACTTACCCCAATTAGATAAAACATGGCTTAAACTGTATCCTGGACTTCAGGATATCAAACTATTAAAACTAAATCAAAATCCGTTCAGTAGGGTTTGTGTGATTCTCAAGCAAACAGACAGACAATCATTAAAAATATTTTTTTTGGGAATAGATCCGTCCCAGAATCCTACCACGACAATTTTTTCTGATATATCTTGAATATACAGGCACGGTTTTTTAGAGTTTTATAATAATATAGATATAGAATTACAGAAGATATAGATGTATCGTCGCGGGGTTCCAATCAGCCCCCGAGTATGCTCAACCAGTCTCCAGGTCCCCAGATGAAGAACTTGGTCAACCTCACTTCGACAACGGCATACGTAGGCACACCTCACGTGTGGTTCGATCGTCCCTGTGCTGAAATTCAAGTAGTCTCGAAATACAAAACGGTCACCCATCCAGTCTCTGTACACTACAATGCTTAACCTTGGTTATCAGTCCCGCAAACACGCTGCCAGACCAGCTGTCAAGCGAAATTCCGCAACCAATTTCATTCCACACCCAATAAGGCTTGAACTCACATTCGTTGTCAAGATTTAAAAGCCATGTAGGGTTGCCACAAGCAATTATGCTCGCGAGACTGGTTAGGGGAAGTTCTAACAGAAATTGTTGTTGATATAACTGTGTTATATTAACAGAATTAATGGTCCAAAATCCGGTTTGGTAGTGTTCGTAGCAATGAGCTACGCGCCGTAGTTATTTCGTAGAGGGTAGGGTGGCTTTTTCGTTTGGAGTATCGTACCGGAAAAAATGGGTCGTTGATTGAATATGGCTGACTTTTGAACGGTTAAACATTTTCATGTAACACCATTTAACACTTCGGGTCGTTGAGCCAGTGAAGTAAGTAAGTATCAACTTGACGACCTGAGTGGTTCAGTGGTCAACATGCCAGTCTGCCACGCAAGAGGTCCCGGGTTCGACTCCCGGCCGGGCAGAAATTGAAATGATGAGTTTTAATTTCTGTTACCGATCTGGGTGTTCTATGTATAATAGGTATGTATTTTAAAGTATATAAGTAGTTTATCAGTTATCTAGCACCCACAACACAAGCTTTGCTTACTTTGGGGCTAGATGGCGCTGTGTGAATTTGTTCGCGATTATTTATTTATTTATTTTAAAAGAAAATAATGTTGTGGTATTTTCAATGGTTACTGTTAATTATAAACATAATCGACAGAAAAAACGTCAGAAAACCCCCGACATATACTCAAATATTTTCCAAACTAAACCTACACACATTCACAGAGCCCCAGATACAGACATCAAACCTATAGCACCCCTCTTGTTTCGACTGGATTTAAAAATAGTAAAAGAAAAATTCCAAACATTTTAAATAAACTATATCAGGAACTAGCACTCTCTACGCTTTTCACCAGATCATATAATTATTATTATACAATAACGGTTTTTGAGTTGCTCAGTACGGATGGAAATAAGGATTTCCTTTTAAGTTGTATTTGGTACAGTAGTTGAACGTTGAACACTAAACCGATGCTCTTGCGTAAGGGAAAACATCGTGATGAAACCTACACATTTAGGTGACTAAATGTGTTGCCAATATCCAATCTAGTCAGGTTCCCCTGGTAACAGAATCACGGAGGTCAGACGGCAGTCGCTCCACTGAATTATCTGATCTGCCAAATCCTATATCGTTGTCAAAGCGGACCCTCGACGACAGCAAAACCAGGACATTAACGCCAAGATGACCACTAATAATCATCATCATCATCACAACCTATAACAGTTCACTGTAGGACTGAGGGCCTCCCCCACAAAAGGGGAGGTTATTGCCATAATCTCCACGCTTGGCCGGCGAGTTGGAGATCGCAGTGTTATAAACATAATCCTGCTGCCCATTTTCCAGCCAACGGGGACTACATCTTTTGCCTCGAATAGTCGCTCGACACCCACGAGTGTAAGGGGTTGGTGCTATTCTACTCTGCCGGACACCACACGGCTAATAATACACTATATTTTGCAACTGAAACCCCTATCATACGAGCAAAAACAGGGGTTTCCGCTTGGGTCCCAGAGGGGTGAGGCGCGAGGAGGGAGGGTCTAATTGCAGGCAGCTAATTAACATCTCCGGCGATTAATGATTACCGCTCAGGAATGCGATATTCAAAGGGTAATATTCTAAATGGAGCTCTTGGATTGTGTTAGTATGTTTCTAACCTTATGTTAGGGTTTTGTAAGTTTGCTACATGGAAGTAATTTATGAAATAAAAAATTATTCTATCATCATCATCACAGCCCATAACAGTCCACTGCGAGACTTAGAGCCTCTCCCACGATAGGGGACGTTATTGCCATTATCTCCACGCTGTTTGGAGTATTAGCAGGTAGGAGATCGCAGTGTTATAAATATGACAATGAAAAAAGTTGCTGCCCATTTTTCAGTCTACAGAGGACCGGTCATTTTTTCTTCGAAAACATTAGTCGCCTTATACGACACCTACGAGTGTAAAGGGTTGGTGTTATTCTACTCTGCCGGACACCACACGGTCACATTCACCAACACACGGTGACAAACGAATCTACGACTCATGCATTTAGGTTGCTGACAACAAAAATGCAAAACCGCAGTTCTCATAAATGTAATTGTGCTGGCTACACTGCACACCTTGGTTAGTATGATTTCGAAAACCTCGTTGGGTGTGTCTGTATATCCCATTTTCATAAATACATCAATCTAAAATATCTTTAAAGATCATATTCGCAAAACAGGAATCGCCTAAACATGGTTTTCAGGAGAGCCAAAACGGGTTTTTTGATATAACATTGGTGTATTCTTTATTAGCTAAAATAGTTTTAGCAAACCCACCTTCACCCTAAAGTGGTTTGACAATTCCATTTCTGTATTTCCAACATATGTTCCGGGTAGACACTCTCAGGGAGACTTGTTAAATATAACATCGTGTACCATACCATTTCGCCCGACCTCCCCGGCGCTAGCGCGGTAAGTTATCAAATATTAACGCTGACTCCGCATACTATATTCCGCACACAATGTCACAGATGCATAAGGAAGGGTAGTTCTGCAGGCGCCTGCATTCTAGAGCTCTGCGGCTCTAGACCTGCACTTTACGACTGGGAGCTTGAAATTTTAAACTAAAGCAATGCTTTCCAACTTGCCTCGAAAGAGTCGAGCGAACCGGTCTCAAAAAACGAAGCGGGAAATCCGGAAAAAACCGGTTTATTCTGTCCCGGTCAAGTGGGCTTTTTCTAATGAAAAGGGTCGTTTGTTTTTCTCGTACTGGAACGTCAAGGCGGTGTTTAAATATTGTATCGTTTGTTTTGTTAGGCTTTTCGCTCCAGTTTTTATAATGAATGAATATTTTTTCGTTTCGCCGTGGACGCGGGTAAACCTTTTTGTTCCTGTGTTCTGTTGTGAACTCAAATATTTAATTAACAATTTTCCGAGTGCATTCCGCTCGGGTTCATATTTACAAACTTGTAGATATGGAATTACATTGTAAATAAAAGAAAAAATTTAAACGTATTTCGTCCCTGCCATTTTAAAATGTAATAAGGACATTGTATCAAACCAAAATAACAGATCGTGACAAATCTGGACATACGAGCAAATAGCCCACCTGATAATAAGCGGTAACTGTCGCCCATATCATTGATGATTCATGCAATTAGGTTGCAGTCTACAAAAATGCAGAACCGCATGTGCGTTGTCAATGTGACGACTAAGATGAAATGCGTCATGCCTGTAATTACGCTGGCTAGCTTATCCTTCAAACCGGAAAATACTAGCATTATCTACATCAAATATAAAATAAAATAAAAATAAATAAATAAATACTCACTTAGTCAAGACTTTGTCTTTCTTTATGATTCTCTTTGACACAAACAAGTCTCCAGCCCACTGTCAGTGAGACTTATCAAGTGCGTTGAAATTGAAACCGGATCTACAATGTAACCGGCTTAACATTGACCAGGCAGTATTAGACATTCCGGTTGTCCGACCCTCTAGTGGGGCTGCGTTTGACACCCCCACTACGAGGCTGTTAAAATTGTAAGCTACTGGAATTGTGGCGTTGCAGTATGTTGTATGAACAAATACTGCAGGATTATACCGAGTGAATTGTATGTACTAAAGAAGTAGAGAGGGTATTTAGTAGTGTATGTCTATATCCGACCCAGATCAAAATGTCACTTTCGTTGTTATTAATAATAATCATTTTGGCGTCAATGGTTGGTAGTTATTATTATTATTATTATTATTATTGATGGATACACTAGCAGCTAATGCTGATACGTGTATATCACTGCACTTTAAATTGTTACTGATAAAACTTGTCCAGTCTATTTTTAAAAGAGTTCACTGATGGAGCGCTTATAACGTCTTCGGGTAATTTATTCCACTCCAAACATATGCGATTGGACATGAAGTGTTTTCTGGGATTACTTGTACACACGGAGCTTTCGAGTTTCAGTGAGTGGCCTCTCAGATGGTGGTTCTGATTCCTTTTGAACATATGCTCTAGCCCTGGTACATCGTAGTGCGCATGTAGGATTTTATAAGTTTCTATGAGATCTCCCCGCTTCCTTCTTTGCTCAAGTGTAGTTAATCCCAAAACTTGCAGGCGCTCCTCGTAAGACTTTTCACGCAATTCAAAAACCATTTTTGTAGCCCTACGCTGCACCTTTTCCAGCATATTGATGTCCTTCCTAAAGTAGGGTGTCCAGATCGGGAAAGCATATTCCAGCAGCGGTCGGATGTAGGCTTTGTATAGTCTCAGAAATAGTACGTTATTTATGTGATTGAATGTTTTACGAATTATATACATCAACGCGTTCGCTCTTTTCGTAATTTGTAATATGTGGACATCCCACTTCAGGTTATGGGTCATTGTGACTCCCAGATCCTTCTGACTTGCAACCGCCATCAACGGAACCGTATCCAGAGTATAATTCAATCTCGGGTTATTGGCGCCAATGTGGAGCACAGTACACTTCTGCAGATTGAGTGTCAGCAACCAGTTACGAGACCATTCTACAATGTGGTCCAGGTCTTCTTGGATAGTAATTTGCCCATCTAGTGGATTTCCCATTATTTTAGTGTCATCTGCAAACGTGGATAACATGGATTTTATGGGGTTTCCCATGTCGGCGACATAAAAACAGAACAGGATAGGTCCAAGTACCGAACCCTGCGGGACACCACTAACTACGTCATGTGGCAGAGAGTACTCTTGTCCCACTCGAACTTTATAAGTTAGTTGAATGTTAGATGCTATTACGGTGAAGGAAAACATCGTGATGAGACCTGCACATTTAGGTGAATGAATGTGTAACAATGATCCAATCTGGTCAGGTACCCCTGGCAGCAGGGTCACGGAGGTGAGATGGTAGTCGCTCCAATGTAATTATTTGATGTGTCAAATCCTGTATAATGGTCAAGGCGGACACAGGGCCCTTGTGTGCGAAAGCACAACCGGGACATTAACGCCGACCATTTCGCACTTTGAGGCTAGTAGAACTTCAGCACCGCAACGAGCTCGCTTCTTGGTAGGTGTGTCTCGTAATAATATATATATCTTGGACTATATATAGCTTGGACAAATTCAGACAGCGCCATCTAGCGCCAAAGTGAGCAAAGCTTGTGCTATGGGAATTAGATAACTGAAAAACTACTTACATACTTTTTAAATACTAACTTATTATACATACTACACCCAGACCCGTACCAGAAATTAAAATTCATCATTTTAATTTCTGCTCGGCCGGAAATCGAAACTGGAACCTCTGCGAGGCGACCGGCATGTTAACCAACGGAACCACTCAGGTCATTAAAACGAGACCAAGATATCGATGGGACTTTGGGTAGAGGAGTTCACGAACAAAGAATATCCCAGCTGCAAAGGCAAAATGTCACCCTACTCCGAACCCGAGTCCAAACAACCAAAAGCCCGCACCCCATTACCGCCATAAATATTTACTAGCACAACATCAAACTGCAAATATAATCACCGTTTAAACAGCCAATTAATGCTTTAACAAGATACGGAAGCAATTTGGGGCAAAAGGAAAAAACATTTAACCTTTTACAAGTACAAGTTGTTCGTTGGGTCCGCTAGAGGGTTAGAGGTTGCGATTAGCTGGCTGTTAACGAGCAATTAATACAGGCTTTGGGGCACAGGGCAGGGAGGACGGTGCGGTCGGGGCAGTTGAATAGGGCCCTAGATAACCATGGCCAGAGAACTGGTTAGACATAGTCATAGATAAATATTTATTTGGCCCAAATACAGGTCCAAAATAATTAAAAATTGAATTTTCAAAAAAAGCAAAGTAAGGTAATATGTGGTAATGTATTTTTCTCCAATACACCTTTTTTTTACCACAGGTATACTAGGTAATAGGTATACCAGAGGTGCGATTGTAAACTTCATTTGAGAAATTTTATTTAGACAAGCAAGGTTTAAGCTTATTATCTTTTCAATTTACTAAAGAGAATCGTGGTATGAAAAAGATTAGAATCCCCATGAACACAAGCATCACTTCGCCAAAATCAAAGAAAAACAAACTCAGCATAATTTTTAAGTAACTCGGTTTTATTCCCTGCCGATATATTTCGTGGTTCCCGACGATATATTTTGGAATAAGAAAAAAACCGATTTGACTTAACACAAATCAAAATTAAGCCGTGTAATTGGGTTGGAGGTCTTGGTGCGTAGAGCTCATTATTGCTAGAAAGGAATTACAGAAAATCAAAACTAAAATAAGCAAAAGAAAAGCTCTGGCTTCTGGGTATGTTATATTTATATCATTTCCTATTTCTAAAAACGACTGATCTCTTCTCAACGTCTTTCTTTGTAACCATTTCTCTTAACTTAACGAGTTAACAACATTTTTCTTTTCCTTTTTTCTTTTTTATCATTGTTTTTTCCTATCCTGCCACTCTGTATCCCCTGCTCTATGGCACTCGCGCCGGCCGTCCACTCTAATAGTCCGGGAGCGGAATGTCCCCAATTGCCTTCGCACAATTAATTCACTCGCCTTCCAACGTCCATCTGTAATGCGTCCGTAATGGATAATCAAATTTTACAACATTTGCTTCATTAGATAGGTACTACATACACAAAAACTGGTTGTAAAAACCTTATTTACAGTAAAATAATAAATAATAATCTTTTTGCGGGTATAAACCCGGTTGTCCGCCTTGACCATGATCCAGGATTTGGCAGAACAGATAATTACAGTGGAGCGACTACCATCTGACCTCCGTGACCCTGCTACCAGGGGAACCTGACCAGATTGGATCACCACCTTATATAAGTTTTGGTTTCGTGTTCGCTCACTCTTGTTAGACAGAGATGATGCTCTAGAAACCATACTAGCTGTGCATTACTGACATATTGTGTAAGAGGGAAACACAATCCAGGCGAACGCTTCATCCTTATGTCGTGGATCTTCCAGCTATTCGCGCGAGCCGCTTTGGTTCGACCTTCATATACGTACGGCTAAAGAATGGAACGCGTTGCCTGCGAGTGTGTTCCCTGATCACTATAATCTGGACGCCTTCAAGGCTAGAGTGATAGGCTGTTCCTAGACAGGCATGCTCCATCTTCGGTCGCATCGTCACTTACCACCAGGTGAGATGGCGGTCAATTGCCTGACTAGTCTATGTAAAAAACCAAACAAAATTCAGGCCTATTTTTATCTACTTGTAATTTTTCGTGTGTGTGTGTGTGTGTGTTTTTGTATTGTTCGTTTATTTTCTTTTTATTTTAATTCTTTAGAATGAAGCTTTCTACCGAATTAATTTGGTATTTTTCAGTTTTTGGTCATTTCAACATTTTATAAAACTTTTTTTATTTTTTTTTAGACTTAAGCTTTCTACCGAATTAATTTCGTATTTTTCAGTTTTCGGCCGCCACATTCCACATAATTTTTTTATATTTTTTTTATTTCTGTCCTTTACAACACCGTCACCCCTGCCCTGTGGCGCGTCCACTCTAATAGTCCCCGAATTAATTCATCCGCCTTTTAACGGGCTCCCGTAATGCGTTCGTGATCAAATTTCACTGTCGCTCCATCAGATGCGATGTCCGTATCAATGTGTCCCGCTCCAGGTTATTGGATTTTAATTAGGGTGTCCCTCTCGCACGTTTGTGGTCCAGGGTACGTTTGCGCTTGGATATTTCTTTTTATTACAGACTAGTAGACCCGCCCCGGCTTCGCATGGGTTTTCTTGGTTTTTCTTTACTGTAATATACATGTATTGTAAACCTTCCGCAAGAAATTTTCTAACCGATGGTGCAGACTGCATAAAAATCCGCCATAGAGCTACAGAAAGACGCAGTCAAATTAACGTCCCACTTTTTTCGTCAGCGGTTAAAAATATGTTATGGCGTAGCTTACCGAACTCTGTAAAAACTATTTTCCAATCTTTGCCTCGAAAGCTTTAGACCAAGAGAGATTATACTATTTTCCTGTTCCTGTACGGCTAGATAACCGACAAACCACTTTTATACTATTACGATTGGTAATTGTAAATGCTTACTGAGACATAACCTTTCTTGACGATCAAAACAAAAACTAAAATTGGCATTTTAAAGAAGTGGTCGTATCTGTAAACAGTCACATCTAGACATCTCAACAACATCCCAAGAATTAGCCCCAAAACCTCAAACACAAAAAAAGCCAACAATGAGCACTCCCAGCGCCTTCCACAACCCCATAATGAAGCCATACAAAACCTTCCCAAGAAAGCCAGCGGGTCCAAACCATTTACTTACCGGTATCCGATAAGGGATTCCTATCACGGCTGAACGTCGGTGGCCGAGAGGTTGGGGTATTCGACTCTTAAGCGGAGGTACCGGGTTCGAATCCCGCTATGGCCATGTACCAATGACTCTTTTCTGAGTTATATACATTAGTTAAATACTAACCGATGCTCATACGGTGAGGGAAAGCATCGTGAATGAAACGTGCACATTCAGGCGACTGTAACTGTAGGACATAACCTTTCTTGACGATCAAAACAAAAACTAAAATTGGCATTTTAAAGAAGTGGTCGAATCTATAAATACTCACATCTACACATCTCAACAACATTTGCCCCAAACAACGAATTAGCCCCAAAACCTCAAACACAAAAAAAACAACAATGAGCACTCCCAGCGCCTTCCACAACCCCATAATGAAGCCATACAAAACCGCCCCAAGAAAAAGCCAGCTGTGGACCATTTACACACCGGTATCCGATAAGGGATTCCTATCACGGCTGAACGAGCAACCCTACACACCAAGGCATGCCCTCCACCCAGGCACGCGGCAAGTATTCGTCGGGTATTCTATGCGTACCCGGATGCGTTTCTGCGGAATATCTTTCTTTATTCTAGGACGTGTGTTGTTTCTCAAGGCCCGACAAAGAAAGAGTGGCGTCATAATTTTTTTATTTTTTATTTATACACTTTATTGTACATTAAGGGAGATCGTAAAAATACAGTTTATAACAATATACGTACAAGGGCGGCCTTATCGCTGAGAGCGATCTCTTCCAGGCAACTTTACACATAAACTGATGAAAGAATATTAACATTTTAGGCAATGTACAAAATACAATACTAACATAAACAATAGCAACTACTTAGATTCATATCCAATAACATAAACAATACATAATAAAAAACTTAATGATACAATAAATAACAATCTTATCATAATCAAACAATAAATTTATTCGTAATGTAAAATTATACGTCGTACAAATTCAAGTAGCAGTACAAGTAAGTAAGTATAAGTTGATATTTGTATCTGAGGCTCTGTGTCTCTGTGTATCTGTGGAGGTGTGTGTCTGTCTGTGGCGTCGTAGCTACCGAGCCGATTTGGATGCGGTTTTCTCTATTTGATAGCCAGTGTAATCAAGATGGTTCCTAACTTAGTTTCATTGAAATCGGATCAGTAGTTCAAAAAATATCTGAGTATACGTAAATTTGGTCGGGGGTTTTCCGACTTTTTCGGCCAGTTCGTTATTATCCAAATTTAGAGCCAAAGCAGCTTCAAAGCTTTTAGAAGCAATTGAAATCAATAGCTCTTTAATACATCCATAAACTCTGTAAACAAACGACTCAACGAATTTGTCATATTATCCAATAATCAGTGTTAACTTTGGTACGTATATCTAAATAACTGTAACGATTACTGCCATTTTTAATTGATTTCGCATACGTAACTACATCGCACATACATTATAGCTATGGCGCACAGGTCAATGCACTTTTTTGTATACCCCTTATGAAATAGTGTGTCCAGCTGAGTAGAATAGCACCAACCCCTTACACTCGTGGGTGTCGTACAAGGCGACTAATGTTTTCGAGGCAATAAATCTCGTTGTCGAGGCAAAATATCTTGTCTCTGTATACTGTAAAATGGGCAGCTGTGTTTTCTATTATTATATTAAAAATACTACAACTACAACCCGCTTCCCAAATGTGGAGATTGTGGCAACAACTTCCCCTTTCATGGAGAGGCCCTAAGTCCTGCAGTGGACTGTTATGGACTGTGATGATGAAGATGATACATATACATAACGTCACGCAAGAGACCACGTCGTTCCTCTTGTTACGGTTCAAAAATAATATACATATTCATATTAATAATTTTAAAAAGCACGGTTTCTGATAAATTACCATTTTTAGTAATTGGTGTCTGGATTTTGAATAAAAATACAATATGCGAGTTTTTTTTGAAATTTTTTTCGAGACGATATGATTTTAATGCCGTACCTATCCCGAATACACCGCCATATACAGCCTCCTAGGCATCAAAGGGAATTTTTAATTAAGTTTTCAGTGGCGAAAAAACAAATGTGAAATTAAACTCCTTGCACAATGCCAGGAATTAACTACAGCTGTTTTAATTAATTCCAGAGTTGTTTGTTATCCAACCTGTTCTGTTTGAATGTAATTATAGTCTTTTCCGGCGATATTGTCTGCTTTGGTTAAAGCGAGAGATACCGGATTCAATCCCCAGTGATGGCATGGAGCACTGACTTTGTATGAGTTATGTATGTTAGTTGAACACTAGCAATATAGTGAGAAAACCTGCACATTCAGGCGACTGAACATGTATACATGATCTAATTTGTACAGGTTATCCTTATGACAGGGTCACGGAGGTTAGACGGCATTCGCTCTACTGTAATTATCTGACCTGCCAAATTCTGGATCATAGTCAAGGCGGGCCTTTGCGTGCGGCATCACAACAGATTGTGGACGTCTTCCGGTTTATTAGCCCATGACAGTCCACAGCTGGGCTTGAGCCTTCTCCATATTCCGCTTGGCAGGTGGGTTTTAGATAGCAGCATTGAAATCACTCAACTGATAACTTAATCGACAGCAAAATATTGAAAAGTCCCTGACTACGTGAACTTATACTCAAATATTTCCCAAACTACTGTACCAATTTTAATGAAAGAAAGCTAAGAACCATCCCGATTAAACTGGCTTTCCACTCCAATACGAAATCACATAATTCTATCCAACGCCTAACTATTACTATTGACGATGATTCTCTAATCGCTGGCGGTTTGAATCCCTTAGGCTTAGAAAGAGACGTTGACTGTGTGTTTTCTACCGTCTGCACAACGGGAAATGTTCCGAAATACAGTTTAGTTTGTTGTCTCCTTTTCATCCAGGAGATGATGAAATATTTCTTTCATCATCTGTATGCCTGACGTCCAACTAACGTACGGTCATCGCGAGCCTTTTTACAGCGCAAGATGTGGAATGAGCTCCCTTCCGAAGTCCTTATTTTGCACTATAACATGGGATTCATCAAAAGGCATGGTGTGGGGTCCTTTTTACACAAACACACCATCGCAATACATTGTGTGATAATTAACGACCTGAGTGGTTCAATGGTCAACATGCCGGTCTGCCACGCAAGAGGTCCCGGGTTCGATTCCCGGTCGGGCAGAAATTAAAATGATGAATTTTAATTTCTGTTACGGGTCTGGGTGTTCTTTGTATAATAAGTATGTATTTAAAAGTATTTAAGTAGTATATCAGTTATCTAGCACCCATAGCACAAGCTTTGCTTAGTTTGGGGCTAGATGGCGCTGTGTGAATTTGTCCACGAATATTTATTTATTTTATTTATTTATTTATTTGTAAGTATATACATCGGCACTGTGTAGTGTTCCTGTGTATTACCTATATTTATTTAAAAACTGTATTGCACAATATCACAATTGGCGGACTTAAAGCCGTTAAGGCTTTATCTTCCAGTCAACCAGTAGACTATATGCTATAATTGTATTCTTTTTATGCCTTTTTGTGTCTTTTTCAATATTGCGGTGTTGTTGTTTGTGTCAATACATGTTCTTTCTTGCTTTCTTTCAACCGGCACCTCAAAGGCCGGCACCGCGTCCGATCCCATTAGATTGCTGATATCTTGGTCGATGGTAGCCGATTTCCATAACGTCTGACCTTGTATTAAAATAAACTTATCTTATTTTTATTTCGGTACCCGACTTGTTAACTGCGTATAAAAGAAATTTCTTCAAAGAAGTGGGTGGGGGCGAACCGGGGTGAGGCGAAGCGAGGGGGGAACGGAAGCTGTTTTTAACAATATCAGTTTCCCGGAGCATCAAATTATCCGATACAAATTGCTCAGAGCTCATTGTCAACGAATTCGAGTCAGAGCCGAAAATAAAATAAAAATATTTTTTTTCCTTCCCCCGATTCTGTATCGAGATGTGCTTTGTGAGTTAAATGTTTTTGATTCTCGTTCGCAAATGTGATTGTTACGATGGTGAAATAATATATTACGTTGTAACGGTATCGGGTTTGGAATGGTTTGTTTAAACACGATTTGTGTCCTTTGTTTATTCGGGGTTTCTTCTTTATTTATTTTTATACCACTGGCGTACAGTCTCGCCTGATGGAAAGCTGTTACCGCGGCCTGATATCAATACAAGGAGTATCACTAGCATGTTACCCTGGAGAAACGTCTCCACAAACTTTTTTTTAAATAATAAGACTTGCCATGCATTTGACCGCGATCTCACCTGGTGGTAAGTGACGATGCGGCCGATGGTGGAGCATGCCTGTCTAGGAACAGCCTATTCACTATAGCCTTCAAGGTGTCTAGATTATAATGATCAGGGAACATAATTGCAGGTAACGCATTACATTCCTTAGCCGTACGCATTAGATGTGCGGAATCACTGCACACATTTAAAAATAAAGTAAAGCAGCATTATCTAATGTCTGTAGTCGGGTAATTGTGTGTGCTGTGGTTCTGGGTTTTTGTCTGGTTTTTATTCTTTATTTATGGATCTGTGGGTATTTTGTTGTGAAGATCTATGTATTTTTTTTTGTATATTTTTTGTTATAAGTGATGCTTTTGTGTGCACTACCTGTCTGTTGTTATAATCCTGTGCTTCTCTTCATACTAAGGTTGTCTGGAAGAGATCACATTAGTGATAAGACCGCCCTTTGTACTACTGCTACCATATTTTTTGTATCTGTACTTGTGTTATCTGGTGTGCAATAAAGAGTTTTGTATTGTATTGTATTGTATAAAGGTTGAAATAAAGCGGCTCATGCGGATAGCTGGAAGATTCACAACATAAAGGTAAAGCGCTCGGCCGGATCGCGTTTCGATCTTCATTAAGTTAGACCAACTCCACTCTCATTATACTAGCTTGGGAATACAGCTGATACCACTACGTATCCAAGGGTGCAGGGCGTCGGTGGTAAAATAGTTAAGGGGTCCGACACGTAAGCGAGAGGAACCAGGTTCGAAGAGTTCGGTCGTATACCAGTGACTTGTTTCTAAGTTATGTGCAGTAGTTGAACACTAACCGATGCTCTAACGGCGAGGGAAAACATCGTGATGAAACCTGCACATTCAGGTGACTGAATGTGTAACCATGATCCAAACTAGTCAGGTTTTCGTGTTAAACAGGGTCACTCAGGGTAACAGCAATCGCTCCACTTTAATGAGCAGTTTTCCAATAGGTATCTAAAGTATTCCTTATCACTCGCTAGATGGCGCCCCAACAATTATGGTAATCGATGATCGCTTGAAATAGGTACTTATCAAAGAGGATATAAACACTGAGTATCTTGTACTGGATCATATCAATACATTTCAACAATTTAAGAGGTTTTAATAAATTATTACAAATAAAACATAAATTCGATTGAGTCATGTTTAGTTTGGTGTGTTTGTCACTTTTCGTTTCATGAAGGCTAGGATCAAGAATTAACATAACTCAAATATTAAAGGTTTGTATTAAAATGAAACATAGTGCCTACTTACATAAATATTTTTTAAACATTTCTTTCAACCTTCAAAAGCTATGTTTATGTTAATAAACATTTTATTTTTAAGTTTAGTATTAGTTGGCTGCATAAAATCACTGCCACCATCATACGGATTATAAAATATTACCAAAATTGTAGGATCGCCATCTATTGATGCTTTTTGAAACCTGACAATACATACTGGAAATCTCCTCATTATCTGATCTGTCAAATTCTGAAGCATGGTCGTACCCCGGGCCCTCCCGCGCGAGGGTTTTGATTATCAATATTCGATATTTCGACTCGTAACCATGAAGCGTGCAACTGCGTCGAAATATCGAGGCAAAATTAAATAGAAAACCCTATTTAAGTTACAATTAATGTGCAGTGGACAACCACGAAAGTCCTTAAAGCTATAATGTTTGAATTTCTATTTACTAATGTCGAATTTATTTGTGTTGCAGGTAAGAAAGGCGGTGTATGAACTTATCGGAATTGCGGTATGGTATTATTTGGTTACCCGTTATTACCCGCCTGCCAAGCGTGGAGATTATGGCAATGACCTCCCCTTTCGTGGGAGAGGCCCGAAGTCCTGCAGTGGACTGTTATGGGCTGTGATGATGATGATGATTATTATTTGGTTGTGATAGTGATTCAGTCGGATTCTAAGTTAGATATAATGACGAGTGAGGGTGTGTGATACGTGACTTCGAATTCGTTACAACTATTTGCTTCCTCGAAAGCCGGTTCCTCGAACGTTCACAACCATTGGTCGACCTGAGCCGTTGCCAGGTTCAATTCTCGGCCGAGCAAAAAATGAAATTATGAATTTTTATTTCTGTTACGGGTCTAGATGTAGTAGAGCTCGTCTAATCTAAAATGACGCGAAAGCCGGTTCCTCGAACGTTCACAACCATTGGTCGACCTGAGCCGTTGCCAGGTTCAATTCTCGGCCGAGCAAAAAATGAAATTATGAATTTTTATTTCTGTTACGGGTCTAGATGTAGTAGAGCTCGTCTAATCTAAAATGACGCGCCCCACTATCACATTACCGCACACAAGCAAGTTTAAAATATGGACGCAATACATATACAAATGCCGTTGTAATTGGTCATTCAGTTGCCGGTGAGATTCAAACGTAGGAACACGCGTCGTTCATTGGCTCCCACACAGATGAAGTGTCGTTATAAATATTTGCACTCACACATCGAAATCAACTAACTAAGTAGTGAGGCGCGTCATCTTAGACTAGACGAGCTCTACCTACGTATAATAATTATGCATTTAAAAAAGTATATAAGTAGGTAATCAGTTATCTAATACCCATAACACAAGCTTTGCTTACTTTGGCGCTAGATGGCGCTGTGTGAATTTGTCCAAGTATATTTATTATTATTATTATTATTTTGTAAATACATCGAAACACGCGTCCGAACCCGTTCTCGAAACACGCAAAGCCGAAGTCAAGCCATCACGAATCACGCTACACAGAATGCACGCCACGTCGAAACATGTTACACCGAAGTTTCACCACTAGGGATCACGTTACATGGAATGCAAGCTACCTTAAAATACCTTACGCCGAAGTCGCTATTTTAATTCGCAGTGGTGAACTGGAGAACTGACATTGAGGAGTCTGCCAGGGTGAGTACCACCGCCTTATCTATTTCTGCCGCCAAGCAATAATGCTTGTATTGTTGTGTTCTGGTTAGAAGGATAATGTGCTTATCACATTTGGCTAAATTTAGTCACCTAAATTCAGAAGTGTGAGAGCAAGCTATAGTGGAATGTATTGCTCATGGAATAAGGTCCATTTTTGTATCTCGTCTTTTGAAAAGCGGAGCGACGCGTAACATAATATAAGTGACAAAATTTGACCTTATTCTATGAGCAATACATTTTACTTTAGTTTGCGCTCATACTTTTAGCTTCTGAATTTAGGCGATTAATTTAGCCAAATGTAATAAGCACATAAGGCAGCCAGCGCAATTACAGGCATGAGGCATTGCATCGTAGTCCTCACAGTGACAAAGCACCTGCGGTTCTGCATGTTTTTAGCCTGCAGTTAGATGCATAAATCTTAGATGTTATGGGCGACTATACGGCTATCTGCTCGTTTGTCACTGCGTAGCATAAAAAAAGAAGAAGAAAAAGTACATACTATATACAAACACAATTTAAATGGAAACAACAAGACTTTGTAACATAAGCACAACCATTAACAGACACGACCCGAAGTCTCGCTGGCTTTACACGCAATCGCTTCTTGGAGCCACATTCGGAATTACAGAAATGGAGAAGAGACGGCGCGGACGGCGCGCGGGTTGCTTGGGCTGTGTTCAGAATGAGTTCCGTAATGTGCTTTTTTGTTGCCTAGAGAGGCACATGGACTGACGGTCCGTGGTCCACCTGATGAAATAACCAAAGGGGAGCAGATGCTGTACCGGCCTTTGAGGTACCAGTACATGCATTTTGAAGAACCACATATTAAAATGTGATTGTTTACATGATATAACAGTTATTAATTAATTAATCTAAATTATTTATCTTTGTTAAGATATTTCAGAAGTAATAGATGGGTTAGGAGTCTGGTTCGTATATACGCCCAAAAAATTTTTTTTTTCCCAATATAATCACGAAGAAGACCATTTATCGTAGACCCACTAAATAATACTCCCCCCCCCCACTCGTGGCACAAGCACACTAATTCACTGTTGTAGGACTACTAACAGAAACTCCAATTTACAGGAGCCGACCAACCAATCCGGATGCGCGGGCGGGCCGACGTCCGTCTACATCCTCCGCACCCAAAAGCGACTTAGCGAGTGTAAGAATTAGTACCAACTGCCACTGACGGCTAGTCGGGTCCAGCCAAGTCTTTTACTAGTTTTATATTTATGTAATAAGTACCGAGGTATTCCCTCCCTAAATCAACCCTCTCGCTTCGCCGCAGTCGGCTATAAACGATAACATTATCATCATAGATAAAAACTAGACTAATCCTAGTAATAGACTGTGACTGACGGTTGGTTAGCTCCAGCCATAACATATCGTCAATACAAATATATCATATACAAAAGATTTCTTCCAAAGTAAACGCACCCTTGCAGTAGAGTCAACAAGTTAACGCGATATTTCAAACGCGGAGGGCGAAACGTGCGAACACGCGGAATAAATTAGACGAGGAGATTGACTCGGTTTGTTCTTAGCACAAATCACAGCTGACTGTTTTATGGCCTGTCAAATCAAAGCCTCGCGGTTCACAGCATAAGCCTGAGGATCATTTTACACTGGCCGCCGCGATATTGACAGCAGGGAATCAATGTTTATTATTGTCGTGTCGTGGAGTCTATTCACTCTATCTAGCCTTGAAGGCGTCCAGATTCAGATTGAAATCAGGAAACAGACTCGCAAGCAACTTGTTCCATTCCTTAGCCGTACGTATTATGAAGTGTTGTCAATCTATCTAAAGATAATATAATTTAAGAATAATAAATTCGAATACGAATATTTATTGACACAAGACACCACGAGTGTAAGGTGTTGGTGCTATTCTACTAGCATACACGGCCAGATTATTATCATAGTATTTAAGTACCTCTAGCATTGTATTCATTAGCCCAACGCTCACAGTCGCGCCAAACTCTGACGCCACTGGAGTTTTCATTAATCACTTTGTTGTTCGGAATTTGTGGATTGAAACGCTTCCTGGCAACGGAGAGTTTTAGTTCCGTATTTCAACTTCGCTGTGTGCTGTATTGCCAATTATTTAGTTGTTGTACAACACAAATTAATACTAGTGGTTTTTGAGACTAATTTCGTTAGAATCATAATCATAGAAAGACAGAGGAGTCTCTCTCGAGCCAGCTCTAGACAAACGTGGTTTAAGCGTATTTTCAATATTACGCTATCGTTTCTCGCTCGTACGATTCGGATGTGGAATGAGCTCCCAGCCACAGTGTTTCCTTTGGACTATGACATGGGATCGTTCAAGAGGTATATTAGAGGACTCTTCAGAGGCGGGCAACGCATTGGTGACCACGCACCATCAGGTGGGGCCCGCTTGCCTGTTTGTCTACCGTGTAACATAAAAAAAAAAAGTTAATGAAATTTTGTAGACGTAATCCAGAAACCAATACCTGTGCTTGTGGTTTGTCAGATTTTCGGTAAATTATAACGTTTCTCTTTACACGGGATTTAAGATTTCCATACAATATTTAGTGATGAAACTACGTTTGCAAATGTAGCCTTAACTTGTCTCAAACCAATTTTCTATCGATGTAAAACCACTAATCGCACAGAATAATGTAGGTACAACTTTAGTGGTGTAAACTAGAGATGAAACGGATAGTTGTTTGGCCGGATACCGGATACCGGATATCCGGCCAGCCTCCTAGCCGGATAGCCGGATATCCGGCGGCCGGATATTTACAGGTCATAGTCTCTAAACAAGTTTGTACAAGCTGTAATCGCGGCGTGGGACTTTATACGTCTGCATGTGTTTATGTAATTTAAAGTTTTCGTTTCATGTGAATAATTTGAACGTTGAACTGAACAATTCTTCCGCCCTCATACGGATTGATAGTTTCAAAATACGGGCTTACACATTAGCCCACAGCATCGTAGAGGATAAACGACATCGTATACTACCTCTAAATATAAAGAAATTCATATTTTAATCCAGGAAAATATTTTTTCATATCTATTATATCAATATATATCTTGATTGACTTTAAATTATTACACTAAGTACATTATAATACTAAACATCACTTGTCTAAACTACACACGACAAAAATGCGTATTTATGCTGATCAGCGGGTGTCACCCTGTTGGGCAAAGTACGTAATGTCCACACTCGTGGAAGTTACAAAGTCACATCTATGCCCGATAAAATTTAAGAACGCTCAATGCGATGGTGTGAGCATGTGCTCCGCCGCCCCAAAAATCAACTTAGTACAAGTAGCCCTAAATTTGGCGACGACGACTCGCTGCCACGGAAGACACCCACACGCCACCTGGCTGACGGCGGACCAATCACACTGAAGGACAATATTATTGACGCTGCTACTGTTCAAAAAAGAAAGAAATGGAGGAAGCAGACAAGGAGAGCTGACTCCAGCTAATGGAAAAGGCATAGTGCGAAAAGAAGAGACCAGAAAACTATTAACAATTTTTGCTAATCTACCAAATGAACGATACAAGTAGAATAAGTGCCGATGCCGAAATAATCAATAGTTCTTTGATTAATATTTATGGCTTTTAAACGTTTTGATACAACTTTTAACTCGACTGCTACAGAAGGGGATATATATTTCCGATGAGCAAAATCACTTTTATGGGCTTTTCATAAATTTTTTACTATCCGGTATCCGGCCGGATATTAACGCATTATCCGGTATCCGGCCGGATAGTAAATTATTGCCGGATAGGCCGGATACCGGATAGTGGCCGGATATCCGTTACATCTCTAGTGTAAACAAATCATTATTTTATTTTTTCCATTTGTTTATACCGACGGAAAATTTTATTGGTTTGGTCCTATTAAGCCTCAAAAACCCGTCAAATAACTCGTTGGACGAATTCTCAAACTGAAACTTATTTATTGATTAGGACATTAAATGTATTTTTTTTTTAATCGTCAAAAAGTTGAAAGAAACACATAGTGACACGTTAGCAGCCCCAGGGCCGGATGGAGAACCCCCACCCCACGCCGATCACGGCCGGGCTGTGCCCGACAATACCAGGCAGAGCCGGACAGCGCCCGAAGCCATGCCAAGGCATATCCTTACTCTATGGAGCAATATAGAAACTTACTCACCACCTCCAACCCACTTAGATTGCAAATGTCAAGTGGACCGTCCGTCCGTCCGCCTCTCTGGGCAATAAAATAATACTCGGTGATGAACAGAATACCACACATATTATCCGATTTGGTACCACGTATAGTATTGTCTATACCTCGCCATTCCGACGCAGTTGTATGTGTCATGGTCACGAGTTGATACTAACCGTGGCAACAAACCCGATAATATGTGTGGTGAATCTGTAGTTTATAACAACGAAGTCTTTAAACCTAAAGGAATAGAATACTATTTAAAATAGTATTGTAAGGCCGAATGTCCACTGGCGCGGTGCAGTGCACTGTGCGGTGCCACGTCACGGTGACAACCAAAGAAAACAGTGGTGTTATTCTGGTTTTCAAATTAGGCAACGTTTACACGAAAGATTTGCAAGAGATTTTAAGTTAGGCAACGTTTGCACGAGAGCTTTTTCGACACTTTTACGCGCATTATTTTAAACGACTCGCATAATTATGTATGTATGTATGTATGTAAACTCTTTATTGCTTAATAAATACAGGAAATACAAAAATAATTTTACAAAGCAAAGGCGGGCTTATCCCACAATGGGATATCTTCCAGCCAACCTTAAACAATCTGAAAGGACATTTAAGAAGCGGTGGAGGCAATAATGAGGTCTTAAATTAAATTACTACTACTTAAATTATATTATCTACTAATTATTATTACTACAACTAATTATGTATGAAGAAGCCATAGAGATTTGTTAGAACCGTAGCAAGTAGAACAATAAAGTCTCAGTCTATCAATAAGGGAGAAAGGCGTGACAATATGAATATATGACACACAAAATATTTTTCTAAAAAGATTGTGCTTTCGACTGCGACAGTTGAAAACTGAATTTGACATGAAAATTTTACACTACGTCATCTACGTTGGCCACTGTCTATAGCGTCTACCAAAATAAGGTAGTGTAATTTTTTTTGTCAAATTCAGTTGTCCACTGAGATAGCCAATAGCCCCGCTGGTCTTCGCTGGTTACCTGGTGCATGAAGTATGATAAGAGTGTGTATAAAACTTAAAGCTTTAATTTCATAACTCGGAAACCATTAATTACTCTTAGAGAACTAGTTTCTGAAAATAAATTACATTACCCACTCGTCAAGATCTAGTTTTAAGTTTGACAGCTGTCATCCGAAATGTAGATCTCGACGAGCACTATCACTTCTCTTTAGGGACTAGTGTTATAGGAGCGTTCTTGGCCGTGTGGTGTCCGGCAAAGTAGAATAGCACCAACCCCTTACACTCGTGGGTGTCGTACAAGGCGACTAATTATTTCGAGGCAAAATATCTAGAGTCTTTATTGTTATATTTATAACACTGTGATCTCCAAGCCGCCCGCCAAGCGTGGAGATTAGGGCAATAACCTTTCGTGGGAGAGGCCCTAAAATGTAGATCTCGTCGAGCACTATCATTTCTTTTTAGGAACTAGTGTTCTAGGACCAAAAGTTTCAGAGTTATTACAGTTTTAAGTTTGACAGCTGTCATCCAAAATCTAGAACTCAACGAGCACTACCATTTCTCTTTAGGAACTTGTAATCTTGGAGTAATAGTTTCAGAGTTATTACAGTCTTAAGTTTGACAGCTGCCATCCGAAATGTAGATCTCGACGAGTACCAGTATTTATTTTTAGAAACTTGTGTTCTAGAACAAAACATGCCTTATTTATAATTGAGGAGGAACTGAGAAGAAAATGACGAAAGGATCACCAAAGCGAAACAATACGATAATGTTACAGAATCACAAAAAGCGGAGGGGCTTACGCATCAACGGTAAACATTTCTATGAGAAGGTCGAATTCCCATTTCTTTCATACGCGTTGAATCTGTACTAAAAAAAGAAGACAGATATATGTGTGTTAATTGTGAAACATGAGGAGGAAAGATTCAAACTGTTGCTAAAAGAAACAGTCAAGTGTTACGTCTCATGTTTACATCTGCTGACATCGCGCCGCACGCTGCATTTCGGGCTTGGATTGCGAGTTTTGTCCCATCATGCAGTGCGCCGCGTAGCGCGCTGCACAGTGGGACATTTCGCCACCTGTGAATGTACTTGCATACAAATTGCTCAGCGTGCAACAAGTTTTGCCACACCGTGTGTCTCAGCGCTTAGGCTCAGTATAAAATAAATTTAAAGCGACCATGGTCATAGTAGGTAAGTTTTTTCTGTACCACCTATAAATATAACAGTATCGGATATTAATTGCAGTTAAGTATACGTTTGTGAAACTCAATATTAAAATTTTTAAAGTGCGCCCTTACCTAAGTTTAGTAAAGTTTCGCCTTGCTATAAGCAACAATAAGCAACTGAAACACAAGAGGGGTCACAAAACTTTCTCGACGCTGAAAGCTCTCGAAAGTTCGTCGAAAGCTGTAGGATCTCATGATAATAATAATATATTTAATTAAATGGAATCATCCCGATTGTTCACAATTCAGCACTTACTGTATTTGATGAGCGACGAAGTTTTGTTGACACGGTTTGAAGAATTAAAACTGAATGCCTGTTATTTCGTTTGTACTAAGTAAATACAGGTATAAAAATATGAATTAGGACTAATTAATAATAAAAAATAACAATTATTATCTAGGCGTTATGCCCCGGTTGTGCTCTATCCAGGAGTTATCAGATCAGGTTATTAAAAATCATCTTGGCGTTAATGTCCCGGTTGTGCTCTCGCGCATGAGGGCCCGGGGTCCGCCGTGACCATGATCCAGGATTTGGCAGGTCAGGTAGTTACAGTGGAGCGACTGCCATCTGACCTCCATGGCCGTGGATCATGGTTACACATTCAGTCGCCTGAATGTGCAGGTTTCATCATGATGTATTTCCTCACCGTAAGAGCACTGGTTAGTGTTTAACTAATGTACATAACTTAGAAAAGAATAATTGGTACATGGCCGTAATGGACTTCGAATCCGGCACCCTTCGCTTACGAGTCGGATACCTTATCCATTCCGCCACCGACGACTTTCTCAAAATATACATTACGCAATAAGTATATGTATATTTTAGGACTTTCTTATAACATAAGTATATACTAAATTATTCAGTAACGTCCTTGTTCCGAGAAGAACTTACTGTCTTATCGGGGGTGCTTAAAATAGTACGAGAAAGGGCGGAAAATCCCCAAAAAATAACCACAAATCCAATCACGAAAATCTTCCTAGAATCCTCTACGTGTACGTATTTTTTTACCAAAAACATATCTCGTTTCCGTGTAACAACCAATAACGATACGAAGTAACGATAACTCCAGGCCCAGTGTCCATCGCGTCGTAAATAATAACGGAACTGATTAGGTGTCAGAACTACCGATATCGATATCGACACATTTCGACTCTTATTATGTCCTGCTCGTTACCTCCGATCTAGGGATGGGAAGTGTCGATAGTTTTGTCGATGAAATGAGAGTTTTATACTACACTAGCTGTGCGCTTCGTGGCTGTGCCAGTGTGGACTCTTATGCATATAGTTTGCGAGCTGGCGAGTGAAGAGGAATAAAAAGTAGCTAAACTGTGTCCGTACCTAAATTTATCGAAATCGGTTAAGTGTCTTTTTTAGAAAGATTCAGATAGACAGAGTTACTTTGGCATTTATAATGTTAAAGTAGGGATTAAGGGACACCCACAGACTGACCTAACCCGACTTAGTTGTTAACGAATACATCCGTGGCAGCCTTGGTGAGAGACATTTCCGGTATTAGGACATTTCCGAGATGTCTCGAGAGAGACCCAAGTAGCAATTTATTGACTTCGCCGAGTCGCACGCAAGATCACTCACGTGCTGCCGACCCTGTGAAAGCTGCCGACATCTGCACAAAATATTGTGTAGATATTTAGGTTATGATTGTCTAAGAAAAAAATATTATCGATAGTTTATTTGCCAACCCTGTTTCATCGTCCGAACCTGGCTTGTTAGGATTTCGTTATTTTTATACAGTTCTCCGAAGATAATTTATGTACCTATCTATATTTAATGAAATCACAGTATCTTGTTCAATTTAAATGTAAATCATAATAGTAGTTATTCTCTTGTCTTGGGTTCTGAAAAATTGTCTGTCTGAGACCCTATTTTTTAACTGCTCGCCTCGAGTTGATGATGCATCAAAATATTGAGTTTTTCTTGACGAAAATTAAAATTTAAAACCATTCGACTGGATTAGCCTGGTTTTACTTCACGTAACCATTGTATTAGATTGCGATTGCGCCATAGGTTATTCTACTACTGCACTTTTCTTTTTGATGACTTTAACGTTTATTTTCTATTCTGCCTATACACTTTTTTCACGCCAGTCTATAAAATTTAAAAAAATACTTTTCGATACAGCATTTCCCACACTATTTTCATTACAGCGGAATGGAAAATAACGTTTTAATAATTATACAATATTTTATTTTTAAATTTTTGGTTGGAAACACGGCGAAATGTAGGCTGAATACCTAGATGATTAAACAAATTTAAAATTTAAATTTTTCTGTTTATATTTGTGTGGAATTATTTTCCCGCTAAACAGAATACTTTTTCTAATTGTTGTAATTTGTGTTTGTGAATGCTTTTTCTTATTTGAAGCAAATAAATACATAAATGTGAAAGTAGTGAAGTGAATTTCTCGCCGCTTGATATCCTCGACGCGTGGATACAACAGAACTGACTCGCAGCTTACTTCCAGCAAAGTTGAGAAAATTATATGTACGATATTTTAACATAAAAAGATGAGTGTAGATAAAGTAGTGTATGCAACTGCATATAATTAGATATTAAAACATTCGTGTTAAACTATTATCGTGATAAATGTCAGTTGCATAAACTACTATTAAATACATATATATTTTACATAAAACCCGTAACAGAAATTAAAATGCAACATTTCATATTCTGCCCGGCCGGGAATCGAACCCGGGACCTCTGTGTGGCAGACTGGCACGTTGACTAATTGAACCACTCAGGTCGTCAAAAAGCTTTTATTTATTTATTTATTCGTATGGCACCGTGTCGCCGGTTTTAAAAAACCTCATTAAAATTGCAGGTTTTTTGTAACATATTTACTGTCAAAATCTCAAAGGAAAATATTTCTAGGTCTCTCTATTTTCCAACACAATCCTGGGAACGTAGCAACCAAGATTGCCTCGAAGCGGGAACAGGAATTTCATGGCTTATATTTTCAATTCTTGAATTTGTTTATCCTTTATTTTCTGTCTGTCTTTTTCTTAAAGAAAATTGCTATAGCAACTGTACCTTTGTCGTGGATTACTGACACAGGTTTTTACCGATTTATTTTTAAGTTTCTATGTTTTATAGGAATATAAATAGTGTTTTGAAATTAGTCAGTATACCGTATGTGAGCAATAATGTTATCCATTTTTATCTGAAAGACTTTAGATTAATGCCTTTCTGTACGCATCAATAGATTAAGTTTTATCAAAAAATTAATAAGTTTAGGATTTTGATCAAAAAACTAGACTTTTTTAGTTTTACGATTTAAATTTATTTATTTCTCTCTCAAAGTTCTTACATAATGATAATATTCTTATTATATATGTTAAGATCAAGTATTAATTTTCCGATTCTTTATTAAAACCCTAGGTTTTTAATCAAAAACCCGATTTCATATTCATATTCATATTTATTTGCTTCCATAAAGATCATAAACTGCGACAAATTAGAAAAATATGTGAAGAACGCTGGAAAGAAACATTTAAATTCTCATTTTCCATAACCGTAAAAGTACACACCATTCCTAAAATTGATGAAGTGGATTATATTTTCAAGAGAACAAATCTGACAGCTTAACATGAAATTTCACTCTATTTTTACGTTACCACCCTCCAGTATTTTTAGATCCCAGACGATAGTTCCCGAAGTCGTTAACGGCCGAAAGCAAAGAACAATAAGTACAAAATAGAGCGAACCAAGTTGTAACTCCATCTGGGAGTGGAAAGTTTGGGACTTATATTTAAAAAAGCGGTCTAGCGCGAGTCGGGATCGCTTGAAGGGTTCAATTTTCATACCATTGAGAAAGAACCGACAGCTGATGTGGCAAACAAATTTTTAAGAAGAGAATAAGATAACATTTCTTATCTACGTCTTAGTACATAAAACAAAGTCCTACGCCGCGTCTGTCTGTCTGTTCGTGATAAACTCAAAAACGAATGAACGGAGTTTCATGCGGTGTTCACCAATAGACAGTGATTCATGAGGAAGGTTTAGGTGTTAAGGTTATGTAATAAGTTGTTAAGGTTACCTACTATACGTACAAAGCGGAGTAGTAAGTAGGAGTAGGAGTAGGAACAGAATACGAAGTGTGTCGCTAATATTAACTGTGCAAAAGTAAATGAATAACTTGGTGCGCGAATCCATCTCGTATTTGACCGATTTTTATAACTTTTGTATGTACTACAAGTGTGTATGTCTTTAATAGCACTATACGCACATAAAGTTTAATGTTTAACCTGAAGTCTAGTACCTTTAATTGTTATTGGTACTAAAATATAAACTTCACGTAGCATTACAGTTTAAAGGCTCTAAATAGTGCTCGAGCCAGTACTACGCTCATAAACTCACCTCACGGGTTCCGTTTCCACCTTGCAGCCACGGAATCCTAAAAACACCTATTTTCGGCGGATGTCACGGCAGGGAGTCTCCACAGGGTTCATGTATTATTCACAATATTTGCAAAAAGTTCAACTTTCGGAACTGCGCAGGGTTGTTACTCTTACCAGGCCGTGGTGTTGTTTAAAAGTCGAGTCGTTATGTGTGAATTCATATTCATATATTTATTCATAAATAATAATATTTACATGTCATTTTTATAGTAATATCAATTAGATAATATATTGGTATAATGTTTGTCTATTATTGTAATTAATTTTAATGTCATATATCGTCTCGTTTAATTACATTAAATTCGATTCGATTTAGGTATATACAATGTTATCACTCGATTACATATAAATATGTCAACGCATTTGAATTAAAAAAGTAAATAAAGTTAAAAAGTCGAAACCAAGGTTTCATAACTGGGTCAACGATTTTATGTTCGTAAAGAACTCAGTAATTGAGTATGGTGCCATATCAATCAGTAGACGTTTGAGTTTCTTCGCGAATACCTTGTCCGAGATGGCATCCTTTATGTCACAGGGTAAGGAGTTATAGACCTTAGTACCTATAACATGCAGGGAAGTATTTGTTTTGGTTAACCGCCTTGGGGGAACAAACAAGTGGTGGAGATACCGGGTGTTAAAATTATGCTGTTGACCGTTTGTAGGGTATGCAGTTAAGTTTTTCCTGACTAGGTTAGCGATCTGGTAGATATAAACACTGGTCTATCGATTTTCTAAGTGAATGTATGTATGGTATTGTTTTGTTAACCCCCGCTGCTAAAAGAAGGGTGTATTTGTGTATCTGTGTATTTGTCTGTAGTTAGTTTCTCCAGATGGAGCGATTTCGATGCGTTGAAACCCAGTTTAGGTTTTTTATACCACTAAATTAGACAAGCTTACAGTTTTCCAGATGATAAGCAGATACCACAGTCTATTAATGTTTGCAATATCAGAGGTATCACTCACGTGCTACCGAGAGACAGTTGCTAGCTTTGTTTTATTGAGCTTGATTGAGGAGTTTAATAAATATGATTAATAAATACTCTTTCAGGTTTCGGAACACCGATTTCAATCACTTGCCTTACCCTGCCACCCTGCAATGTACATCTTCCTCTCACAGATACTAGATGGTGCTGAGCGTAATTTAAAACGCGCTATCGACTTGTAGACCAATGGGCTGTCAATGGACAGTAAATATATTTACGGTCAATATAGCCAATACAATTCCTTTTATATCTCTCTCCGCAAGAGGGTAGGTCTATTTGTTTGTGCCAGCACACAGTGCCAGCACTACCGCAATTGGGAAACTTTGGTACTCAGATAAAGCATCCAGGTATGTTATTTTACCAGATTAGATTTGTGGATGAAGAAGGAAAGAGAAGAAGGCACTGCGAACAAAGTCGCCAGTCAAAGCTAATAGACAGCATTGCCATTGTATTTTTTTTATGTCTTTATGTTTTCTTGTATCTTTTTCAATGTTGTTGTGTTGTTGTTTGTATCAATAAATATTCTTTCTTTCTTCTTTCCATTCAGTTATTTTTGCCCACAACTACTTCTTTTTTTCATTTGGAACGAAGATGGTATATGCGTTTTGGCTGAGAGGTTGTGTGTTTGTACTGTTTGTTAGTTTGTGTGTTTGTGCATTTCAATGTCATCGTTTATCTACTTGACCTACCCTACATCTTCTCTACACCGAAAACCGCATTAAAATCCGTTGCGTAGTTTAAAATATCTAAGCGTACATAGATACATAGCGATAGACTGCGGGAAGCGACTTTGTTTCATGCTATATACATCGCTATACTGTCAAAGCCCTCAACAACGTAGTCTCTGCCTACCCAACTAATATAAGTCAATATTCTGTTACAAAAACTTCACTAAAGAACCCACTCGTGCCACCCCTGCACCAAAGAAGTGGTACTCCTGGACTGTGCCATGAAAAATTCATGAAACTCGTTAACCGGACTTCCGCGACTCGACGAGATTTCCTTCGTTAGCCCGCAGGGTTACCACGGCAATAGACCATATTTGTTAGCAACTCTACCTGTACCGGGAAACTAGAAGTTTGAAACCGGTTTAAACTGACTCATTAAGGTAGAAACTAGCTATTTCTGAAAGATTTGCTAAAGGCGTGGAACTCGTGTTTCTGTATTTACAATGTTTCCGCGAAGTTCTAATGTTTTTACTATCAAAAATCTCACTCAGACCAAATAAGTAATAGAGATAGAATCCTGCGAACAACAATTACTGTCGCAAAACTACAGTCACACACACATTGACAACCTGAACAGGTAGTTCTGGAACGCTTTGGCCGATTGACAAGCAAACTACGCCATGCATACATGTTTACGAAACCAGCCTCATGTAACTGTTGACAGCGCGCCATCTTTATTTCTTATTTGGAATGGGATTCTGACTCTGGAATAGTATAACTTACCATTACTGAGAAAATTTTAGACACTGATTTAGAAATTTCAGAGTTTCTTTACATCCATGCCTACATATAAATTTATCCTAGATGTGTTCTCGCGCACCAGAGCTCGGGTTCCGCCTTAAACACTATCCAGGATTTAACAGATCAGGTAATTACAGTGGAGCGACTGCCATTTGACCTCCGTAAGCCTGTTAACAGGGGAACCTGACCAGATTGGATCATAGTCACACGATCAGTCGCCTGAAAACAGACCACTACAAGAATCATAGTATATATCGTCCAAATAGTATTTGATTAGGTCGGCAGGCAGAAGAGAGGAGTGGCGATTTCTCCACCGATTAGGGTTATACTCTTAAATATTTCATAAATCATTTGATGATTATGAGTATTTGAATCCGTCTACCTGCTGGCATGGCCAACACATTCACCACATGAACGCTTCCACAACAATATCTCCGTACGCCAATGCGAAACTCCACAAAAACCGGACGTAATCGCCCGTGAGTACCCATGGACAGAATAGGTTTGGGTGAAATGTTAAGATATTTTAATGTCGATATCGATTATCGATATTAAAATCCACCGTTTTAAAATTGGGGCAGTGAGCACATACGGGTTAATTTGTTAATATTATGATTATTTTAATATTATTTTTAAACTGATATTTTTATTTATAATGCATTCCTTTTTAGGGGCACTAATTGCAAATTTAATCACGATGTGCACAAGACTAGCTTCCTTATTTTTCTAATATCGCGGTTTTCAATATAAAGTAGGTCCTGAGCGTCTGAAGGAATGAAGTGAAAGAATTTTCGAAACTCTTTTGAGTATAGCTATTGTATGTAAGATAAGGTCTTACCTAGTTATTAATAAATGAATGTCAAAGTGTCAATTACCTACATAATTCACATGACTACCTGTTTTAAAATCTGTCGTGTTCCTCTTTCGAATATGGATGATATGAGTACGATAATAATAGGTTATTATAGTACTGTATGTTACATTTTTATGTGGAATAAATAGACATAGACATAATGTTTATTTGGAAATTTCTACAATATAAATAAACAACAAAATATTATGTGTCATGACAAACTAGTGTTCCGCTCAGCATATGCTGTAGACGATAGTGAGACCACAGCGCTGAATAACTAGCCAAGTGGTCAGACAGGTAACGTAGTGCCGTACATTAGCCCACAATCTTATGCGCCAGTGAGTTCAAATTTATTTTTCTTTTGAGAACTATGTTTTATCGATAAATTTTCCACTGGCCCATCCCTAAAACCAGAACAGTAGAGCCGAGCAATAAAACCAGCACACTACTCCATTAAACCTTTTCTCATTGCCGACAAAAAACGCTATTCATCTAGTTAATACATCATTATCCGGGATCTAATCCGGCCGGTCCGGGTAGAGATATCCGGAAAAGATTGCGCGTTAGCTCGCAGTGGACAGCCGGACGGACACACCGACCGTTAATAGACTCACTTTAGTGAGGAGACCCGGATAATTCGGAATTTTTATTTAGAAGTGGCCCTGTTCTGGTGTCAGCGTGCTTGCGAGACCGATAACAAAAGTTAAGCAACGCACGCGGTCTGGAATTGGGTGGGTGACCGTTTCATACCTTGAGGCTAGTCGAACTTTAGTACCGCAACGAGCTCGCCACTCGTTAGGTGTGCCTCCTAATACCGTTGGCGAAGCGAGGTTGACCAAGGTCTTCCGCTGGGAAAATCTGAGACTGGTTGAACGGTCTTGGGACACGATTGGTACCATGACCGTGTTATGATTCTTTTCACACAATTTCTTTTTATTTCAAAATTCAAAATTTATTTATTGATTAGGACATTAAATATCTCTTTCAATCGTCAAAAAGGAGGGGGGTAGGAAAGTAGGAAGGAAGCACACAGTGACACGCTGGCCGTCCCATGGCAGCAGCAAACTTACCCCACGCCAGTGACGACCGGACCGTGCCCGGCAATAATTGAAAGACTTTTCAAATATCCATTTTTAACACACATAAATACATAAAGCTCACGCCTGTGTCCCACAGGTGGGACCCGTATTTCCCCTCGAGAATGAGGATCTGACCTATTTTTACATACGAGAAAACCATCGCAGTCAACTTATTCCATCCCTACAGTTAACAAGCATCTCCACTACATTCTGCGTGAAGAGATTTGCCACTGGTAATTATAAAAACCGCCCGTGTGTCCCACTCATCAACCCGGTTGTCCGACAGAGCAATTACACCCGCCAGAATCGGACCGGCTATCCGGGACCACTCACTGGGAACCGGAAAAAATCGACAGGGATAACCGTACTAATTTAGGGATGGGAAATGGATTAGGTGATTGGGATTGACCGAGACCCAATTCTGGAGAAAAATGTTAATATTTCGTTTGGGCAATAGGGTTATATTTGACTTAATTGCACCTGATGGGAAGTGTTGATGAGGACGAAATACCTATCTTCATGAATAGAAGACCTCGAGGTTATATTTTACAGTGAAACGTGACGCAGACAGACAGTTAAATTTCATAGAAACGCTCATAAGTACAGTGAAAATCACTGAGTACGAGATGGTAGGACGTCTACTAGGCTATATTTTGTTCCACTCGATATCCGGCGAAAAATGGCCAAGATGGAACGAGTACTGCTTCTGGGAGCATTCATTGATGTGTATTCAAAGTTGCTTAAATGAGCAGCACAATTCTTGGATGTTTTAAGTTTAGCAAACACAAATTGTTGTTTATATTAAATGCTTGAACAATTCACACAGAGCCATCTAACGCCAAAGTAAGCCAGGCTTGTGTTATGGGTACTATAACACCCAGATCTGTAACAGAAATTAATATTCATCATTTCATTTTCTGCACAGCCGGGAATCGAACCCGAGACCTCTACCTGCCAGACCCGCGTGTTAGCCAACTGAACCAGTCAGGTCATCGTATTGCTATGGTAGATGAGAATCAAATCAAAAGCGGACTGTTCACAGTCTGTCGATGTGTAATTGAGCAAGTTTATTTGCTCCTGAAGTTATCCCTACTAATATTATAAATACAAAAGTAACTCTGTATGTATGTCTGTCTGTTACGCTTTCACGGTTAAACCACTGCAATGATTTTGATAAAATTTGGTAGCGAGATAGTTTAGAAGCTCAGGATGGACTTGGGCAATGTGACGTCATCATAATAAATTAAATATACCGGCGATCGCGATATAAAGTGAAGCGCATGCGTGCTGAGTAGCTAAAGTTAGTATGATGTCGTAAAACTTAATAAAGAAATATAATTTAAAAAATATACACATATTATGCCGACGTCCAAACAACATCACCATAGTGCAGTGAAAAACCGGTCCCAAACCTCATGTCGATCCTCTCCCTACACCGTCCTAATTGGTGTGATACAGACTGAGGGGTTGCTAACTGGTTTCTGGAGATCCTCTGACTCAGCGCGTTTGTGTTTGATGGGTCCCTCCCTCCCCCGCCACGGGAGGGGGTAACTGTCTACTGGATTAGGGACTTGTTTTCTTTCGCCTTTGAGGCTTTGCGATGCGCGTATGGGGTTTTCGAATACTGGTACTGGTATATGTAGGTAGTGTTGGTAGAGCTCGTCTAGTCTAAGATGACGCGCCCCACTACTTAGTTAGTTGATTTCGATGTGTGAGTGCAAATATTAATAACGACACTTTTGTCTGTGTGGGAGCCAATGAACGGCGTGTGCTCCGACGTTTGAATCTTACCGGCAACTGAATGACCAATTACAACGGCATTTGTATATGTATTGCGTCCAAATTTTAAACTTGCTTGTGTGCGTTAATGCGATAGTGGGGCGCGTCATTTTAAATTAGACGAGCTCTACTGTGGTTTTTTCTTTGGGCGTAAAATGTGAACCGAGTTTGCGGTTTCAGAAGAACTTATTTCCACGCGCTTTAGGGACATCACTAACTGAACTAGTAACTAATAACACAACAACGTCACATACCAATCGAACATTCATCATCACAGCCTACAACAGTCCACTGCAGGACTTAGAGACTCTCTCATGAAAGGGGAGGTTGTTGCCGCAATCTCCCCGTTTGGCAAGCTGGTTGAAGATCGCAGTGTTACAAATGTGACAATGGAAAACGCTGCTGCAAATTTTCCAGCCTATGGAGACTCTAGCCTTTTCTATTTTCTCCTATCTCTTGCCTCTAAAATATTAGTCGCCTTGTACTACACCCACGAGTGTAAGGGATTACTGCTATGCTGCTCTGCCGGACACCACATGGCCAAGTTTTGTGTTTGTTAGTGTTTGATCATCGTAATCGAACATTACAAACAGCAAAGTCATTTTTACACATAAAATTAGAGTATTCCTATAAAGAATAACGTTTTTGAGGTATTCGCTAGATTCTTCTAAATGGTTCAAACGACGAAATAAGAGTTTCGATGAAGTGATTATTCGATACAATTAATTTGTTCTGAATGAATCGTGTTCGGCGAAACAGTAACATACGGAAAAAATATATGCAGACAGATAATCAGATACACTACATCTTATAACAATTATCTGCCTGTCTGGTTTATGAAACCCGGAGTATTTAGGTCCCTATTAGGACTAAGTGCGTTGGTGGCCGAGTGGTTATTATTATAGGGTTCGAATCATTCTGCGGTCATGTACAGTCAGCTGCAGAGTGAATAGACCGCCTCGCAGTTGCCCTCTATACAAAAAAAAGTCTATTGACACAGTGTCAGAAAATTCATTTCTCATCCTACACTAGGTACAGACACAACAACACCCCTCGAAGCTCAAACAACTATTTAGCAACAAAGATTTGTCATGTCAAGGGAATAAGCCACGAATTACAGTTATTAATGAACTGGCTTCCGGCAGGAGTGCAAAATTTCGTACGTCACCCTCTTGGCGGGAAGCCAGTTTGCTGGAGATGCTATGCCGAGGCATTAGCAGTGTATTCCCGACGAACACTGCTCGGTCATGTTCTGAGGCTTTTTTTTATTGCCAGGGAGAGACACACGGTGAGACGATCCACCTGATGGAAAGCGGCTACCGTCGACCAGCGCCTCAAGTCCGCTAATTTACTAATGGCTCGATTTTATTAAAACTGCCATTGAGTTGCGATTACGATCCAATTACAATTTAATAGACGTTTAAGAAATTAGCGGACTTGAGGCGCAGGATAACTGCTACCTAAGAAGGGCAGATGCAGTGCTGGTCTTTGAGGTACCTTTTTTTTTTATAACTTTACTAGCCAGCCAGCCTGTAGAAGAACCCCGTGTTATAGTGCAAAGGGAAGACTTCGGGATGCTCATTCCACATCTTGCACGTGCACAGTAAAAAAGCTCGCGTTGCCCGCACGTTACTTGGGTGCCAGGCATCTAGCTGGTCCCATCGTCAGAGGGCTACGCTCTGAGCGCCTTCCGAGCACAACTTTTCACTGTAAGGGCGTAACAAGCCTCATGCGCGATTGCACAAAATTAGGCGACAACTTAAGTTGTCATCTTAAGATGTTTATAACCATTTACGCGTCACAAAATCGTTGCCATAAAGTTAAGAGTTACTTAGCGTGTTTAGTGTTCACCTAAGGTAGGTGATCGGTGTAATTTTAATTTCTTTCATAAAAGAAAGTAACAAAGACACATTTTAGTAAGTAAGACTTACTCACGTTAGTAAGTCATTTAAAATAATCAAAAAATAAATAATCCATCAAATAGTCATACATCACACAACTTTCCAACTATTTTGATGGTTAGAAAACGCTCTGACGTTTGTCAACTGTCAGGTATAAAAATATGATTTTAAGATTGTGTAAGTCGAAAGTACGGAAGAAATAATATTCAATTCAATTTAATAACAAAATTACATTTTGTGACGCTTAAATTTTCAACACCAGAGGCTCGTTGGGAATACGCCGCCTTAACTAGTCGGTCAGTCAGCATGCCAACTCATAAATAAACATCCAGGGCGCAACGTATGAGCCAAGACATTGTCCCATCCTACTTACACCCAGTCTGATGAATTTAATAAAGCTAATGGAAAATGGTGGGGCATATTCCTGGGCATCTTTAGTGGGCTACTTTTATGTACCATAAAAACGAAATGAAAAGGGTCTGTGGAGTCACAGAATGGAATGTCCTTTCAGATGGGAATATGGATGATAATTTACTTTCCGTTAGTTTAAGTGGCCCGGGCCTTGTTGGGCGAGGATGTGTTGTGGGTTACCGCGTAAGATGATTGGACTACTTCGTTTTTAGTTATCTGTCTGTATTCCTTGTAGAAAGGAAATATACCACGTGTCCTCAGTAATTACAATATTTTGCCAAATTAATTGGTATTTTGGCCGTGTGGTGTTCGGCAGAATAGAATAGCACCAATTTACACTCGTGGGTGTCGTACAAGTCAACTAATGTTTTCGAGGCAAAAGTTCTGGAGTCTCCGTAGGCTCTGTAGATAGGTCTCGAGTGGCGTAAGGTACTTTATGTTCCGGAACAGCAACAGGAAACCCGCGGGACAGTCGAAGATCACTTCAAATACTATTTGGACGATATTTACCATGTTTTTGTAATCGTTTGTTTATTCGATCGATACGATATACGATCGTGCTCTTACGGTGAGAGAAAACATCTGGAAATCTTATCTGGTCAGGTTCCCTTGTTTACAGGGTCACGGAGGTCAGATCGCAGCCACCCTACTATAATTATGGATAGATAGATAGATAGATAAATTCTTTATTGCTCACACAAGAATAATTACATTAAAAAGTCCCGACAGAAAACCATAACTAGTTGTGGGCAAAGGCGGCCTTATCGCTGTAAGCGATCTCTATCAGGCAACCTTTTAATTTCAAAGGCAATTATCTCACCATAATCTTGACGTTATTGTCCCGGTTGTGCTCTCACGCACAAAGGCCCGGGGTTCACCTCAGGTAATTATAGTAGAGAGGATCATGAAGCTCGCTCGATCATGAAACGGCAGTCGCTCCGCTATAATTACCTGATATGCTAAATCCTGGATCATGGTTAAGGCGGACTAAGATGATCATGATAAGCACGCTGCTATGTATTAACCTACTATACACTTATTTATTATTACTTTTCCCATCCGGCTTACCCTTACCCGGGTCCTATTCACCCGGGTTTTTAATAACCGACCCCAACCGGGTACGTAGTTGAGGCAACAATCCGCCAAGTTACCGCCCCTTCGGTAATTATAAATGAGTATCTTGTTGCCGCCATAGTAAAGGAGAGTATCAGTGGTTTGGGTTGGTTAAAACCATTTTAATTTAAAGGTAACAAAGTATAATATATTTTGCCATACCCACATGGGTTTCATGATGTAAGTACATTAAAGGTGTAAGACCTGTATAATCTCCTGAATGCAATTTAAACATTGATTATACACTATGTTTATGTACATATTTTATTTTATTTTTATTGTAGGATATCCAACAGCATAATTTACATTTCGTGTATAACAACAGTTCAAATATAGAATTTCACAACGAGTTTAAACAAATTACATAGATGAACTGATGACACAGAGCCAAAACCCTTAGTCCTGAATTTTGAAATTCTTTGTCTTTTTTTATTTATGTTATACGGCAGACAAACAGGCAAGCGGGCCACTTTATGGTAGATGGATTTTGCATCTTAAGTAAGCACTAAGAAGGGATTTTTCGAAATTTATGCCATAACGGATTGAATTAGGGGGTAAAAGTTTGTGTCTTTAATGGATTTACATAAAACATTTAACAAATGTTCTAGCTAGAAAATAAATATTACGTCCATCGTACGCTACTATCGGCCTCTCTAACTAAAAAAAAAGTCTTTGGGGACGCTCTAACTTTTAAAAATTTAAGTCTTCAATGCCACAAGTCCACGAGTCACAATTCCACCGGAATATTATTACTGGGACGGTAAAAAGGAGAAAGTTAATAGATATTAAAGTTATTTAATTAACTAACTAAAGCTTTATGATACTAACAAAACACAGGCATATTTGTATATCTACTGTATTATTGTATTGCCTGATATGAACGTTATATTATTATCATGAATAATGCGAGATCGTATTTCGAACTACTGTTTCTTACCCCTACTGCTACTACTAACATCCACCAACGGAATGGGGAATGGGGGATAATTTTAATTGAGACGGAAATAAACAGCCTGTAGCGAAATATCCGGCAGCTGAACACCCTGTAGCTGTGATCACAACCAACTATTCAAAACAATATTGCAGATAAATGTTTGTAAATGCTTTGTTCAAAGTCCTGTTCGTAATTGTAATAGTTCCAAGTTCAAACTACTTTGATTTTTTGTGTTCTGTCTTGTTAACGAAATTTCGGTTCCTGTCACGTAAATGGTATGTGATATGGGTAAATAAAATCTTGTTGCAAAACAGGAGAACATGGGCAATTTTTACACAATCTAGACAATTTGGAGACCTTGGATCCCCTGGAATGTCCGATTCCATTATGGAATCCAAGGTCCAAGGTCTCCAATTAGGGTTGTAGCGGAGGCGGAGGCAGATGCGGAAGTTAGCGGAGGCGGAGATGAAGTTCCGTCACAACCTACGTGTGGAATTTTCATACCACCGGTGTATGAAATCGAAATTCCGACGCAAACTTTCTCGCTATGGCCTAGACGACCTTTTCGATCAGTTAGGTACCTCAGGAAATCTAGACCTCCTCTATCCATGCCCTAGATATGCATAATCAGATTGCACTAAGCTAGTTCCCAGGAGGAGATCCATGGTCTCAAAACTGTCTTGATTGTATCAAAATTGCCCATGTGACAATTATTTTGCAAATGAGTATATATGGCATAGATATGACCGGCAGATAGGCAAGTTATGTGGGGAATAAGTGTCTGGCCCCAGCCAGCCCACCGGCGCGCCAAGAAGCGATGACTTGACGTAGTCGAAAATGATATGCTTGTCAATAAGCTCACCGCTAAGGATGCCGAAGACCGAGTGTGGTGGGGCTAAGAATAGCAGGAAGGCGGACCCTGAGCCCTAGCGTGGCGCACGGGGGCGCAACCGGGACATAACGCCAAGATTATGATGATGATGATGATATACGGCATAGACATATGGGGGTTATATGGCAGGAGCGAATGGAAACGTTGGATACCGTTGACATAGAAGTTTGATTCACTGCGCTTAGGAATTGTAGAGCTGAGTAATTGATATTAATTTCAGCTTGATACCTCTACGCTTTCCTGAGAAAAAGGATCTTGACAGATGGACGGACGGACGGATGGACGGAGAACAAAGTAATCCTATTAAGGGTTCCAATTTAAATCCCCTACGAAAAAAGAGGGATTAATAAAACAAATACGTAAATAACACATTTATTATAACTAGAAACGTCATAACACAGCATAAACAAAAAAAACCACTCACACACTCTTACACACTCTACACACACTCTTTATTGCACACAAAATTACAAAACAAGAAAATTTAAGAAGTTATAAGCTTGACATGTGTATCTGTGGCTCTGTGGCTCTGTGGCTCTGTGGCTCTGCCTATCTGTGTATCTGTCTCTGGCATCGTAGCTTCCGAATGAAAGGACCGAAGGCCGAAGCCAGTTTAATCAAGATGGTTCTTACCTCTGTTTCATTAAAATCGATTCAGTAGTTTAGAAACCATTTGAGTATATATAAATATCGTCGGGTGTTATCCGACTTTTTCTGTCGGTTGAGTTATGTTATTACTTTTGCTGTACGCAGCCCTAAAATGTAACACAAGCATATTCTTTCACGGCTTAAAGCCCGCTATTGTCATAAACACAAACGTCAAGTAACAAGCAATTTATCAGCGGCACTGACTACATACGACACTGAGGCCGAGCCGATATAGGAGACAGGCAGTCAGTTGATACTAATCCCTACAATGTATAAAATAAAGTCGTTTTTCGGAGGTCGTGACCGGACGTCCGACAAGGTCGGCTCGACCGTACGAGTACATCCCTATCTCGGACTTTTTTCTTTTCACAAAGATGGGGGAGTTGTGTCGGAGCTGTTGCCCTTTTCAGCGGCATGCTACGCCGCCTGCAAATACGGACGAGTCACTGGGTAGGACAATGTGTCCATGGGCTCTCCTTGCTTCACGCCTCTGGTCGGCCGGCCCCGAAAAATCATTACGTCAATACGCTGGCCGCCGCTGTTATTGTGTCGTGGTGTGCTATGTGTAATAAATGTATTTTCTTTCTTTCTTTCTTTCAAAAACGTGAGTTCAGCGGGCTTACTGCTACCAGTGGCGCAGGGCTTTTCTCTTTTCTTCACCGGGGAGGTCAAGTCCTATGGCGACAGTCGAGCCGGTGATCCATTGATCTGGCCGCCACCAGTGAAGTCGACCTGAACGCCGACTTTATTTTATAATAAGTATGGTATGGTATCAACTCCTAGGTCGGCCCGGCGTCAGTGTTGTATGTAGCCTCCTTTACTTGCTCGTCTCTCACTCGAATTGGTGCGCTGTGAGCCGGAAACTGAGATTGCGTGGTACCACCGCGAGGCTTACAAGATGCCATGTGTGCACGAGTGGCAAGTTGGTTTATGTTCTCGTTGACAAAAAATGTTATCCTACTATATAATAAAAAAATATTATCTTGACGTTAATGTCCCGGTTGTTCTAACGCGCACGACCCGGTGTCGATTCAGATTCAGATCCAGTATTTGACAGATCAGACAATTACAGTGAAGCGACTACCATCTGAACTCCGTTAACCTGCTACCAGGGGAACCTGACCCGACCAGATTGGATCATGGTCACCTGAATGTGCAGGTTTCATCACGATGTTTTCCATCACCGCAAGAGCATCGGGTAGCATTCAACTAATGTGTACATAACTCAGAAAAAAGTAATTGTACATGGCCGCAGTGGGATTCGAACCCGGTACCTCTCGCTTACGATTCGGATACCAACCACTCGGCCATCAACGTATCCTACTATATAATATCCTTCTAATATGAAAACGCGAAAGTTTATAAGTAAGGATGGATCTTTGTTACTCCTTCACGCAAAAATTACTGAACGGATTTTGATAAAATTTGGCAGTAAATTAGCTTATAGTCCAAAATAGCACATAAGCTACAATTTATAACAAAATTCATTGTGGTCCGCAAAAACGGGTCTGGAACGTTATAACCGAATTTTACGCGAAAGAAGTCGCGGGCAAAAGCTAGTCTGCTAAAAATAAATTAAAGATCGTTTAACGATTTCCTACTATTAATACTTTTCAAGGTCTGAACCCGTGGCTGATGCCCCGGGTATTGCAAACGTCCATAGGCCGCGGTGACTGCTTGATTGGTGGTACAAAAATTACCTATCAAAATCTGTTAATATTCTCCTCCACAGCTCCCTCCATACTTATAAAGGATTTAGTCAAAATCTCCATGCTTGGCAACCAGGTTAGAGTTCCGGAGATTGTAGCGTTGAACTTGACGATTAGGGTCAGATTTTCAGGACGACAGATTCTTAGGTAGTCAGTTTCATAGTAAGTCAGATTCGGACCACGTTAGACCTATTAAGGTAGAAACGTATAGGGCGCGGATTATGTCAACTCAAGTTACGTTATTCTAGCGACGCGTCAGGCCCTCGTCATAGTCTGATGTCAACAGTTTAAAGGTCCACAGGCACTTATTCCGCTTGAACTGAACTTGCCTTTGAACTAGCCTATTTGATGCCAGAGCAACGTGTCCTAGGGTTTTACAGAGAAATACCTAAAGAGAATCTCTTTAGGGATATACATACACATGACAGTTCTCAGTGTGTCTCGCCCGCTGCGTCAAAGGAGTTTCTACGGCACTCGCGATGTCCTTGTCGCTAAAAGCGGCAGCCCTGGGAGCCGTTGAGTGACTTGTCTCGCGGCCATACCATCGGCACCCCCGGATCCTGCAGCCGAGCCATCTCTTCAGGGTGATGGCTAGCAGTAGCGCCGGAAACACCTACGCCTGGAAGCCGCCCCCACGCTTGGTCGCTCGGCGGGCTTCACCCAACGGTGATCCCGGTGCAGTTGACCTGGGGGGCGTGAAGAAGGCGCCAACCTGAATGTTGCAACGGGATAACAAACTACCACCAGAGGGCGCTATGCCCTGATGTGGTGCTCTCGCCGAGAAGAAGACAACTATCTAACTGTGGCGTTTCACGCTCGGCGTGTCCTAAATCTTGCACAATGGTGGACTTGTTCAAGGCAAGTCTAAACGCTGTATGCGTCACTGAATACTGGGCAAAGAAGTGTAAATCAGAGTTTAGCCCATCGACTGTATATGAAGAAAAAGAAACATACACAACAACAACATAGGTGTTAATGTCCATAGACATAGAAAGAACTGGTTTCGTCCAAAAATCCCATCGGAATCAATCCATCCGTTCGGAAGCTCCGATACCACAGGCAGACACACAAATGCATACGTTAACCATACATAAGGAGGAGGTATGACTCCTTTTGCGTCACCGGTAAAAAAGATGCTCTCATAAGCAACTTCGTCAAGGAAAGGCCGTACGCAAAACACGTCGTCTCAAATTCCGAACTTCCATAACTCCACCCATCCACTGTGTCACAGCCCGCATTCCAAACTCAAACATGTAAATCGGATGTTTCCGCCACCACTCGGCACCGAATCAGCATGTCCTCGACTACCCTCGACCATTGTCGGCGGCTTTTTTAATGAGTTCCATGAATCACAAAGGGCCCACACAATGTCTGTGATATGGTAATTTTTAATTGGATCCTGACAAAGATAGTGGTCGGTAAGGGACGGTAATTAATGGCTACGAAGTTGAGGGACGCCACTCGGGAACGAGCTGGGGGTTATGGAAATTGACATCTGTAAATAATTACCCATTATTCTCTAAAATGCGTGTAAAAAGCATTAGTTGTGGTTAGTGCGGGTAGCATGCGGATGACAGAAGTACGAGTCGCACTCATGATTAGTTGGTAGTTATGAGCCTTGTCTGATCGGTTTTTATCGATAGATGCAAAAATAATCATCTTATTATGATTGTTTTGTTCGTGATTTCGCGCGCGAGGGCCCGGGGTCCGTCTTGACCATGAACTAGGATTTAGCTGATTACGTAATTACAGTGGAGCGACCGCCATCTGACCTTCGTGTTTCTGATAACAGGGGCACCTGATCAGATTTGATAATGGTTGCACATTCAGTCGCCTGAATGCGCAGGTTTGTCTGCGATTTCGCCCGTGCAAAGGGCCCCACAGATTAACAGTTCGCCGGATATCAGTCTGTCAGTTAATCGCATCAATAGGTCACACACTAACAGTTCCGTTTAAGGTTTCGGACTGACGACTATACGAACCGAGTGTGTGTGATCGCTTGACGATTCCGGTCAGCGTCGACAGATATCGGCCGGAAAGTCCGTGGCCTTAAAACCAAATAAACACACATTAGCAGGCAGTCGAACGGCCGCCTGTCGACCGTCGTCTCGTGTCAGTCGAGTGCCTAAGTTTTATGTTTTTAATTTGTTTAAGTTTTTCAACAAACCTCGATTTTTTGCTACTTCATAGAACTACGAGGTTTTGCCCGCGATTTCGTACGTGTAAAATCGGATATAATGTACCAGATTCGTTCGGGAACCACATTGAATTTCAATGATAAATTGTAGCCTATGTAAGCATGTATAATTATGGAACTGTTTATTTTGGTGCCACCGTCACTTTTTCGCCACCGCACCCTCCGACGATGGGATATATCATTCGCGCCATCTAGATGCCTGGCAACCAACTAACGTACGGGCACCACGAGCCTTTCTACGCACGTGTAAGATATGAAATGAGCTCCCTCCCGAATTATTTTCTCTGCACTACAATATGGGGTTCGTCAAAAGCCATGTCGACAGATACCGTCCTTGGCCGGCACCGCACCTGCTCCTCTTAGGTTGCAGATGTCCTGACGGTAGCCGCTTTTCATTAGGTGGATCGTCCATCCGTGTGCCTCCTTGTGTAATAAAAAACTACATCCTTACAAACTTTCGCATTTATATTTTTTATTTAACAATTTATTGCACACAATATAAAGTATACAGAAATTACAAAAATAAAGACGACACAACAGGCACTACTTTTTTTTAAGGAGAAATCTCCTCCAGCAGTCATATAGAAGAGAGACATTATAGATTATAGGGGATGAGACGTCCGCAATAGTTTAAAATATATATATTTCATAAACTACATAAATAATTATAAATGAGATACTAAATACACACAATAGTATATATATAAATAAACATACATATATACATAATAAAATATATACAGGTATTGTAGAACATTCAGGCACAAGAGGAAAGATAATGTTCCTTTACACGCTTTTTAAAGATTGCTATAGATTGACAATCGCGCACTTCGTTATAATGTTATAAGAAATATTTATTCATACAAGCAGAAGATTAGTAAGTAGCAGATGGTAGTAGGGCTGATAAGGAACCCCATTCCAAGCGAATATCCTCGCAAAATAATCGCGTACTAAACAAATAATTATCCAACAAACATTGCTCGTACAACCGAATAAATATCCTCGGAACCAATTAACAGTAAAGCGTTGGAGTGAATCTTTAGTCTGGGGGCGATCCATTCACTGGTCAATAACAAGTTGCTGAGTTCCTTCATTAATTGTCCTCCCCACTCCCCTTTCCCTCCCTCCCTTTGCCCTCTTTGGGATGCCAGACGGTACTATTCATGGACGTTTCACGTTTACGTTTTCCAGTCGCTATCGACTTTGCCTAAAATTTAAGTAATAACAATAATAAAATAAATATTTATGTACATACATACATACATAAATACATACATATATACATACTTTAACCTAATTATCTTTGACACGATAAGAAAAAGAAGTACCAATGACTCTGTTCTGAGTTATGTACATTAGTTGAAAACATTGTGATGAAACCTACACATTAAGGCGACTGAATGTGGAACTATGTTCCAATCTGGTCAGGTTTCCCTGGTTGCGGGTCATTTAGGTCAGATGGCAGTCACTCCACTGTAATTAACTGATCTGCCAAATCCTGGATCATGGTCAAAGCGGACTCCGGGCCCTCGTGCGCGAAAGTATTACCAGGACATTAACGCCAAGATTATAATTTATTAGATTTCAGTAAGTGAGTACACACGTTTATTCTACACAGACATACGGCACAACATTAAAAAATATTCATAGTAAATAACATAAATCGACTGAAATTAAGATACACTCTAAACTCTGCCCTGTGTTTGAGCCCCATAGATAATACAATGGAGCCACAATGTTGCAAGTCATGGCCGAAAACGACGCGAAAAAGACAAGTCACACGATAACGGAACCAATACCAGAGCATTCCACAATCGCGCCATCGGAATTGTTAATTGTAATTAACACGAAAGCAAAAGGTTTCTAATAAAGCTCCCCAATTGATTTCGACATAAATACGCGTTAATCGGAACCATTATTCTTTTATAGAAGATCTTCTTCGCAAGTATTGTTTGGCACGTGTCCGAAATCGGAACTAACGCCGCCATTTTGGAAAACGTCACTTGAGAGACAGATGTTTGACAACCACGCCCTCGTCCAAGTGCTAAAATATCCTTGTAGGTCTATATCTGGGGCAGATTTCGTGCATATCACGATCAAAAAGGAGATATTTTATAGATAGATCAGAGTACGATGATACCATGCTCTCAAGTGGTATCGAGCCGCTGAGTCAGCGGAGGGATTTCGTCTCCCTTTGTGTGTACTACCGCTTGTACAACGGTGTTTGTCCTGTAGAACTGTTTGACATGATGCCTAGAGCTACATTCTATCATCGCACCGCTAGCCACAGACAGGGACCGCCATCCTCACACCTTGTAGCCAAATTGGTCGCGAACTGTACGGTTCCTAGGGAACTTTCTCCCATGCACACTAAGGTTGTGGAATGAACTACCTGGAGAGGTTTTCCCTGGGGAGTACAACATGGAGTTCTTCAAGAAAGGGGTGACAAGGTTTTTACGGGGTCGGCAACGCGTGGGTTTTGCACGTCCATAGGCTGCGGTGCATAAGGCTGGTGGAAGTTTGTTTGCCACCTTAGTGATATGTAAAAAAAGTACCCTAACCCGATGAGCGTGCATAAAAAGATTAATTAATGTGGATGAAGTGAGAAAGATTTTTCAGGACTGTAGCAAGTGGAACGATGGGGTCTCTGCCTACTACCCTGGGATATAAGTGTGATGTTACGTACGTATGTAGGTACCTACGTATAGTGAGAAGTTGTCTGTCAGGACAGGCCGAGGAATGAAGTCTGTAGAGCTCGTCTAGTCTACAACGACGCGCCCCACTACTTAGTTAGTTGATTTCGATATGTGAGTGCAAATATTGATAACGACACTTCATATGTGTGGGAGCCAATGAACGACGCGTGCTCCTACGTTTGAATCTTACCGGCAACTGAATGACCAATTACAACGGCATTTGTATATGTATTGCGTCCATATTTTAAACTTGCTTGTGTGCGTTAATGCGATAGTGGGGCGCGACATTTTAGCTTAGACGAGCTCTACCTACTTATTTATTAATTCAAAACTTCAAGCACTGTTACGTATGATCTGTCCACGCTGACTTGTCTTATTTGGTGAACAAACAATAACCAAAATCCCGATTTGCCGTATCAATCACGTTAAGTACACTTGGTATCATCATCACAGCCCGTAACAGTCCACTGCAGGACTTAGGGCCTCGCCCACGAAAGGGGAGGTTGTTGCCATAATCTCCACGCTTGGCAGGCGGGTTGGAGATCGCAGTGTTTAAATAATACAATGGAAAATGCTGCTGCCCATTTTCCAGACTACGGAGACTCTTGATCTTTTGCCTCGAAAACATTAGTCGCCTTGTACGACACCCATGAGTGTATGGGGTTGGTGCTATTCTACTCTGCCGTACACCACACGGCCAACCATTAACACTTGGTAAATATGTCTTGAATTATTTAAGAAACACATAGAATATGAAATTCAACGCATACTGCTGCAAATTATCCATTTGAACACATAATTTCCATAACCAAATAAGACAAGTCATTCTGGACAGATTTTACTGACTTCATCTTCTTTTTCTTTTGCGCTGATTTAGCCAATATCAAATTTCAATGAAAACATGATCGAGTGATTACAACAATCACGCACTAACACAGTTATGCCGCACTATTATAATATAGCATCGATTATTTTCAGCCATTATCACCACAAAACAATTGAACGCGTGAAATCAGAATCGAATTAACCGCGCAACGAGTCGGTATACAGTGTGTTCCAAACTTCATTGCGCTGTTAATTATACAGGCTGTTTCATTCCACTATACTTCAAAAGTTTTAGCGGGAATGGCTTCAGAGATAGGAGTCGCCATGATGCTGAAGACCAGACGTAGGGTAGGCCTTTGTAGAATATAATTACCTTGACGTCAATCCCGGTTGTGCTTTCGTGCGAGGGCCCGAGGTCTGCCTTGACAATAATCCAGGATTTTGATGATCAGGATAGTAGAGCTATTGTAATCTGTCCTCCATGACCCTGTGAAACAGAGGAACCTGACTAGATTGGATCATGGTTCACATTCAGACGACGTTTTCCCTCACCGTGATGCATCGGTTAGTATTCAAATAATGTACAAAACTCAGAAAAAGTCATTGGTACACGACGGCACTGGAGATAGAACTCGGTACCTTTCGCTTAAGAGTCGGTCTTGCTAGCCAATGGGCTACCGACTCTTTAGTGATGATTTTAAGTGACATCTAAAAAATCAAAAACAAAATTTGACGACCTGAGTGGTTCAGTTGGTTAGCATGCCAGTCACCACGCAGAGATCCCCGGTTCGATTCCCGGCCGAGCAGAAATTGTAATGATGAATTTTAATTTCTGTCACGGGTCTGGGTGTAGTAAATATAATAAATATGTATTAAAAACGGTTCATAAGTTGTTTATAAGTGATCAAACAACCATAACACAAGCTTTGCTTACTTTGGGACTAGATGGCGCTTTGTGAATTCGTCCAATGTTGTTACATGTTTCCAGAACATCCTGTATATCAATGTTTATTCGAGTACGATGCTCTGTATACATGGTGCTCAAATTACACCGCTATTCCAGCGTTTGCTTAATCATGTGGCTGCGTTGATAGTAATATTGGAATTTGTATTTCAATAACATCGAATTTAACGTGGTGATAGTGATTTGAACATTGAGTGCATATATAGTGCATTGTTGATAAAGTATCGTGGTGTTCAATTATCGTGTTTATTATTGTCTTCTTTATTGCTTTTATAATTTGTAACGTGACGATATTATCGTGGACGTCCACGATATAGGGGAGAGGTGGCATGAAGGGGACATTATTTAATATGACAGAAGTGTGACGTTTTGGGTGCAAATTTTAAATAGTATTGTGTTTCTGCCGGTGAGTAAGGTTTCCAGTGCTCCATGGGGTGGGGATTTGGGGAACCGTGGCTTTGGCAGTGGAGGGGCATTTGCCTTTTTGCTGCCAGAGCAACGTGTTATAGAGGTGCGCAACGCATTGGCGATACTCTCGGTGATGCTAATGCTTATAGGCAGTGGTGACCACTTTCCATCAGGTGACCCGCTTGCCTGTTTGCCATCGTCGTACGACATAAAAAAAAAAGAGTGATATTTTTTAATGTTTGCAATAAACTGTTAAATAAATAAATAAATAAAATTAAATAAATGTTGTCGTCTCTAGAGGTTTCTTATTTTACCTATTATTTGACTTATCATTTTTAATACCTGTCCCTTTCATGCCACCTCTCGTCTATATCGTAGACTTCCTCGATGATATCGTCAAATGATAAAAGTAAAAATGATAAAATCACCCATTTGGACAGTGTTTGATAACGCGCTCAAAATACAGGCATGAGGCATTTCATCTCAGTCCTCACAGTGACAACGCACCTGCGGTTCTGTGTTTTTGCTACCTGCAACCTAAATGTATGAATTGTAGATATGGTGACAGTTACCACTAACCATCAGGTGGGCTGTCTGCTCGTTTGTCATTGAATAGCATAAAAAGAAATCACTTTGCTCACATTTTAAGGGTATGTTCCGGGTTTCCTACCGCGTACCTTTGTTGACGAGTAGCCCGATATTTCGACACAGTTGCATGCATCATCATCAGTTGTCCCGTGACCATGATGCATGCAACTAAATAAATAAATAAATAATCGTGGACAAATTCACACAGCGCCATCTAGCCCCAAAGTAAGCAAAGCTTGTGTTATGGGTACTAGATAACTGATAAACTACTTATATACTTTTAAATACATACTTATTATAACCGCGATAGTTTAAAACTTTGCTCACGGCTGAAAATGACACTAAATGTGACAGAAAGCCAACAAAATAATGACAAAGATGTCATACCTAAGTGACGTAGCTTATCCTTCGTGTACATCGTAACTGAAAACGTCAACCATACGTGATAATCAAATCACTCGCTAAATTAACACTGTGTGCATTGAAAATCCAATACAGCGTAAGCGACGATTAGATTGTCAGTTCTGCTAACACAGTTTAATGAACAACTCCCTACTCTCCCTCCATCAGATTGGCATGTCATGTGATTCAAGTGTATAAAACTGACTTTGAGACTTTATAAAAAAATTAATAAAAAAATATTAATCGTCTTGGCGTTAACGTCCCGTTTACGCTCTCGCCCACGAGGGCCCGAGGTCCGCCTTGACGATGACCCAGGATTTGGCAGATCAGATAATTTCAGTGGAGCGACTGCCATCCGACCTATGTAACCCTGCTACCAGTGGAACTTGACCAGATTGGATTATGGTAACACATTCAGTCGCCTGAATGTGCTGATTTCATCACGATGTTTTCCGTCACCGTAGGAGCATCGGTTACTATTCAACTGAGATACATAACTCGGAATAGAGTCATTGGTACATGGCCGCAGCGGGATTCAAACCCGGTACCTTAACCGCTCAGTTCCCGACGCTCTTTGATGTAACCGTTGTTAAACCCAAAAAAAGAGAGACAAAAAGGAAGATGATGGAGAAATAGTCTCTACCTACCAGACTAGAAAAAGAAAGGAAACGTATGTATGCACATACATATATAAGTTTTTCATTTAGAAGACGCTTCCCACTTAATAAGAAAACTTAGCTCAAACTTCGTTGGCATTACACGCCAGTCAGCTCAGCACCCACTATCTACTCAACCAAAGTAGAACAACTGACAACAAAGTCTGTGATTACTGAGCCCATTTGCATAAGATCAGACGGCGAGTGTGCCCTCCCGGGAAATCAGGACAACAGAGGCGAAGCCGCCGGCGTTGAATAGTTATAATTACTGCATTCGTTACCGGGATATGCTCTTTTGGTTTGCTTTGGGGAATATCATCAAAGTCTAATGTGATTTTTTGGGACACAGGAAGGAAGACAGGTAGATAGAGTTCATTATAGGGTATGTGTCTCCGTGTTATAAGTAAGTGGATGTGATAATTAACTTGGACCTGTATATTATTTACTATAATAATCATCTTGGCGTTAATGTCCTGGTTGTGCTGTCGCGCACGAGGGCCTGGGGTCTGCCTTGACCATGACCCAGGATTTGGCAGATGCAGGAGCAACTGCCATCTGACTGCGTGACCCTGTTAACAGAACCTGGCTAAATTGGATCACGATTATACATTCTGTTTACTCATGATGTTTCTTCGTACCGTAAGAGCATTCATTAGTGTATCTACAATTTATGTACAATTATAACTCAAAAAGACCTAAGTTTAACGACTTTGACGACCTTGTTGAAGGTCGGCTGGATGTGGTTCAGTTGGTTAATGTATCGGTCTGACATGCAGAGGTCCCGGGTTTGATTCCTGGTCGAGCAGAAATTGAAATGATGAATTATAAGCTTTGCTTGGGGCTAGAATTTTAATTTAAAGAGTCATAGGTACATGGCGGCACTGGGGATCGAACACGGTATCTCTCGCTGACGAGGTCGACCCGTAGCCATTCCACCACCGACGAAGCTACTTTGCTAAGCACTTTATCAGTATGCTCTCAATTTCTTCGATGTAATAAAGGAATTCGTTTCCTCTTAGTTATTATGAAATTGTGTTATTCATGTTTCCCTAGAGACCTTTTTCCTTTCGAATTTCCTTCACTTCCGAAGCGTATTTTGCATATTCGTAATGCGGCTGTAATTTTTTGGGATACAGTGTTTTGTAGAAACGCCTTTGCCTTTTAATATACCTGTTTTGGAGAGACAATTATATCCATCAGGTGGTAGGACTCTGTCATATCAGGTGGTAGGACTCTGTCAAGCCTGAGGAGTCCGCCTGGGTGAGTACCGTCACCATAACTATTTCTGCCGCCGAGCAACGATGATTGCATTGTTGCGTTCCGGTTTGAAGGATATGGTAGCCAGCGCTAGTACAGGCATGAGGCATTTCAACATAGTCCTTACAGTAACAACGCACCTGCGGTTCTACATTTTTGTTGTACATGTTATGGGCGACAGTTACCACTTACAAAATGAATGAAATTGACCAATCATGGAGTCGTATTGTTCGCAGTGCGTTCACTTAGCAGACGAGCATTGTGTGAACGCTTGTAATGGTTTACATCAATTAAATCATATTCGAAACAGTGACGGTTGTTGCCATAATCTCCACGCTTGGCAGGCGGGTTGGAGATCGCAGTGTTGTACAACAATGGAGCACGCTGCTGCCCATTTTCAAACCTACGGAGTCTCTTAGATTTTGTGTCTCGAAATTATTAGTTGCATTGTACGACACCCACGAGTGTAAGGGGTTGGTGCTATTCTACTCTGCCGGACACCACACGGCAACTCTGCCGGGCACCACACGGCAATTGATCTTGATCTCATACTTACCAATGTTTCAAACACTTATGTGGAAGACCCTATTGATATTTTATCGAAACTAGATGCCTATCATCCGCCTTTATTATTAGTGTCTCCAACTTTCGCTCGCAAACATGCTAACATTCCAAAGCGTAAGGACTTGAACTATTTTAACGACGATTATGAGAGTATAAATGAAGAGCTGAGTGGTATCGATTGGGAAACTGTGTTTGCGGGCTGTAGCGGTATTGATGATTTAGTGTCAGTATTCTATCACAAACTTCGTGATATAATATGCAAATTTGGCCCAGTTACACATCAAAAATACAGAAATACCCACCGTGGTTTACTGCGCCATTAATTAAGTTACTTACGGAGAAAAATAAATTACGCCAGAGATTTAAGAAGTTTAAAAACCCTCGAGAAAAAATTGAGTACGAAATATTGAGAAGTCGCTGCAATACCTTGAACGATAAATGTTTGAGTAATTATAAGCATAACGTTGAAGATAATATAATTCGGGATTTGACCTCATTCTGGCGCTGTATAAAATATAAGAGGAATCATAGTGGTAAAACATTTCCAGATACTATTTATTTAAATGACTTATCAGAACTAATCTTACTTGAACTAATGCACATAACTCAGAAAATAGTCATTAATACATCGCCACAGTGGATTCAAACCCGGTACATCTCGCTTACGAGCCGGACACCTTAACCATGCGGCCACGCACGTTCCAGGCAGTAACTGATTTATCCCGAAAAATGTGGTTCCCGTGAGAACGGGTACGGAAATAACCAAATGTTACGCGAACGAATTCGCGGTCAAAAGCTTATATTTCATATCTGGCTACGTCAATAACCGTTACCTATAAAACAATAGCTCCATATCAAATTTTGACGCATAATAACAGCCCCATTTTGAACGCGGCGTTGCTATCCGATCAGAAACAATGGACAGCAATAACTCAGGATTGTGATGTGATAACTACTAATTAGACTAGCTGAAATAATGGCGTGTTATTATAGGGTACAGTCGGGAGGAGAGGCGGGGAAATAGTCACGATAAATTAATACTGAAGAAGCCAATATCAATAAAGAGGTAAATGAGGAGATCCGCAGGCCAGGGTCACTTGGAATCCTCTCGAAGGTCGAGCGGTACTTCACTTCAAGGCAGTTGCTTCAGTTATATCAAGCACAAGTCCGATCTTGCATGGAGTACTGCTGCCACCTCTGGGATAGATCAGCCAAATACCAACTGGCTGCTTTGGATTCGGTGGAAAAACGTGCAAACAGATTAATTTGTGATCCGCAGTTGATTGAGGCTACGCTGCAGAGCCTTGAGCATCGGCGTAGGGTTGCGCGTTTGTCGGTTTTCTACAGGTTGCACTTCGGAGAGTGTGCGAAGCAGTTGTACGACCTCATTCCGCCGGCCCCTTTCCGCCATCGGGAGACGCGATCCGGGCGAGCGCTTCATCCTTATGTCGTGGATCTCCCAACTATCCACACAAGCCTCTTTGGCTCGATTTTTATAATGCGTACGGCTAAGGAGTGGAATGCGTTGCCTGCGAGTGTGTTCCTGATCAATATAATCTGGATGCCTTCAAGGCTAGAGTGAATAGGCTGTTCCTAGACAGGCTTGCTCCATTATCGGCCGCATCGTCACTTACCACCAGGTGAGGTGGCGGTTAAATGCCTGGCTAGTAAAGTAATATAAAAAAAAAGATCCTATAATAAATAAATAATAATAAAAATAGAATATATATGTTTGGATAAATCACAGCGCCATCTAGCCCCAAAGTAAGCAAGCGAACGAGGGGGAGGCTTATGCTGATGATAAGTGACGATGTGTGTGAAGATCGAGCATTCTTGTCTAGAAACAGTTTATTCTCTCTTATTGAACTCTGGAGCCCAATTTTTGAAAAAGCTCGCATCCACGCCAGCTCTCGCTTTCTAATGCTTGTCTTTTCTATCTCTTGTACTTACCACGAGTGTGAAAGGGATACATAGTACACGCGAGCGCTCGCGTAGATGCAAGCTGTTTCAAAAATAAGGTCCTGGCCTTAAAGAGGTCCAGATTGCACGGGGACGAAATTAGCAAGCAAAGCGTCGTAACGTCTTTCAGCTGGCAGGATGAATGTACAGCCGACTGTACCCGGCTCCCAACAAGCGCTTTGGTCGCCATGAGGAATATTGTTAATCATGCTACACCGAGTTTAGTTTCAGCGTAAGTTTAATTATGTTGTGAAAGTTCGCTCGTAGGTTACTATGTATTATGTGGGATAGGAAAATATTATTATTAGCTGAGAACAATATAGATGTTACACTTTCATCGCACATGTTTATTACCACGGTTAGTTTTGCTTTTACCTCGATAATTTGACGCAGTGGCATGCATCATGGTCACGTGTGGACTGGTGACGCTGTGAAGTCGCTCCTACGACAGTCATATCAGTATACCCTCATTCGGATTCGACGATTACCCTCACTTCGAATTCTCGACCCGCTACCATTGTTACTCGCTGATGTGCGATAAAAGTGTAGTAAATAACCGCGAAAGCATTAAAGCCTACATATTATATTGGTCATGTAGGTAATAGTTGAGGCTCTTCTTTTCGAGTAGAAATTTTCTTAGGCCGCCATTGACCGCCATTTCACCTGATAGTAAGGATGAATAGATATGTAAGAACTAAAGACTTGCATGCTTATACCTACATATCGACGATTGCCCCATGCTGTTCGTGTGCAGTCACCGCGTCCGCGGCTGCCGTCATCGTGCCGTAGCCGTGTTGTCAGTGCGTCGGTGGCTCTTGCCGTGCCGTCGTATTGCCGTCCGCGTACAGTCGACGCGACTTCTGCACCCCGATAGCAGTCGACGAACGCAGCTGTCATTACAGGAACGCCCTAACGTCCTATATTTGACCTGACATTTTCATATTTGTTGATTAAGGTATTTGGGCTTTTTTCGTGCGGTGATTGACCTGACCTGCACAACGCGTAAAAGGTTGGTCCGCCTGTAAGCGATCGCGGCAGGTGAGATTGACTTATCGACTTGGGCCCATCAAGATCCACATCCCTCCAGCTATCTATTGCTGAAAATTGCATTAAAATCTTTTGCGTAGTTTAAAAGATCTAAGCTTACATACATACATACAGAGAGACAGACGGCGGGAAGCGGCTTTGTTTTAAACGATATAAAGATACTTAATTTAGCAGAACATTCCACAAAACAATACAATCCTAACTTACTCAAAGATACCTCTTTTCTTTAGAAATTTGATCCTCTAATGTAAAAACGAGACGGCTCTTTTAAGGGGTGAATCATCCCTCTTGAAGTGGACAACCTCTTGTTGAGCGAAAGAGGTTTCAAGGGACTCTTTTGAAATCAAATGCACTTGGAATCTTGGAACGGTCTTTTGAATGAATTAAAATGTAATTGAAATTTATGCGAAGATCTTGCTTAAAGGGTTGAGGGAGATCTAAGTGCGGAGCAAAATAAATACGGTAAGATTCTTTTAGGAAAATGGTGAATGAAGATAATACGTATATAACATTTATAACACAAATAAATAAACAACCATCTTGACGTATTAACGCGACACAAGTCCTGGATGTGGGTGCGAGGCCCTGGGGTCCGCCTTGACCATGATCCAGGATTTGGCAGATCAGGTAATTACAGTGGAGCAATTCTATCTTACCTCTGTTACCTCTGACCACATTGGAGCTTGGTTACACATTCAGTCGCCTGAATGTGCAGGTTTCACCACGATGTTTTCCCTCACCGTATGAGCATCAGTTAGTGATCAACTAATGTACATAACTCAGAAAAGAGTCATTGGTACAAGGCGGCAGTGGGATTGGAACCTCGGATCTCTAGCTTTATGAGTTTGAGTGGTTAAGGGCACTAGGCCACCGACGCTTCGAATTGATAACACATGTAAACCTAACCAAATAAAGTTGTTCTAACATTAGGTTTAGGTTATTATCCGGGAGGCGGTTCTAGAAGTAAAAACCCCGGTCTCATCCTCTTGAGGGTTGGCAGTTTCGCTTTTCAGCCACATTAAAAACGTACGGCGCCCTTACAATCTATATGGCCTGAGATCCACCTTAACCAAGATTTGACAAATGAAGTAATTACAGTACAGCTAGTGCCACCTGACCTTGACCCTATTAACAGGGTACAATGCCCAGACCCTTAACGGACCCTTAGCCCTTACTTAACGGAAATTCAAATTCAATAGTTCAACATCTGCCCCGCCGGGAAACGAACCTCTGCATTTGTGGCCGGCATGTTAACCAACTGATCCTCTCTGGTCGTCATATATTTCATTATGATGTAAGTACCTAGTCCTAGAATTGTATACTATGAAACCATAATCGCGGCATCCTTGAGGCAGTGTTAACCCGCCACTGAATGTTTCAATATCCTCAAACTGGGCTGGGAACGCCCTTCAGTATTGGGCTGCGTTTGTATGGGAGAGTGTTTGTAATGGTCGAGTGTTTGCATTAGTCGAGTTGAGAGTACTCATTGAAGAAGGGATAGGTTTGTAAAATATTTCTTTGTTCTAGTTCTATTCATGTGACAAAGAACCTCCTCCTATCAGCTAATTAAAATTGACTAACTACCTGGAGAGTACAACATGCAATTCTACAAGAAAGGGGTGAAAAAGTTTTACGGGGTCGGCAACACAGTGGTGATTGAACATGTCTATAGGCTGCGGTGACTGTTTACTATCATGCCGGCCGTAACCTTATTTGCTACTTGGTATAAAATAACTAGGCAATTTTATTTTTATTTATATGTTATCAGAGTAGCCATGCCACTTGGTGTTAATGCGGCCGAAGATGAAGCATGCCAATCGAAGAAGAGCCTATTCACTTTAGCTTTGAAGGCGTTCAGATTATAATGATCAGGGAACACGCTGTGTTCCATTCCATAGCCGTATGTATAATGAAGGTCCAAAGCGGACTCGTGCTAAGATCCACGACGTAAGGATGAAGCGTTCCCTTATCCGTGAAATACTGTGCTAATGTTTATGCTCTTATACTATACTTTTGTTGTAGCTACCTGCTCCACTTTTATACATTATCACCATCATACGGATTACCGCATCCAAACAATATTATGTTTAATATGTTTCTGCTAGTGAGTAATCTGGGAGCTTGGAAGTGCCTCCGCCGAACCGAGCAAAAGCAGGGGGCGCTACCTTCCTTTTCTTGAAGCGTTTCGTCGAATTTTCAGACCTTCATATTTTCTGTCTAGATTATGTCAGAGAGCTCAAATTTTCAGGATTGAATGTACGTAAAAGATTAATAAAATATACAAAGTTTTATTTATATTGCTTTTATAGCATCTAAAATACGTCGATTTCGACACTAAGTGACTGACTGATTCACTGACTCACTTCTCATAAAAACCTCTAGACTACTTCCCGAAGTCCTAGAAAGCTAAGACTAAGCCATACTTTCTGACCAAAATATAGGGTTTGTAGATTTGGAGCTTGACTATTAATTAGATCTGATAACGTTTTCTCCGTAAATCTGTTAAGAGCTTAGGAGACTTGGCCAAACAATTTTAAATTAAATGTTTATGGCGTGATTGCCTATTTGCTCGGCAACGTGTCCCGAGCATTGGATGGATCAACATTGAATGGCAACTCCTGTTGTTGCATCATCAGGTGGCCGTCGCACCTGGTTCTCCATAGATACACAGCCACAGTGTTTTTTTTGGACTATGACATGGGATCGTTCACGAGGTATATTTTTCTTAGATGTCTCTTCAGAGGCGAGCCACGCATTGATAGCTCCCCTGGTGTAACTGACGTCCATGCTTGCCATCAGGTGGCCCGCTTACCCGTTAATCTGCCGTATAAATAAAATAAATAAATAAATATTCGTGGACAAATTCACACAGCGCCATCTAGCCCCAAACTAAGCAAAGCTTGTGCTATGGGTGCTAGATAACTGTTAAACTACTTAAATACTTTTAAATACATACTTATTATACATAGAACACCCAGACCCGTAACAGAAATTAAAATTCATCATTTCAATTTTTGCCCGGCCGGGAATCGAACCCGGGACCTCTTGCGTGACAGACCGGCATTTTGACCACTGAACCACTCAGGTCGTCAAATATATAAAAACATACAAAAAAAAATCCATGATCATAAATCAAAGTGAAGTTATATCTTCCAGAAGAATCCTACTAGCCCAATCTGAACGAACATTCCCGAACAGAATTCGGGGCACGGACTGGCGATTTTAAGTGCCCCCCGCGCTACCCTCCCCCGCTATTATCCTCCCCTCGCCCTTATAGCCGCTGTAAAAAAACCACTCGTCAAAACTAAAAGCATTACGAATCCACTTCCTTCTATTGGCTGGGGTGGCTTAATAACACTCGAAAATTGATAGAAGTTGGCGTGGCCGTTTCGCGGTGTGGTCTGGGTCTGGGTTTTAAGTGGTGACATGTTTATTGTTTTCTATGGGGGAATGGTACTCCACTGAAGTCATCAATGTACTAAAGTGGTAATAAGCACTTTTGACACATAAACACAAAAATACCCGCCAGTTAAAACGTCAACGTCAAATCAATCCGATGGATAAGGCTCCTACTCACTTTTATCGGATTTATCACCCGATTTAGTAAAGGATTTGATTTTTTTTTCTTTTTTATACCACTAAGGTGGAAAACAAGCTTGCGGCCTACCTGATGGTAAGCAGTCACCGCAGCCTATGGACGTTTGCAATACCAGGGGCATCACCCACGCGTTGCCGACCCCGTAAAAACCTTTTAACCCCTTTCTTGAAGAACTCCATGTTGTACTCACCAGGGAAAACCTCTCCAGGCTTCATTCCTGTTATAGGTGGCAACTCAGCTATGTCACGAGAGAGGCTTTCGCGGGGGCCTGATTTCTCGAAATGACCACATGTGCTATGCAACTGAGAGTGCGGTTGAGCAAATGGCTCGACAGACAAATTTTTTACATTAAATTTTTTAATTTAATGTATGCTCAACACTCTTCTTTACATACCGCCATTGAAGCAAATTCATTTTTTTTAATGCGTACATCTAATGAATGGGAGCTAATTGTTGAAATGGGAATGCCTGCAAGTGTGTTACCTGGTATTTTTTAAGGGCCGATTTTTCAATCCTCAGATAAAGTTTATCTGCCCGATAAAGTATTACACTGCCAAATTAAAACAAACTATAATCCTTTACAATTATGAAGTAATGATACAATTTTATTTTAGTCGCACAATAACTTATCAGACTGATATGTTTTATCTGAGGATTGAAAAATCGGCCCATAGTCACACAAAAAAAAGCGAAAAGGCAAACAGGCAAGCGAGGCACATGGAAAATGGTCGCGGCTACCGACAGACATTATAATGTAGACGCCTCCAAGGCCAGAATGAATAGGCTGTTCCTAGACAGACACGCTCTATCTTCAGCCGCAATATCACTTTCCACATTAAAAAACCACTTCATTTCATCCCAACCAAAAGACAACCCAATTCCGTTCTTTCCGCAATGCAATCGGGAACTTCAAAGCCACGGCTAGACAAATAAATCCTTTTACCAAACTCCAACTTGTTCCTTTGCCACTAAAACAAACCTACATTAAAACACTCTTTATTTAGTAACTCGAAGCGAACGCCTGCATCTTTAATGGTGGCAACAAAAAGGGAAGGAATAGAAGGGAAGACAACAACGAAACTGAATTCTGGAAAGTTTACTTTTTCACGACAAACCGAAGCGCTCCTCATAAATGGTTAAAGAGCGGTTCGTCCCAAAGGCGGAAAACTGCGCCAATGCCGCGGTATAGGATGAGGGAGTAGGTAGCAATGAAGTTTTTCTGAGTTGTGCACGCTGTGTGTGTGTTTATGTATGTTAAACACCTAACCGGTGCTCATACGGTGAGGAAAAATATATATTATTTACGTATTTTAAAAACTGTGATTTCCAAATGTTGGGTTACAGATCTACAAGTTTTTTTATGTTATACGGCAGAAAACAGGCCAGCGGGCCACCTATTGGAAAATGGTCACTGCCTATGGACATCAGCAACACCAAGGGAAATACCAATGCGTTTCCCGTCTTTGAAGCGACCTCTGATATACCTCTTGAACGATCCCATGCTATAGTCCGAAGGAAACACTGTGGCTGGGGGCTAATTCCACATCCGAATCGTACGAACGAGAAATGTTCTTTCGAAACTTCGCGTGGTTAACAATAAAGGGTCTACGATACAAGTGTGAGTGGAAGGGTCCAAGTGTGGATATTGTGGCAAAACCTGTCACTGATGTAGAGGAGACTTAAGTCCATCAGTTGATTATTATTACTCGTTATTAGTTACACACTGACTCGTACCAAAATTAAAGATAAGAATAATTCTAAATAATAGTAAATATTCGAATTCAATCCAGCTGGTACCTGCGATCCTTACAAGGTCGTCGGTGCACCTTGTAGGAGGCCTACCCACGCTGCGTCTACCGGTACGTGGTCGCCACTCGAAAACTTTACTGCCCCATCGGCCATCTGTTCTTCGAGCTATGTGCCCTGCCCACTGCCACTTCAGTCTGGCAATTCTTAGAGGATCGCAGGTACCAGCTGGATGCGGAAAGCACAGGACTGGTCTTTGTGGAGATCACTGGGGGAGGCCTATGCCCAGCAGTGGGCGTCTTCTGACTGATATGATGATTCGAATACAATAGGCAATTATCACAAAGACTCTGCCGAGATTACTCACTGGATCTGTCTATACTGCGCTAATATAGCCCCAGAACGCCTGTGGGTTCGCAACGCGCAATCTTCGCCTATTGTTATTCCGAACATGCATTCGCGACCGACACTGGATTCGAGTAGGGAGGGGAAGAGTCGATGTCGGTATCGATGGAAAGGTTTGGCTCTGTTTACACGATGCATCGCCATCAAAAATAAAGTAGTAGCATTTTAAAGGATTAATCATTTAATTTGTCGCAGATGCAATTATATTTTAATCCAATCTGCTGGCAGTCATTTCGTAATCAGTGCGTGCACAAATATGGCGCTGATGACGGTCCTAAAATGTGTATGAATAATCATATTATAAGAATTTGTATGGGACAAATACAGCGAAATTGTCCGTCAGCACCAAACGCCACACTTTTATTATACAAAATAAAAATAAAATAAAACAAATAACAAATATAACTAAGGTGGCAAACAAGCTTACAGCCTATATTAATGTATTTGACGGGACTTACACGTGACGTGACTTAACGTCGGAAAAACAAATCGAAAAGGTACGTCGCGTGTAAGTCAAGTCTATTATAATAATATGTGTAAAGAACGCGAGTTTACTTTGAAATAAGCTTACAGCCTGCCTGATGTTAAGCAGCCACCGTAGCCTATGGACGTTTGCAATATCAGAGGCTGTCGACCCCGTAAAAATACTACTGATATTTTTATACCACTAAGTTGCAAATAAACTTATAGCCTGCCTGATACCTGCCTACCAGCCTATCAACAAATCAACAGTTTTGTAGAACATTGACTACTTCATTTGTCATCCATAGCACAATTTTAGAATTTCTCCGACGTTATTCAGTATTTTATTCCGATATTTTGATTATTATACCATACCCCTCATCATACGTCTAAACCTTCATCCCGCATCCCAATAAGATGGAAATTGTCAATCATCTTTGGTATTTTTAAATTAGGTTCTAAAATTTAAGTTAAGTTATTAAATTTTAGTAAAATAAAAAACTACCGAATACCAATGGGCAAGATGTTTCATCTATACGATCCAGTAATTAATAATCAAGGGCCATACTCATTATCATCTTACGGCTAAATCTCAAAATATCACCACAGGCTTCTGCGTGAAACGGAACTCCTAATTCAACAAAATGTAGTGGCAGCCTGACTATATATTTTTATGTTACTTTTAGATAAAGACGAATATCACCATAATATACCCGTGAACATTATAACTGTAAAGTGTTTAAACATTTATAACCTCCGCTCTTGTCCCGTGGGAGTAGGCAAAGACCAGTGAAATGATTATAACCGCGGCCGATCCAATAAAAAAATATTTCCTTGTCATTTATCGACATTACATCCCTCGACATTGTCCCAACCCTAGCCACCCTAGATCACGCCACAGAATGATTGTCGCTTTCGTACCAACTGTCGTCTTGACGCCGCTGGGTACCGATTCTGGTGTGCAATGCAGTTGTTATTGTGTTGCAATGTTACTGTGATGTTACTATAACTACGTTGAGGTATCGAGTCAGTCACAGTAACATCGCAGCATAATCACAGCATCATCACAGCATCATCCCAGTTAAATTGCAGTTAAATCGTTAGTTGCATTCTTTCTCTCTATGGTTCAAAATCATGCAACCATGCAAAGAGTTTCTCCATTTTAACCACAAATATATTTTTAACATATTAATTATTTGTGATTCTTAAGGCAGGTTTTCACTGCGGATCCTTACATTTTATAAAATAGCGTCGCTTTACGCATCTATCTGTCTGTATCCGCTAACTCGTAAATCACGTCATGGATTTTAATGCGGTATTTACTATGATTTAGATAATTTATTCTGGAAGGTTTATATGTCTTCATCATCATCTTGGCAATATAGTCCCGGTTGTGCTTTCGCACATGTGAGCCCGGGGTCAGCCTTGGGCCAGAATATGGCGAAACAGGTAATTATACTGGAGCGACATCTAACCTCCATGACTTTCTTTATAGGGGAACCTCAAAAGATTACTTTCGCGGGTTTCGGCAGGCACGGGATAAAGCAGAAACTAGATTAAGCAGAATCGTATTTACGGCAGAAGTGTAGATGAGCAAAAAACTTGATTGGATCATGGTTTGTCAGTCAGTCGTCTTAATATGCTGGTTTTTTCCTTACAGTAAGAGCAGGGCAAGTGGACTTTCTTCGGGGCTAAAGTCTTTAACCGGGTCCGCTGTCGACCCGGTAAACCAAACCCATTTAACGTAACCATATTAATATTCTGAGGCCTAATACAGAAGGCGATCCTCCTGCGCGTCGTCCTATCCTAGTATGGTCTTATTTCATTGCTTGTAAAATTAACTCGATATTGTGGCTTTCTACATACGGCGACTACCGTCTACACAACCCGTTCACAAGAATGGAAAAGTCTACTGCTATAAATACATATAGGTAACGCTAGTCTCTTGGTGTTGCTATGTGGTATCCCGCAGAGTAGAATAGTACCAACCCCTTACTCTCGTGGGTGTCGTATAAGGCGACTTATGTTTCAGAGTCTCCGTAGGCTGGGAAATGGGCAGCACGTTTTCCATTTCTATATTGTCCAGATAAAACCGCATGAAAATCCATTTAGGAGATTTTGAGTTTATCGCGAACAAGCAGACAGGGACTTTTGTTTTATGATATGTAGTGATGTTGAAACAGATTACAGTGGAAACCTGGCTTTATCAAATAAATCATACGAAAGAGGTCAAGTGACGAAAAAATTGACAATAAATCTATGGTTGGCTGTCATTGTAACCAATCAAACAATATTGTATTGTTCTCAAATAATTGATATATTTAATGTATTTATTCTAATGTAACTGATTACATGTGTAAAAAGAACACATCCATCACAATAATACATAATTCCCAGTGCGCCTTTAGACAAAGCTCTAAGGAAATGGTAACGTACCCTGTTTCATCAATAAAGCTCGTCATCTTGGCATTAATGTCCCGGTTGTGCTCTCGCGCACGAGGGCCCGGGGTCCGCCGTGACCATGATCCAGGATTTGGCAGATCATATAATTACAGTGGAACAATTGCCATCTGACCTCCGTAACCCTGCTAAAAGAGGAACTCGGCCAGATTGGATCATGGTTGCACATTCAGTCGCCTGAAAGCGCAGGTTTCATCGCGATGATTTTCCCTCACCCTAAGAGCATCGGTAAGAATTCAACTAATATACATAACTCAGAAAAAAGTCATTGGTACATGGCCGCAGCGGTAACCCGGTACCTTTCGCTTACGAGTCGAATACTCAGCCGCCCGGCCACCGACGCTCTATTTTACGATATACTTAGATATAAAATAAATATTCTACGCTAATGGATCAACCAAATACCAACAGACTTTGGATTCGGTGGAAAAATGTGCAAAGAAGATAATTTGTGATCCGCAATTGATTCATAGTAAGCTGCAGAGCATCGAACATCGGCATTGGGTTGCACGTCTGTCGGTCTGCACTGTCGGTCGGTAATAGTCTCGTTAAGAGCAGTAAGAGTACTTGTCCTCTATATACTTACTAACCGCAATCTTTCCACGCATTTGTCTGTCACACACATGTTGTGTCAGCTTTTCTTTTGTCAACCAATTAGAAAGTTCTTGGTGGGATTGTCCCGGTTGTGTGTTCGCGCACGAGAGCCCAGGGTCTGTCTTGACCATAATCCAGGATTTGGCAATTTAATCTATCTGAAGGAAAACGACGACTGGTAATGACATCCTGAATGACATTTGCAAAGATGGTAATTTTAGGCTGAGGAAGGGAATAACAATTTTTTTCCCAGAGCATTTTTTTGCCAAGTTTTTAGTTAGTCGTAGCGTGATTTCCATCCTCGTTTTCCCCAATTCCTGAATTGTGCCGCTATCGTAATTTTCATTTGCATTTTTCTTAATTGAAGTATTTTTACTTCTCTATAAATTTTCGCAGATTACCCCAGTTGAAATTACCGGGAGGACTTAAACCTGTACATGGACCTCGACTTTATTTTGGTCCTTGCGCCGTATTATTGAACTGTTCGAATTGAATTAGTATGCGATTTAGCTACCTGTTTCTTTCAACCTTGTTGTAAATTACGACGAGTGTGAAAGAGATAAGTAGCTAATTCGCATACGAATCTAGTCCAAACGGTAAAAAATGCGGCTCCTGGATCTGAGCCTGGAGCTGGACCTGGACCTGGACTTTGTTCTGGTTCTGGTCCTTGATCTTGTTCTTGCGCCGTATATTTGAACCGTTCAAATTGAATTCGTATGCGAATTAACTACCTATATCTTTCACACTTGTGATAAATTGCAACAAGTATGAAAAACATAGGTGGCTAATTCCCATACAAATGTACTCAGAACGGGTTAAAAATGCGGCTCCTGGATCTGCGCCTGGACCTGGACCTAGTCCTTGTTCTGGTCCTGGTCCTTGATTTTGTCCTTGAACCGTATATTTGAACCTATCGAATTGAATTCGTATGCAAATTAGCTACCTGTCTCTTTCAAACTTGTGGAAAATTGCACTGAGTGTGAAAGAGATAGACAGCTAATTTGCATATGAATGTAATCAGAACGGTTTAAAAATGCGGCTCCTGGACCTGCGCCTGGACCTGGACCTAGTCCTTGTTCTGGTCCTGGTCCTTGATCTTTTCTTGCACCGTATATTTGAACCTTTCAAATTGAACTCGTGGACGAATTAGCTACCTGTCTCTTTCAAACTTGTAGTAAAGTGCAACGAGTATGAAAGAGATAGGTAGCAAATTCGCATACGAATCTAGACAGTAAGGTTTAAAAATGCGGCTCCTGGATCTGCGCCTGGAGCTGGACCTGGACCTGGACTTTTTTCTGGTCCTGGTCCTTGATCTTGTCCTTGCGCCGCATATTTGAATTACAACTGGGGAAATCTACTGAAGAAAAATTTGTAGAGAATAGAAATTCATTGTTGTAAAAGTCATGAACGGGGAAAAATGCGATTGGAAATTACGCTACTGGCAAAATTAAGGAATGCGGAAAAACTGGAATAGAAATTACGCTACTGGTAAAGCATTGAAAAAAGGGGCACTGGGAAAATAATGGGAATGGAACAAATGTCAATAAGATATCACACTCCCCCCGCTGGGCTAATCTGAATATTGCCTGGAGAACACCAAAAATATTCTGGGGTAATCTTGAAGATTTCACAGAAAATTTCACCAACCGACTAGTCAATGGTTGCGGTTAGACAATGTTAAATACTAATGGTACGTGATTACCTTCCAAGTATTTTAATGAACACCCAAATAATTTTCATTACCTTTCACAACGCGGTGCATGTGCGGAGTTACGCGGCTCGATCGAGAACGTAATGAATACATCCGTGGCAGCCTTGGCGCGAGGGATATCGCAGACAAGATCAAGGAGGCTCGTCTACGCTGGTTTGGTCATGTGTTGCGTAAGCCTTAGAGATACGTGGGAAATAGGTACCTGAACCTGCTGGTATCAGGAAAGTGGACCCGTGGGCGACCCAAGAAGCGATGAATTGATATCGCTGACTCGGATGCAAGAGTAGTCGACGCGAGTATGCCGAAGACTGGGCGAAGTGGAGAAGAATGGGTAGGAAAGCGGACCTTGGCAGAGGCCGGGATAAGCTCTAGAACGATGATGATGACCTTCCAAAACATGAATTACCAAATTTGAAAACAAATAAATATTATATAGCTCTGAATCACATAATATAGGTTGTTCCTAGATAATTCTGAAAGTTATTAATCTCGAATTTAATAAGTTAGCTGACCGAAAGACGATGATTACCGTAATGATTACAGTGAATCAGCTTAAAACCACTTTTATCACGCTAAAAACACTACTCGAGAACGTATATTCTTTTTCTGCTTTCATCCCATGTCTCGCCTTGAGACGTATAGCGGATGGGATGACTAACGGCGGCATGGCGGCAACCGACGCTCTGAGGCTATTCATAATTTAAATAATTACACTTTAATAAACATGTGTTGACTGTATCCTATTTATTGCAGTTTATTTACAAATTATGAAGAAAATACGTCTTTTTTAACATCTACTACAATATAAAAAGTAGCTCTTTATCGTAATGCAGCTCGAACTTCAGTACCTCGCCGTCCTATACGTCGTCGCCCACGGCAGCAAGCAACGAGTGTAACATGTAAGATTGCAAATAACTTTATTATAATTTTTAATAAAATTATGTCTAAAACATACGGTAATCAGTATAGTATTATTAAAGTCCTGCATAGTAGGTACCATCTAGTTAAATAACATGCAAATAAGCGTCGCAAAACTAGTACGGCGCGGGCGCACCGGTGAACAACACTAGCCGTTCTCCCTAATACTGGTGTGCAAGAGGTCATCTATCTATACATAGTACTAGTGGGCCCGGCGCAACTCCATTCGCGTGGCGTCCTATCAACCTTACTCTACACTTACCCTACCCTACACCGACCCTACACCTACCCTACGCCTACCGTACGCCTACCCTACACCTATCTTACGTCTACCATACATCTGCACCTACCACATGCGCTTATTACATTTGACTAAATTGAGTAACTAAATTCAGAAGCATCACTTATATTATGTTACGTGTCGCTCCGCTTTTCACAAGCCGTGATATGAAAATTGACCTTATGTAATGAGCAATACATTTCACTTTGTATTGCTCTCACGCTTTTTGCTTCTGAATTTAGTCAAATATAATCAGCGCATAACACCTACCCTATACCTACCCTACACCTATCCCACGCCTACCCTACCCTTTTTTGTGCGGACAATTAGAAAACCAACAAAAACAAGAATAAATTTCTGTTGGTTTTTGATACGTTGGGATATATTATTGCAATTTTCCTATATAGGAATATCTATTTATTTTGAAGATATTCTTAGGAAATAGAAAATAGACCTAATTTCATGGAAAAAAAATCCAGTTTAATTTGCTCTCACGCTTTTTGCTTTTGAACTTTGTATTGTATTTAGTCAAATGTAGTAATTGCATTAGTCTTAATATTTTATATTATAGTCATATTATTATTATTACAGATACCACAAGAAACAAATGAAAGAAGCCCAATAACATTTTTCAAGACACATTAAAGTTGATCATTACTGTTTATTCTTATAGGCTTTAAGAATTTGGTTAATAACACTACACTTTCATGACACATATTATCGGGTTTGTTACCATGGTCAGTATTGTTTTACGTCGAAATTTCGGCGCAGTTACATGCGTCATGGTCACGCGTATGGTGCCGCCTTATGAAGTCGGTCATAATATCTGTCCGCCCTCTTTCGGATTCAACGATTGCCCTCACTATGAGTTCTCGAACCACTACCATTGTTACTCGCATCGTTTCCACTATTAAAATTATTGTATTTGGTTATTTCTATTGCCTTCCGCATTAGACGTGTTACATAGAGTGGCGATCCGTCGACAGTACTTGGGGGTTATTAATGATGGGTTTCGCTCTAAGTCAGGTGATGTGCTGTATCTGACTTCTGTACGTCTTTTGTTTTTACATCTTAAATGTGCCGACGATCATTCTTTTGGTTTAACCGATTCATTTTGAAGACACAAGGAGTATGACACCTGACTTTGAGCTATAGATACAGCTAAAACATTTTGTGAATTGAACAATCTGCAGATTTTAGATATTCTGCTAAAGATTGAGCCCAAAGATGATTTAAATAGTCTACCTTGTTTGTGGTGGTGTAAACAGACCGCTAGCATTAATTAAAACCTCATATTCTACCCATGAAACTGAACAACTTTCCCTAAGAAACATACCCGCGGAAACTCATAGTTTAGACAGAAATCGAGATTCTTTAAAAAAGTTGTATTTTTGTACTAAAAAAAAATCTAGTATCGATAACTACATCATTCACAATTATTTAGACACTCAAAGTTCAAATTTAAGTTGAAATAAATGCAGTTTAAGTAAAAGCACGCAATGTAAAGCGTGAAGGCCGGCCGGCCGCGCGGGGTCAGTGGCTACTAATCACGTGGGCGAACGAGAGGCGTACGCCAGACGATGTACATTGCGCGTCGCAATTAATTATTTATTTTAGGTAGCGAAATTTAGAAGTCATTTCCGCGGGTATGTTTCTTGGGGAAAGTTGTTCAGTTTCATGAGTAGAATATGGGGTTTCAATTAATGCTAGCGGTCTTTTTACACCTTGTATGTATAGATATTTAAACTAAATATTATCAAATTCATGTTTAAAGTATTTCTGTAAAAACTTATAACTAAAATTTTAGATACCTAATTTTATTTCCTATTTTGTTTACATCTACCTTGGTATTGCTTGTTGTATACATATTAAAGAATGCTGTACATTACTGTTATAACTGCTGAATTGTATAACTTTACCTACGCATAAGCTGTATTTAGTTATTTCAAGTAGTGCCTTTCAGAATAAATACATAAATAAATTGTAAATAAAAAATGTAATGGTTTGGATTTCGTAATTTTTTTAAATCATTTTCCTTTGGGTCGTATGGTGTTAGGAAACCTTGAAAAGCATACGAAAGACTAATATCTTAGCCATATCGGCCACTGCGCCTTTTAAACCGAAATTTAAAAAGTAAAGTTTTTGTTTTTGAACTCTGATCAATATTTTCGGCAAAACTTAGTCAAATGAGAAACCCAGATCTGACAAAACACATAATTTGTATGTTTGTATGTAAATCCTCTAGACGCAAGTTCTTTAATTCTTAAATTTATGTTTCTAATGTTTTTTACAATTACTTTCACACCTAGGAAAATACTGTATTGTGAACCGAATCCGAAATTACTTTTGGAAAGGGCTGTAACAGTCAGATCCATAACAGAAATTAAATTCATCATTTCAATTTCTGCCCGGCCGGGGAATCAAACCCGTGGCTTCTTATTGCTGATGACTTAAGCCTTATGTCTCCCACATAGTATTTCCTTTACCATAGGTTTTAGCCCCAAATCTCCTACACGCATAGAAGAGGCCCACTGCTGGGCATATGCCTCCCCCAGAGATCTCCACAAAGGCCGGTCCTGTGCTTTCCGCATCCAGGTGGTACCTGCGATCCTTACAAGGTCGTCGCTCCACCTTGTGAGTTCACTTGACCAGTAACTTCA